>CALNVZ010003433.1:41529056-41603746 GCA_940671915.1 Paracentrotus lividus
CCCACACCCGGCCTCATTGAAGCATAGAAATGCATCATCATCATCATCATCATCATCATCATCATCATTATCCTCATCATCATCATTGTACTATATTGTCCTATTGTACTATTGGATGATTGGAGCTGAGCTCTATGTAAAGCGCATAGAGCAGTTTTAATTGATTGTGCGCTATACAAGAACCAGTTTATTATTATTATCATCATCATCGAGCTCAAGTAGGCATTGATTGATCAATGCCTTTTTGGAATTCCCAATCAGCTCCAATAAAATTATATACTAGTCGAAGGAAGCCTTTACTTCATTTTTTCCTGTTAATTACCCACTTGACTACATCCATTTCTCGTTCCCCTTGTCTGTAAAGAAAAAGTAAATAGATAAGCAAAATAAAGGGAGTGGACACCGATTCTTTCATCGATAATACTAGGCAGACATCAATGTCTGGTGACAGACCAGCCTTTCAATATTCTATGACACTCGAGCAGTGGGGCAAAAAAATTGATTAGTAATCATGATTATCATCTTGTGCTCACGCCTTGGCCTTTAAAAGCATGCCCCTTAGCCCCCCTTGACCATGTGCTAAACCTTGAAAGAGGTAAATCGAATTGTGGAAGCCATGAGGAGCATTGGCGGAGATACGGGAGACGGGGGGGGGGGTATCCCCCCCCTCCCCTCGATTTTTTTTTTTCTGGGGATCGTCCCCCCCCCCCACCGTCGATTTTCAAAGCTTAAACATTTTTTGTCAAGTGATCAGCTAATGAAGCTAGTGAAGAGCAAAATTTATGTCAAATACAATGCTAAATGTTATTATAGGGTACAATTTCGGCAACAAAACACAAGACAATGATTAAATGAAATGCTTTTACCTCAAGTCGCTATATATGTATTCATGGAATATATTTTATTTGTTATAATGCTTTTATTCTTTAAATTGTCATAAGTTTCTGCATAATTTGAAAAGTAGGTCCTTCTATTTCGAATTTTGGATATACAAATATATCTTTGGGACGCTTTATTCCGCTTGGTGTATTATCAATTCCCTTTCCGGGATTTCCGTTCCATCACCCCCCCCCCCCCCCCCGCCCCACTCGTGACATGAAATCACTGCCCTTGATGAGGAGTATAATATGAAGCAGCTTTTTTCTTGGTTTGATGGTGAAGATGAAGATCGACTGATAGGCATTGTGAGTTAATGCTTCTTATATAATAGTGGATGCAGTAGCTCTCTAGTGTCGAGTCTTGTCTCTTGATTTATAATGACACTGGAACATTATGAATATTATGTCCCCCAAAAACCTTAGCATATAATACTGGAGAACAATTATAAAAAGGTAAAGATAAAATCATAAGTGAAAAACACAGAGAATAGAAATAGAAGTAGACATTGATAATGCTCCATTTGATTATACCCAATAGAGGCATTTCAGATCATTATTCTTGTCATAAAATTTAGGCCTAAAATGTAAAACTTTTTATTTTTTGATAATAACCATTATCGCTTATTCATGCAAAAACATAAAATTTAGGCCTAAAATGTTAAAACTTATTATTTTTGATAATAACCAATTATCGCTATATCATGCAAAAACTAAATACTCTATTAACAAACAAAACAAATGAAACCGAACAATTTCTTTGCTCTTATTAGAATATTATGGCGAAGTTCTCCTATTAGATAGATCTCTTGAAGTGCATGTAAAATTTCATCGCAATCTGAGGCTCTGGGACATATAGAGCATTGCTTAGCTTCAATAAATGTAGGGGGTCAATGTGAAAGTAACGAACTAGAATGCATGATAACCATGTGAAAAGTATATCAAATTTATTCTTGTTTCTGATCCATTCATGCCATTAGAGTGCCCAGAACATGATATTAAATAGAATTTTTCAATTATTTTTTTTAGTGTGTTTGGCGCCATCTGGTGTTCGCGGTAAGATTTTTAGGATAATTAGGGTATTTTTTACATTAAAAAAGCTAAAAATTGCTGTTTTTGATGATGTGTGATACGTGCACTTCAACTCTTCCACTAGATGATACCAAATAATACCTTATAATTTGTAAATTTTAGCCAGAATTAATGAAGATAGACGAATTTCTTAACATTTTCATTTAAAAAATGTTTTTTGGTGTAATTCTTCACAAATTGGGCCTCATATGGTAAGAAAATTCAACTTTTAAGATGGAATGCGACTGAAAATGAACTACTACGACATGTCTGGTAACTTTAGATGAAAAAAAGATATTTCAAAATTGATTTGAGGAGGAATGCACCCAATTTTCTTATTGGGTCAATATGGCGCCCCCTAAAGGGCCCCCAGAAATTTAAGGAGGGTCTGAAATTTGACCCCCTTCAATTTCTAATATCTTGGACCCTAATGGACCCAAAAAATCCAAAAATGAAAATTGGCGTTAATATTGCACGGGAGATGTTTTTGTGACATACCGTACCGCACTAAAAACCTTTCTTTTCATATTTGAACGTCCTGGAGATGAATGATTAGTAATGTAAACCACAATGGACGTTTATTGAATAGGCCCTATTGTGCGAAGGTGTGATCGCTCGCCGCTTTGAAGATTATCCCTATTCATAATTGAACGACATGAGTACTGCAATAACTCTCTCTCTCTCTCATATACCATTTATATACCACTTTGTACCAATGATAATACGAACTTAATCTTTTATCTTTTATATGATATTTCTTTATTTTCATACATCATAAGCGTAAAAACAAAAACGATCTGTTGCAACATCTTCTATATACATTGTAATGGTAACATACATTGGGGGTTATAATAAAAAAATAAAAATTAGGCTAATAGTGACTTAAAAGAATTTAATTGTAAACAAATGTATATGGGGAGAGGAAGAACAAATTGTAAAGATGATGAAGAGGGAAAGAACGAAACTAAAACGTAACAATAAATATCGGGGGCGGGGGTTAATCATTGGCGATTATGGTTGCGACTGAACCTAAGCTGGAAAGGTCCCTCCCCGCCACAAACAAAATGAACAGATAAATACGAAATGAAAACAGAAAGAAGAGAAAAACACAGAAGTAATGATTATAGTATATTGCTGTACAACTTATATATATAATATAACATATAAGCCTGTGAATGGGGATTATTAGAAAAGCTTGAGTTGAGATCGCAACCATATGAATCTCTATAGTGATCCTACATTTAAAAAAAATCATAATAATCAAACTGATAATGAGAGTTATACAATAAAATGATGATAATTGAATTATTATGAATATTATTGAAATCAATATCAGTAAGCACAAGAGGATTTAAAAAGAACATAAAGGTTGTAAAATGAAAATAATACATAAGTAAATAAGAAGATTTGTAAAAAAGAGAAAGGTATAGATTTAAAAAAAAAAAAAATAGGAGAGAAAAAAATTAAGAAATACAAAGAGAATGGAAAAATCGAAGGGAGGGAAGAAAGCATGAAAAGAAGAAGAAAAGTGAATCAGGAAAATGATATAATATATAAGCTTGGAAAATTCATAGAAACGGAATATATGACACAAATCTGAACTTCATCGTAACAACAAAGCTCTAGCCCAGCCACATTCATAACAATAGTGCGTATTTTGCATACAAAAACAACCTAAGTCCGCATGACAAAAAATAGAATAATTCATGAGCTTTCGTGCCCCGGATCGGCGGCATGACTATAGGCCTACTACACGCATATCGCCGCACTAGAAAAGTATGAATATTCAGTACCATCGCGGATATAAACGCACGCTTTATTGGCTGTTAGTGTTTTATGGATGAAAATAGGCCACTCCCCGTTCTTAGCAACCACGCTCCATTGATCTTTATCAAAAACCCTTCGTCCACAGCGTGTGGGCCGGGGTACGGTCCCTTCGTCTCCAACCGGTTAAAATGGTCAAAAGTCAATGTATGGTTATACCGAAGCTGTATTCAATGGAATATAATGATTATTCAGACCTTTAATAAATGATCAGTTTTAGGGAAAGGCCATTTTTTCACAGGGCACTTTTTCTTAAGTACAGTGTAAATATCTAAAAAGGGCACCAAAATCTCAAAGGCCAAGCAAGGAATTTATGGAAGGGGCACTAAGACCAATAAGGGGGCACTAAGGCCAATAATGGGGCACCCAAGGCCTTCAATTACATGTAATTTAAGCCCTGTCACTAATCTTACTTTGATAAAAAAATATATATCTAAAAAATAACTAAAGAGAAAATAGGTAATTAATAACCCCACCTCCAGATACAGAATGTGACGCTCCTACATGTAAAATGCTCCAAATTTTTAAAAATGCTCAAAATTTTATTGTCCGAAACAAAGATGACCGGATATTTGTTTTGCCCCTTTTCTTGAAGGCCCGGCAGCCGCTGAGCAGCGCCAGAAGGACGTTGCTCTATCCCCTCTTGTTGAACGCCACACAGGGAAGCAGCAACTACCATGTTTAAACGTCATTTGGTATGACGCGGCCGGGGATCGAACCCACGATTGCCTGATTATGAGGCGGACGCTCTATCCACAGAGCCAACACATCGGTAGGATGGTCATAAAGAAAGGACTCTCTCTCTCTCTCTCTCTCCACCCCTTGCATCATTTTAATCATCCACTCACCTCACTCATTCTCAATCTCTCTTCTGCCCCTCGATTGGTCTCTCTCAATCTTGTAACAGATATCTACTTGAAATTTGGTTTAGCGCAAGGAAAGGACCCTTGCTTGGTCAGCCGGCTAACGATCAAATTAGGCCGGGAAGATAACAGGAAGGGCATCCCTGATAATCGTCCTTCTCTAAATTCCTTTCACGAAGGTGCGAACTACATTTTTAGACTTTAACGTGGGTAAGATAAGAGAAGGGTCATTGTGTTAACACTCTTTATCTTAATAGTTTGAAGCTAAGTAGTATTATCGAAAGTCTATTTCTGAAGTTGTCAAAATCACTTCTTTTTTTAAAGTATTTTGCAATGATTCCACAGATAAATTATTTCCTATCCTTTAAACATTTTAAATAAATTTATGAAGATTTTGACACCGATGGAAATTCTTGTAAATATTTCAAAAGCAGATATAGGATGGATTATGAAATTTTGATATGTGATTTTTTTTTTTTCTATTTTAATGACTAGCCTATGAGTTATTACCATCGTTTTCAAAACTTGATCTCCAATATTAATACATTTTGTTTCTTAGCCTGACAGTTCTGTCAGTAGATCAGTGGTATTGTAACTGAGAGATCCTTGGTTAAACCCTAGTCAATGTGATGGTGGCCCTCTGTATAAAGACATTAATCCTTAGCACCAAGTTGAATAGAGAGCACCTCAAGCTGTATTTTTCCTTAGGGGGGTATCTCACTTCGCGGAGACATCTCCGCGAAGGATAAAAAGTATTAGAGACGTCTCTGAGACGTCTCCACGACATTTTTCAAAAACTGTGACAAAGCGATTTCAAAGAACCGTCTCAAAGTTGTTTCCGCGACTCATGAAACGTCTCCAAGACGTCTCTGCGACAAATTTTTAAAACTTGTCGTGGAGACGTCTCAGAGATGTCTCTAATACTTTTTATCCGTCGCGGAGACGTCTCCGCAAAGTGAGATTTCTCCGCGACATTTCATGAAGGAAACAACTTTGAGACGGTTCTTTGAAAATACTTTGTCACAGTTTTTGAAAAATGTTGCGGAGACGTCGCGGAGACGTCTCTAATACTTTTTATCTGTCGCGGAGACGATGTTTTCTATTCCGTCTCCGCGAAGTGAGATACCACCCTTAGCTCAATTGATTTGTTAGCAGACAGGTGAAACAAAACAATCATTCTGTTCAAGTTTGAAATTCCTAAAATGCCGAGAAACACTGGAAAGAGCTAACAAATTGTATTTTTTCAGGGTAATACACATACATGTACACCAAGTTCATGGTATTTGTCACCAACTTTATTTTACTACCATTTTAGAATTTAATTATTCCCAACACTACACAATTTTATTTTCCATCATACACGATACACTTTAAAAGGAATATTCATGAAGATGGAGTTCCAAGCTACTAAAATCATAGACACTTGTAACGTAGTTGGATTTTATAAATATGATGGGCGGATAATATCCCTCTGGATTATAGAACTTATTGAAATTAGCTTAAAAGAATTGGCTCTTCGTAAAAGTGCTAAAGAAATCCCCTGCGGCTAAAATATTCCGTATTTAATCCAAGATGACGTTGGAATATCATTTGTCGAATGTAAATTACACTTTGGTTTTGTAAGTTCGGAATTTCAATAAGAAGCATAATTTGACGTCGATGCTCTATATTTCTGCCATTTCCGTATTACAGCAGATTGCAGTAATATCATCAGTGCACTTGGCACTGCACTGCCTAGTGGGGAAAAAATACTACATGGCTTTCGGTGATCCAAAACATGAAGTGTAAAAACCACTCAAGAAATGCAAACTGAATCCCTGGAAATATTAGGAAGAGCCCTGAAAAATCACCCAACACGGAATCTGTTAAAATTCTCTAATGGTGTATTGCAAAATTCAGTGCCTTCACTAAATGCATGCAGGCTGAAAAAGTAGCCCCCAAAAAGATAAATTTTAAAAGAAAATTGAAAGTTTGTTATCTGAACAGATATCTTTTTGGAGGCAGCCATTGACCAGGGATGCTGTTTTACCCCGTGCCACAGGGGCTTTGTAAGAACTTCCACAGCAGCTCCTTATAATATTGCCTTTGTTGTGGATAACATTCTTATTAATTTTTTAATTTAATCTTCACATTTTCATATTACAAACCTCACTTTAAGAATTTTAAAGCAAGCTTGCCTTCTGATTGGTTGAAAGTGCAGTCCTGTTCTGAACAATACCTAAGGTACCTTCCCAAAAGATACAGCCGCGGCCCGCTGCGTGAACGCCGCACAGCGGGCTTTTAGGCAGGATATACCGTTCCCCTATTATTCTTCCATTGACTTTTAATAATTGGAGGGGGTTAGTACATCCTGTATAAAAGCGCCACAGTGCAGCGTTCATGCAGCGGGCCACGGCTGTATGTTTTGGGAAGATACCTAATAAGCTATCCATGTCCCTTTCTCAGTCGTACCAGACTATAATTCAATATATAACTTTTTTTCTTGGCTATATGTTATTTCGCTTATCAGGTCCTCTCGAGCTGCTAGAAACGACTTACTCTCAAAGTAGTCAATATTTAGATATTATTGTCCAATTATCAAGTGGAAATGTTATGTTATAATATTAAACTGAAAAATAATCAAATGTAATTAAAAAATTGGAAAATTTGCATGCAGTATGGGCCCTCAACAGAGAAACGTTTCTCACTTACCTCTATGCTAAAGTACCCTCTGTCAACATAGTCTCCTAAAAAAAGGTAGCGTGTGGTACGTGGGTTGCCTCCAACCTCGAACAGTTTCATTAGATCATAGAATTGACCGTGGATATCGCCACATACTGCAACGAGTTCAGAGAAATAAGGGGAGAGAATTATCAGATCATATTCGTTGTTGCTATGTCAGAAAAGCAACTTGTTTGTCCGACATAGCTCTACAACTAATGTATGCAAACTGGATTCCAAATACTTTAGTTTATTCTTTAAACAGTTTGCTTGCATATCTCATTACTATGTAAAACTTAAAGGGAATCTAGTGTAGTGGGAAGGTGTGGGAAAGATGAAGAAAATTATTGTGAGCTTTCCTGTTATTTTCATGCTATTTGGGAAGAATATCATAGTAAAAAGCTCCACAAGAAAAGATTGCTCTTCAAATGTCCTTATACTAATAATATGATTCAAAATATATAACACAGCTAACATGTTTGGGTCCCGAACATTTTGTGTTGTCCCATACATGCATTTCTGTGTAAGTGCATGTGACTCAAAACTTAATTGGATTAATTTCTTATCATTTTGGCGATTCCAAAACCTCACAGCACAAAATAATGCTTAGGTAAAATGTTATCAACCTCTCCAAATCACTTTTAGACAGTGTCTTCCACATTTCAATGTCATGACCAGAACACTAATTTCACTATAATGGTCTGTGAATACATGTACATGTATATTATAAAGTCAGCCTATTTTCGTATCATATAGTTTTTTGGCATTAACTGACAAGATTACAGGTCATTATCAAAAACGCAAAGGAATGACGATTGTTGATAACTATGAATATTCCCAAAAGTTCAAAGAAACAATGCAAAAGAAAGAAATATTACATTTGAGGTATGAAATAAATATGACAAGTTCACTCAAGACTACGCTGTTTGCAGAGATTGAAAAAACAAATTAAAATCCTAAATCGTTTGATTGACAGAGCGATTAGCCCATAATAATCAATTACATGATTGATTGATATATTTGTCCAACTATTCTCCACATCTGAAAGGCAGTGGATAACATTTTCATATAATTTTTAAATAATCATAAATGGAAAGTACACCCTAAAACAGTTTCTATTTTGTGACATCACTTGCAAGCTGCTCTCCCATATGTTGTGATGTACAGTAAACAGTTCTTGATTCATACTCATAAAAGCCCTTATATAAACATGGGTTTGGTGATATAATATGCACAGGTGAGTTGATCGATATTTTTTGCATTTGCCATACGCAACATATAGGGAAGAGAACCTCACAAGTGACATATCACAAACTCAGAGTTTCAATTAATCTTTCTTATCCTTTAGATCCTTAGATGAGTTTTCTTCAAACCTTAAGTGATTTTTTTTTTTTCTGCTAAAATTATTAAAACCAATTCAATTCCAGGGTGGTCTTCCCCTCCAACATAACACCGTGTTTACACTTGTGACTCGGCTCGGGGGTTCGACATAGCAATCGTGTTCAACACCAATGATGCCCCTCTACTTTCGGTCGTGATCTGTGAGCCGCATCCAACTCGCCTTTTTTGTTCTATATAAACACGATCACATGTTCACTCTTTGCAGTGCTGGACCCTTCCTGAGAATTCAACACTCGAGCCGAGTCATGGTGTAAACACGTTAACAGCAAAAGTCTCTTACCTGTAACAGGTGCGTCTATCGTTAACATAGTACTTTCTTTTCGTAATATATCTGTGCCCTCATTGATTATCTTAAGCGCAACCTCTTCTTCTAACCGTCCTTCTTGGAGGAAGTGTTGTTTGAGGACATCTGGCCTGGGCTTCCCGGCGAGGTCGTACACCTCTTTTTCTGTCAATCTGTGCTTCGGAGGGTGCGGAACAGCTGCAAGTTAACAAATACAAAAAGAATGATGAAAAGTTATTGTTTTCAGATTATATAGTTGCGATTTATGTAGCGCGTAAAATGAAACAGTTTCGTCATTTCATGTAACCGCTTTCCAATTATCATTATTTGTTTTTAGCGTACATGTAACTTGTGCCCAGGAGTTGAAAAGCAAACTGAATCAGTATGACCCGTGGGTCTCTCTTCCCAATATAACTGATTGGGGGTGTACAGATGTACACTACACCGGGCTTGCCCCCTACACTTCATATCAAATAGTTCCGTGGGTTCTTTAACAAAAAGGTGGTGACTTTCCTCTACACAGGGGACCTCATTTAACGTCCTATCCAATCATTTTTGGATGCTTGTAAGTCTTTCTGAAATCTGGGATCGGACCATCCCGACTACATACCTAATGCATAAGAAGATCAAATGAATGAAAAATGTTCTATTTTAATTGTACATTCCAGTGCTTCGAAAGCAAATACATGTTCAGTAGCTAAGCACCCATAGGACAGGTCTAGAGCTTTTAATCCTATCCGAGGGACGTGTTAATGAGTACCAATGCACTCCTAAAGAGACAATTTTTGAAAAAAAATTGAACTTGTCAATACACAGATCTACATTCCAGTTTACATGTAAGTGCAAGTTCAAGTTTCAAGTTTAATTTATTCAAAAACCAGATACATGTATATGAGTACAAAACTTTAATCAATGATCAAGTGGTAGGCCTACATAAAACATAACATACATGTAGATGAACATATGAAAGGTTTTTTAGGACCCCTAAGAAGCAAAGTTTGTGAGTAGGGCCCTACACTAAAAGAGATATAAATAATTAAAGACCGTTGACGGAGTAAATACAACCTTACATCGATTGAAAGCTAAGTAGGCATATAACATAAATACCCCCAAAATAAATTAAATTTTCATAACAGTATTCATAAAAAGATGATTGAACCTCAACCACGCCATCCCTCCCAAGTACTCGTAAAAGTACCCCTATTATATAATGCGGCTGATGACGTCAAAGAAGTTTAAGGGAATGCTACTGCCAGGCATGATTGGGTTTCGCCTTTAGAAAACACGTTTGTATTGCTATGTCAGAACAATAGAATTCTAGCACACATGGGGTCTATTGTTCTGACATAGCAATACAAACGTGTTTTCTAAAGCCGAAACCCTATCATGCCTGGCAGCAGCATTCCCTTAAACTTCTTTGACGTCATCAGCCGCATTATATAATAGGGGTACTTTTACGAGTACTTGGGAGGGATGGCCTGGTTGAGGTTCGATCACCTTTTTAATGAAATACTTTCTAAATGGAAGATAAAAATGCTTAAATTGGGAATTGTTGTATTAGGAAGAAATATTAGCTTTCGTTTTATGTGTAATTTTGGTTTTCATTTCTCGGTCCGGTCTGGGACTTTAAGGAAAATACATAATAAGCAAAGATATAAACTACAGATATGTACATTAAACAAAGGTAAGTAAATTTTCACATATAAAGACACTCACACACACACGCGCACACACACACAAAACACACACACGTTTAGGTTGGTCAACTATGAAACAACTCAGAATTTAACTCATTACTTTAACACAGATTGTATTTTTTACATTGCACTTTAAACCGATAAAGAGTTGTACAGTTCCTAATATCAACTCATGGAAATATAATTCATGGAAAGTCTCAATCTAAATTACTGAATGATTGATCAAATGACCTTCGCGGCCAGTAAATTTAGGTCAAAAACTCCAGGTTAATCTCATCAACATCATCCATCTACTAGAGCATCAGGTAAATTTAATTTGTATTTCACAACGCACTACCTCCCAGAATATTGTATGTATCCAGAATAAAGAAAGAACGGTTGTAGACATTCATACTCACTCAAATATTAAACAAAAGTGTATTTAACTTTAAGAAATTATACATGCACATGTAATGTACGTACACAATGTCCATTGCAAAACCAGTGGTATTGGATTAAACAGCACATGTGTTAATCCCTGCTTCGATAGAGAACCACAACCACTGGTGTTAAATTGACAACAGTTTCGGTGTTAAAATACATCACTTGACACTGCTGGGTATTATTTTAACACCAGATGCTAGTGTCAATGAATTTGACCCTTTCCATGGTGTCAAATTTCCTATTTGACATGGAGGGTGTTGGAAGTGCTTATCTGACACAATGGGTGTTCATTTGATTCTGTGGGTGTTAATTAACACCAGTGGGTATGGTGCTCTATTGAACCGGTGTTAATTCAAAACTGGCTTTGATGTTTAGTTTGCTTCATAAACTTAACAGTGTGCGCACATTGCATTCAGGGGTAGCGGAACAAGAAAACAAAAAATGTTAACCTTTAGAGACCCCTACATGTACACACATGAAGACTTCTGTCCATATACAATAAATAAATGAATTATCAACAATACTAGCAATTTCTCATAATTTTCCAAATTCATAGCATTCATCAGAGTAGGCCTATTGAAAATGCCATTACCATTTTCAATGATTTATTGCACTGTAAATGCCATTCTTATAAATATGTATGTATCGAACAGTATTTCTTCTTTTACACAGTTATGATCAATCCATTTTCAATCTCGCAACACTACGCTTTGGAATATATAATAAACAATCATATCAACATAAGAGGCATAGATACAAATGTACACATTCATTATATTTTCTTTTTACTTTATTATTTATTATACAGTACAACATTGTACCAGCAACACATATTTTGTCAGAGAAACATATCTCGCTGTTTGTGACAAGGCCAGTGGGTAATAAAACCAAATGACATCAAACATGATTTTTTTTTTTTTTTTTTATTTATTTATTATTTTTTTCTAAAGCACAGTAACATTGACAGTTTTTTAATATTGTTAAAATGCCTGTATTGTACATTGTATGTAAATGTATATGTACTTATTTTTATAATTCAGAGATTTATGACATCGTAGAGTCATAAAAATATAATAGCAGGATAATTTTACAAAGCAGTTACTGGTAGAGTAATTAATCATTTTCCTTTATCACAAATCTATAGGAGCTCTGGTAGATTCTATAATCTAATTACTGTACCACTAATGTATCTTTCACAAATTAAGTTTGTAATAAACCAGCTGAGACTTCCTTTAAAGGGGAAGTTCACCCTGGAATTTTATTGGGTTTAAAAAATAAAGAAAAAAAATAGAAAAATATGAGTGAAAGTTTGAAGAAAATCGACCAAAAAATAGCGAAGTTATGACTATTCAAAGTTTTGCTTCTGTGACGTCACATGCGAGCAGCTCCCCCATGTGTCGTGTATATGTAAATTCCATAAATATGCCTTTTTACATGATTTTTGATAAAGGAATGGGTCAATTTGATAGAGGCATGTATGTGAACATAGGTTTGATGATATATCGACCGCACAGGTGAAATAATTAATATTCGTCTGAAAAATGACACTTTATGGAATTTACATTGCATAAAACATAGGAAAGCAGCTCGCACGTGACGTCACATAATCAAAACTTTAAATATTCATAACTTCGTTATTTTTTGGTCGATTTTCTTCAAACCTTCACTTATATTTTTATCTTATTTTTCTGCATTTTTTGTAACCAATTTAAACCCAGGGTGAACTATCCCTTTAAGTGATCCTAAAAATACAAAGTGTAGGCCCTACATATAGACGATGTCCATTACATCTTTTGTAACATGTTATCTTATCGGACTAGATACTGTGAGTGCAAGTACCTGGTACACACTGTTAATAGGTGCCAATTCATTGATTGTAACTACAACAAAGCTTGTCCACTCGACCCTCTATGCTTTACGCTGATTGTATTAGCTCTGGGAATCAACAACAATAGCACCTTACAAGAATTTGGGATGTTTCCTTCCCTATTATGTTAGGATGAATGGGAGGGGAGGACGGTGGATTTGGATGCACAAAGGAATATTGAGCTTATAAGGAGAGGGGGGTCAAGCTGTGGGCAGGGGGTAGTGCCCCCTACTGAGATCATTCACAAGGGTGTCTCAAGGTGACACTTTCTAACAGTGTAGATGATAATAGAACTTCTTACATACGTTGATGTATGCAGAATGGTGCCGTCTCATTGGCCATGAGACGGGTTTGAGATGGATTGAGGACTCAGAGACTTTTCAGAGACGTCCTAGAGACGGTTCGGAGATGTCTCCTGCATCTCTGCAACATTTCATGAGCCTTTGCGATGTCTAATAAGTCACGGGAAAATCAAATATGGTCATATCTATGGGATTCTTTTCCGTCGCGAAGATGTCTCAAAGACGTTTGCTAGTTTCTGAGACATCTCATAATCTCAGAGGTGTCTCTGCGGGGTCTTCCCACGAGGCCAAGTATTTTTACCATGAATCCGATTCCCATGAGGCCGAGTAGTATATTGCAAAATACAATATGAGAAAAATCGGCCTCGTGGGAAAAATACACAAACTCGAGGACCCTCGGCCTCGTGAGAAAATACTCACTTTTTCTAGGTTTGGTTTTTAAAAAAGCAACAAATGTTGGCTTTTTTTTTTCTTTTTCTTTTTTTTGAGGATACATGTCCAGAGCTTACGCTTAACTTTTTTTTTCTTTGGGTGGCCATTAGCCCCATAGATGCAAAGATCAGGTACGCAAGCATTTGTTATACTGTGAGCTTATTTGGGAGGTGTCACTTTCTCGCCCCTCCAGCCTAATGAAAAAATGGCCAACCAGCAAATATTTCCACTTTTACAGGACTGAAATAGAACGTAAACGTGGGTAGCAAAAAAAAAAAAATCATACAGAGTGTATGCCTTCAAATATCGACCTACTTAAGACCAATGCTTTTGAACCCACCCCATTATACCAATGGTTCTTGTGTAGGGAGTTGAATAGAGGAGCTAGCTGTAGGCTTCATAGCCATTTATCTAATGAGGTTTGTATCGATTGTGGTAAGAAATAGTCACGGGCAATTATTTTTGTAGAATTCAATGTCCCAATTGTCAAGCTTCCTTGCAACCGCCACCCTACTTCTCAGCCCATCTACACACAGAAAAGTTACTCCAAACACTATACAGTGTGTCCCAGAAAAAGGGAATCAGGGATGTACGTTAGTCACCGGTCTTTGTAGAATTCAATGTCTCAATTGTCGAGACACCCTGTAACCACCACCTACTTCTTGGCCTGTCCACACATAGAAAGTTTAGTCCAAACTCTATACAAAGAATAAACAGTGTGTACCAGAAAAAGGGAATTAGAGACATTAGTCACCAGTTTTTGTATAATTCAATGTAATGTCTCAATTGTCAAGATCACATCAACCAAGGGTTAAAACCCTTCTTGGAGGGACAACATACCAAGTACAAAGTACCACAGATCACTTTTGAGTTACATAACTTTCTATAAAGGGGTGTTCAATGTTCATTTTCAAATTTAATTTAAACGCAAACATGAATCATGATACAAAATGCAATTACAAAACACAGAAGACAAACGAGGTCAGCAGTACACCATTCAGTGTCAAAAATTTAAAGCCGATTATATGTCCATCGTCTTTAAATTCCCCGCTCTCAAGAACAAACATCTGCGCCTTTTTTTCACTTAAACCGGAAGGTTCGACTGCAAGAGCACATTTAAAGACGTTTGAAAACTTGATTGTGTTCAGTGTCGCATTTCGTTGCATTCGCAATGCTCAAGGTCGTAAAATCAAAGCTGATCGTGATTCAAAACGCATCTTTTTTGGCGTTTAAATTTTCCTCCAAATGGAGATCTGAAACACGTTTATTTTCACGACCGGGAAGGGGGACAATGAACACCCACTTTGTTTCTCTTTATATCAGCGTTTTGTATCATGATTCATGATGGTGATTAAAATTTGAAATTGAAAATTGAACACACCCTAAAACTACACATTCTCAGTTTTTGAATGTCACATAACTCTCCTTCTTTTCTGCTGTCTAAAAATAAGTTGAATTATTTATAGATTTTAAACCAACTTTGTCGGCAAATAAGAAACCAACGTTTGAATTTTGAACAAAAGAGTGCACAGACTAAACTCTCTTTAGTGCTTTCAAGTAAATCATGTAAGGCATCGGTCCATGAGAACTATTATGAAGGAATTATCAGAATGGGCTATAATCTAGACCAAATTCTAACTCAAACCTTTTTTTATTACTCTTAAAGGAAAGATCAGTTCCAGTGCTACTTAAGAGTTACTATATTAAATTCTAGGAAATGCGCAAGCCTTGTAATCACAGCAAAATTCTTCACTCTAAGTTAATGTTGGTTTATAGTGTAAGTTTTGTTTAAAGCGAGAGCGAACTGACGAACACTCTAGTTGACTGTGTGTAATAAATAGCTAGTCTTAAAATATACCTTTTCAGATATTAGAGTGACTGAAATAGCCTTTAATTTTTATTTTAAACAAGGAAACTATGTTTTGAAGAGAAAAGAACTTGCTTTGCAACTTGCTAACACTTTTATATTGATTAGTGAATTAGTGTGATATCATTCAATTGGGCCTGCATTTTAAGTCTACACTGCTCAGGATGTTGCATTATGGGTTAGAAATCAGGGCAGAATTGAGTGTTGAGGACTTAAGGTAGCTCCTCGTTCGTATTGGCTTTAATACAATTAGGACTTAGGTATTTGAACCGCCACCCAACCCCCCCCCCCCAAAAAAAACAAACAAACAAACAAACAAACAAAAACAAAATTGATTTATCAAGTATCAACAATGCTCCTTGGAAAATTACACCCCCCCCCTCCCCGATTAAAGATGAGGTGGTAAATTTCAAGCAGGAGTAATTTTCCTTCTAGAACCGATTTATCCAAACAAAATCACAATTATGTTTTTCTCAAATTCTGCACATATATGTTATGCAACCTATTGGTGGATTTGAGGCAACATGTCAGATAATTAAGAACTATCTATTAGATTAAAAATGATATCCAAGTATTTATTAAATCCTGAACCCAAGTCAGGTTTGATCACAAACAAGATACATTCTAATACACTTACAAAAATACATTTACAGTAAATTGGGGCTGCTTGTGAAATAAAGTTTGCTAAATTAAAATAAAATAAGATTATTGCTTTGGGTATATTCCACGTTTGGATTTATGAACCTTATTTTATTTTGGGATACAAGCACTATTTCACTTTCAGATTTAATTTTAATTTTCAGAAAATCAAACACTCAGAATAACTAACCTTTGTGTATACAAGTTGTTACCCATTGAAAATACTACATAAGGGCTTTTTATGCCCACCCATTCATCTAAAATGATATTTTTTTCATTCATAAATCTTTCTGCTGCCAATAAATTGAGTCACACCACTCTGGCCCCAGGCTACATGCAGTCTCAATGTCATTGGCTACCTAAACATGAGTGTAATTCACTTTGCCAATTAACCCTTGCAGAATAAGTCAATACTAGGCAACAATAAAATGAATAGTATGATGGAACATTAAACAAAGACGTGGCATAGAGTGTGTTCAATGTCCAGTTTCAAATTTATATGCAGACATGAATCATGATACAAAACGCAATTACAAAACGCTGATACAAAGAGAAACAAAGTGTGTGTTCATTGTCCCCCATCCCCGGTTGTAAAAGTAAACGTGTTTCAAATCTCAGTTCGGAGGAAAATTTAAACGCCGAAAAAGATGCGTTTTGAAACACAATCAGCTTCGATTTTACGACCTTGAGCATCGCGATTGCAACGAAATGCGACACTGAACAGGATTGAGTTTTCAAACGTGTTTAAATGTGCTCTCGCAGTGGAAGCTTCCGGTGCAAGTGAAAAAAGGAGATGTTTCGTTTTTTGAGAGCGACCTGAGAATTTAAAGACGATGGAAATATAATCAGCTTTAAATCTTTGACACTGAACGGTGCACCGCTGATCGCGTTTGTGTTTGTGTTTTGTAATTGCGTTTTGTATCATGATTCATCTTGGCGTTTAAGTTTGAAACTGGACATTGAACACACCCATACTCACATGTAATGAGTGTACACGTGTACATCATATAACTGGCAGTCTAAATTTGCGAATTTTAGGAGAAAAAGGACATTACATGTAACTCATGACATTGACAAGGCCCTTTTTATTCTCAATAGTAATAAGGACTTGATCACTATATCAAATTTTTTAGGCCATGTCTATCCTGGGTAATTTCCCTATCCCAAACATGTAGGCTATATGTAGTGATCTTTGAGGCTATAATGGGCAGCCGAAAGGGGCATATAAAATTCTCTTCTTTTTTTTCTCCATGGTCTATTAAAATTTTTAATCACCTTATGATTCTACAATTCTACATACTCATACTATTTTTTTTTTTCCTGCAGTTATTGGTCATTTTTATGTTTTCTATGTTTATTTTTTAATTCAGCAGTGATTTCTATGTATGTAGATTTCTTCAATTCTATGATTACACCAAAGTTGCTTCAATTCTGTAGTTATCTTACATTGTATGGTTAACATTTATTTTTGTTTGTTATCCTGATGTATATTTCAGATTCTTTGTTTATTTCATTCATGCAACACAATTACTTTGGGGCCTTTTGGCTGGCCATAACATTCACCAGTGGGAGGGGGCTCATAAAAGGCCTGTGCAAGTTCAGTCTTAAGTCACACTGCCAAAATCGACCCCAACCCGACACCAGAACTAATAAAAGATCACATCACAGCGAATGACTAGTTACTGGTCTTTCTTGCAGTGGGAATGGGCCTTTATGGTACATCAGACAGAGATACAAATGACAATGGAAACGCTGCCTTCGTCCCATTATCTTCTCCCTTTATTGATTAGAACACTGAGTATGCCTGTTGCCATAGAAACTCAACTGCAATGTCCTGGCACTGTCCTTCAATGCTAGGATGTAAGCACAACAACCAATTAAACCTCATTATGCAAAAATATTAATTGAATTCATTCATGTACAGTATGCATATTGACAAATGCAATGCAATCCATGTTAAAATAAATAAATTCTAATGTGTACATAGGCCCTATTGTTCTTTTCAGCAATGGGCAAGTTTTCTACTTCATCATAATTTATGATAAATGTTCCTTTCCTATGGACATCGTAATAAGGACACAGGGCTAGAACACTGAGTATGCCTGTTGCCATAGAAACTTAACTGCAATGTCCTGGCACTGTCCTTCAAATGCTAGGCTGTAAGCACAACAACCAATTAAACCTCATTATGCAAAAATATTAATTGAATTTATTCATGTACAGTATGCATATTGACAAATGCAATGCAATCCATGTTAAAATAAATAAATTCTAATGTGTAACATAGGCCCTATTGGTTCTTTTTCAGCAATGGGCAAGTTTTCTACTTCATCATAATTTATGATAAATGTTCCTTTCCTATGGACATCGTAACAAGGACACAGGGCTCTCGCTCAACTTTTTTCTTTGGTTGCCTGCCACTTCTACTCCTTTGGTGATACTCATAAACGCCTGTTCAGCAACTGCCACCGGTCAACCGTTAATTTCGAGCATTATAGGTATTCAAACAACCTGTTATTATAGGACCAACTACAATATGTGGAATCCAGTTTGCATATAAGTTGTTGCTATATTGGACAAACATGTTGCTTCTCCAACATAACAACAATTAATAGCAAACTGGATTCCATAAATTGTGGTTCAGTTTGTTTGAATACATGTACCTTAATACTATACGTTAAATTGAAGGTCTGGGATAAAATCGGTCTATTGAACAAACAAACTGTTGAAGCAATGGTTACATGTATGTATTCAAGTTGAATTTGTACAATGACATGTTCCACAATCAATGTTTTTACAACTGAACCAGCAAAATAATATCCTTACGAACCATCTGACTGACTATTGAAACAAGGGCCTTTTCCTGAAGCTTATTAAACCTGTTAGTTTATAAATTTTGAATACATTCCACAATCAATGTTTTTACAACTGAACCAGCAAAATAATATCCTTACAAACCATCTGACTGACTATTGAAACAAGGGCATTTTCCTGAAGCTTATTAATCCTGTTAGTTCATCAATTTTGATGGCAGTTTTATCAATTATGATTCACCTTGAGTCTGGTCTGCAGACTAATCAATAGAAATGAACTTGGGTTGCTCTAGACAGTGTAATATTGTTTGCCAATCAATTGGATTATCAATCGCATTTTGATGCCTAGGTACTGGTCTGAAAGCTTATTTAGGATTACTGTGGAATTAATATGCCATATGTAGAATAAACTAAATAAACTAAAACTAAATGCATACACAATGTACACATGTAAACTTGAAAATTGAAGATACATCGGAATATGCATTTCGTATTCAATAGAAACAACGTTCATGTACAGTACATGTACATGGCAAACACATACTTGTATTTTTATCAAATTGCGCATGATGGAATACATACATGAATAGATCTACAAAACCACATTATAATTTTCAATGTTAATGTACATCAACATCATTAAAATGAATACCACTCACACTCTTCATTGTCGCATCTTACATTACTCAAAATTTCATAACGGTGGGTATATGGGATTGTCTAAGACAACACTGAACGTAAAGGTGATATAACACAATTTTGACACCCATCACTACGCCTCATATATTTGTGAGATTCTATATTATGCAGGAAGGAGGAACGACAAGCAGTAATCGCAGCCTGTACATACAGTATGCATGCATGCATGCATCCAGCCTAAAATGCATCTCTCGAGTAACTCGTAGAGTCTGATGCCCGACTTAAAAACTGGAAAAGCACTCAACTCTGGCGAATATTATGTGAGAGGGAAGAAAGGTCAGTACAGCTCTGCCACAGGCAACCAGCCACTTTTGGCATTCAAGTCAAAGACGCTGCTAGTCTCTTCTAAGACTCCTACACATATTCCCTCCGTTCTTTTCACATGCCAGTAATTTAACTTCTTGGGCCGGCGTCAAAATTTTTTTTAAATTATATATATTTAGACAATTTTACAATAAAAACCAAAATAGAAATGGATCTAAAATAGTCTGTAGTATTTAAATGTACATGTACATGTAGGCCCAACTTTTTGTCTTTTTTTTTTTTTGATAACCAGCAATATTGATAATTATCGTAACTACATGTACATGTAGCTTTTAAAGAGATGCTCAGGGGGGTGTTTCACAAAGAGTTAAGTAGACTTAAAAATCGGACTTAAAATCGTTAGTTTCGTGCGTTATTTTATGCATCACCTCATTGGATTGACCATGCTCATGGGATGCGCGCCATTGTGAAATCTATCAATTAAATTGAGCATTATAAAACAAGATGCGCGTAGAAGTGCGACTTAAAGTCTACTTAACTCTTTGTGGAATTTTAGCCTCAATGTAAAATATAATTGTTGTGTTCTGCATTTATCAATATACATTTGTAGGCCTGTATAGAATTGATGGCCCTGAAATAAAAATAAGTAAATGCTCAAAAAACAACATTTTCATCAAATTTTAACCATTATTTTAAGAAAAGTCTATTCAAATTTAAAGAAATTTCACAAGGTTTTTTACAGCAAAATTAATCTCCCTTTCAGCCAGATTCATAATATCATTTGTGAGTTATTATCAATCAAATCATAAAAAGTAGGGCATACATGAATCTTTAATCAGTTGTCTCACGATATTTTTTAGTGAAAACAAAACATAAATTCATAATGTACATGTAAGGCCTACAACTTATGCATTTTTTTTAATTTTTTTTTTTTTTTTTTGGGGGGGGGGAGAGAGAGTGTGTTTTAATACTTCTGCAAACATTTACAATTCATGTCCCTAAAATATTTTTCTTCTTGCAAAAATAACAACATGTACGCCTACATACATGTGAAAGCTAATATTTTGATAAACGGATACCGGATAACGGATAATATTTTGGGTGATTGATCACTTCCATTCAACTAAGCCCACAGGTGTCAATGCTACATTGCACCCTGAGATCAATGTCAAAGTTGATTGCAATCAAATGACATCATCTCCACTCACATTGTGTAAAACTGATCTCAATTGATTACAAACAGCTAGCTGTGATGTTAATCTCAAGCCAAACTGTAGAAAATGTACATTGTACAGTACTGTACCATACTTGTCTTAGGGTGGTATCTCACTTCGCGGAGACGTCTCCGAGACGTCTCTGCGACATTGTTAAAAAATTGTGACAACGCAATTTCAAAGAACCATCTCAAAGTTGTTTCCGCGACTCATGAAACGTTTCGGAGACGTCTCCGCGACAAATTTTTGAAACTTCGTCGCGGAGACGTGTTTCATGAGTCGCGGAAACAACTTTGAGACTGTTCTTTGCAACTGCTTTGTCACAGTTTTTGAAATTTGTCGCGGAGACGTCTCTAATACTTTTTATCCGTCGTGGAGGCAAAATTTTCTATTCTGTCGCCGAGACGTCTCCGCGAAGTGAGATACCACCCTAATACTAACAATGTAAAATTCAAGGAGTATTGGACAGGTGCTACTTCACTGTATTGACAAACAATCAAACATAGACTGATTCACTGAAGTTTAATAGTGTGTGTAAGGTAGCCTACAGCTAGTATGTAAATAATACCACAATCCCCTTTCTTACTACAAGTACATGCTACAGTATACAGTCAATAAAAGGATTGACCAAACAATAGCAGGGATTGAAAATGGGGCAGGCTGAGCGAAAGTTTCTTTTCCCAAATCAATAGCATAGAATAACGGGATAACATACAGATCAAACATGTATGCGTAATGACTGAGAGGCTCAGGCTCCGCCATCCATCGTAGGCGCACTACCCAATCAATGTGCACTGGATGACATGGGCCTGGCTGCATTTATTACCTGCAATTTCATTTGCAGCAGGCTAGGAATTGATAGCATGCAAATGTCAGCGGTGAGTTGGACGTTCATGTCAACAGTCAAAGTTTCCCTACACAGCGACGATGACGATGCATGCTACATCCAGTCAAGTAAAGCCTAGCAGCGGTATAAGCTGAATTATTAGCTTCACTACATAGTCTATGTTAGCGGTATTTAGCACGTCTGGCCCACACACACACACAAACACACACACTCTCTCTCTCTCCCCTAACATGACATTCGCTGTGTGCTGCTGTAGAACAGTTTGTATGCTTGATGATGATTAATTTGTGCTCAGAATTGATTTACCCAACCTCTATTTAGTGTGCGCTGAGGGCATCACATTATATGCACAGCATGTAGAAAAGGACTTCTTGTAATACACTCCACATACATCTGGGGATGTACATACATGTAGGCATTATTCTTATGATACAACATCGTACATTCTGTGCATGCTGATCAGAGACAACATTTGGGATTATGTAAAAACATAACAAAACATATCATTCTGGGGGCATTTCATCAAAGGACTAGTCGTACATTTTATCCGACAAATTTGCTCTCAGCCAATCAGATACAAGCATTTCAGTAGCTTATAACAGTTTGTCCGATAAAACGTCCTTTAATGAAATGCCCCCCCAGGAATGAACAATAAGCCAGAGAGCTGAGCACATCAATTTCATTTTCACGATTTTGTGTTCATTTTTGTAGATTGTTTAAATATCTGTGCAGTCTCCAATCTTGTGAACATGCAAATACATGACTGTAAACAACTATTAATTTTTTTGTGTAATCCTCTGCTTTATGAGCCTGTACGTATAAGTACATTTTACACGAACATTTCCAAATAATCTTGTTGAAATTGGTCCTGTAAAGACTTACATGTAAAATGCTTAATAAAAAAAAAATGTATGATATTTCACCAAAATGAAAATCAATCATCAAAATCTCTTAATGTACATGTTGTGTGTACATGTAGGACAGATCTACAATGTACATGTACATGATGCCTGTGTGTGTTAAAGGTATACATTTTCATGACCCAAATAATCATATTTTTGGTAATTTATTATGAAACCAGTTTTATAAAAAATCAATGAATGTAAAATACAAAAGTGTCTCCTATGCCTATATATTAAACACAAACTGCCACACTGGAGTATATATTGAGTTTTGAGCACGAATCCAAGAGAAAAAAATATTGATTGTCCAATCTTGCATAAATTTAGTTTGCACAGCTCATTGTATTCAAATTGTGCACAAAATAATCAAACAGCATAGTCACATGTAGATCTGATTCTGTCCACACCCTGTTATACATATACACATATCTGACAAAATGCTGCCAAAATATCAATGCCCGTATTAAATAATATTCGCAGGAGCAATTATTGTGTCTGCATATCATGGAGACATGTTTGCTCTCCTGCGACAATTGCTCCAGGCTTTATTTCGTCTAACATGTAGGGTTAGGGTTGCAAAGGGTTTTGTATTAGGTTTCTATTAAAGGTAGGGTATAGTGTTGTGCCCAGGATTGATTTAGTAATTTGAATAGTGTATGAAATTTACAGCTAAGCAAAGTGTCGCTGGGGCAAATGTCATGGAATACATAATAATCATGGAGCACAATACGGCATAAAGATATAAGCTCTTTTCCCAATCCAAAGGAAATCAATTTGTCATAATTGTTATCATTTATTAATCACTGACTTGAAACAATCAAAAGTTTTTGATCCCAGGGAACTAAAAAAAGTTAAACTGTACACATTACACATACAATTACAGATATATTGCTAAAAATGTAGCAGATTTTCAGCATGCTAAAGTGTAAAAACGGCAAGGTGGGGGAAGCGTAATCTTGTTACAAATGCGAGGCACGATCACAGCTTCAATGTATGCGTATGAGTTGAAGCAGCAAGAGATGCGAGCAAAGACGCTTCCAAACAAAACGCAATCTAATGTACTCAATAAACGGACAAGTGTTGAATAGAGCAAGTCTGGCTGGCTGGCTAGCTACATGTAATATCCACAGGTGTGGCCTCCCTCACTCTCTCTCTCTCTATTTTACCTCACTCGCTCGCTCACTCATCGACAGAATGCTTTTACATTCGCCAAGCCTCTACACAGATGCATGAGCTTATGCTAACTTGATGGGAAAGACAAACTGGGGCACCCAATGAAAGATTTCAGTCTGATTTGGTATTAAAATCAATCTGCAATGTGCTCTTCCTGATAATCTCTATAGTTCTTGCTGCTTCATACATGTATATTTCTTTCTCTTTCTCTGTCTCTTTCTCTCACTCTCACTCCCTCTCTCTCTTTCTCTCTGTTTCCATTTGCACATCAGTTTTGTTCATTGTAATATTATAAATGTCAATGATAAAACATGACGCTCAATGCCAGGTGTATTCATTATTTATATTGTAGATAATAATTCTCCTCTCTCTCTCTCTCTCTCTCTTGCTCTCTGTATGTATCTCTCTTTCTTTATTTCTTTTACTGTCTGCTTTTGCGTCATCTAATTAAATTCGATGTGCAGTTCTTGAGTCATTTCAAACCTTCACCTAAATGTTCATGTAATCTTCTCTTTATTGAACAACATAGTCAAAAGTTTTCATTATTTTGTAACGGGACAAGATTTTAAATCCTCACTTCTTGCAAAATTAAAAACTTGACATTTTCATCAAATTGCATTTTGAGGAAATGATGAACTTCACAAAGTAGAGCTTGTACAAAATGAATTTTCTCTACTTTTCATCCCAATGTACATTGTACAATGCATGTTGCACGATCTTACTTCTTAATCAGTACATGTTCATTGTAGGCCTCTGCAAAGTTAGAATTTCATCAATGAGTTTTGGTGGAAAAAAGCAATTTTAATAGTCAATACTGATACTAAAATTTGTCTTTTTAGCACAAAACTATATTACCATACTGTAGATCTACAATTCTCTTGTAGTGCAAAAACATTAAAGGTCAGAGTGGGAGGAGAAAAAATTGAATGGATGAATGTATTGACCTTTCCATGCTGTGATTAGATTACATTCATACAGACATATACACACACAGTGTAAATGACATGTTCATTATGACCTCACACACAATAATTGTATACAGCAAATGATAAATGTACTACAATACTTGCTCACTATCTAACCTCACACAAAACAGACACAAAAAATATTGGCTTATACAATATACAATGTAGGCCCCTACCGTCGTGTTATAAATTTTGAAATACATTCCAATAGGACTTTATTTAATGTGTTTCAAAATGCAGACGTAAGATTTCAAGAAATGTGACATTGAATATGACCCTACATACATGTATATTACCCTGTGTATATAAGGAAAACGACCTGTCCAAAATGCCCATAGGCTTTCATGCACAGAGAAAGCAATAAGCGACACATGTAATGTACATTGTGGCATGCCTGGGCCATCACAGGCACACACAAAACCAGGTAAATGTCAGAATAATTTGTATGGGACGATATGTGTGTGTCTTTGCACAGTGAGACCTTTTCAACGCATAATCGAGAAAATTAGGCACTAAAGATTGTCTGCCAAATGAGATGAAGATTTAATCACAAAGTGCATTCGTTGGTGAAGGGGAAAGGGCACCTGTCTGAGACGATAATGTGACTTGCATTCTCCTTCATATCAACAATGTGCCGCTAATATCAAAAGCAAATTGTCTTTATTTATGTAACATGATATAAATTTGCATGTGTAAGTCCTTGTAATCAAAATGACATTCTGTAATACACTCTGTTCTAATATTTTAGATTTTTGTTACGACCATTAAGCCTGCAATGTCATGAAAATGTAAATTGCACTTCTTTTCACATTTTTTAATTAACAAAGTTTCATTGCCCCTCCCACACACACTATCCCAGTATCTTCCTACATACATGTAGGCCTACATGTAACCCTTTTCTTTCTATTTTTTTTTCCTGTGGTATCAAATAACACTCATTATTTCCACTATTGTAAGCCCTGATAAAACCTGAATAAATTCTTGCCTTTCATAGTAAATATTAGACATCTACATCTACTGTAGATTCCTAACTCTGCACTATTTTATCAAATATTCTATCTATAATGTTGCCTTCCAGTTACACAGCTCATTATGTACACTTTGAAATCTTTATCTTATCTGCACACAGCATCCTAATTCTATCCAAATACATGTACAGTTACATGTAACTCTCATGTACTGTCAATACCTTCACTACATCTATATCTTCACAAGATGACTGTCATATGTAAACACATGTATGTAGGATAAAAACTCACTTTTTTATATTTTAGGGGGTCCATATCATACATTTTAGAGTTTGTATCATATAGGCCTACATTTACATGTTAAGCATTAAAGATTTGAAGAACCAGATTCTTACTGGTGTCAAGCTCTGAGTACATGTATATTTTCAGGCAAAATGAATTTTCCTACAGGTTGAATCCTTATATTGCTCTATTTTAATAGACCAGTTTACTAAGTTATTATGATTATCCCTGTTTCTTTCCTGGCAACATAGTAACAAGGTATTTAAACAACCTATAATAAAAGAATGAACTACAATACATGGATTCCAATTTGCCTACATTAGTTGTTGCTATGTCAGGCAAGCCTCAGGGAAGCTTACGGGTTGTCAAGAACAACCTTTGTTTATTAAAAGTATGCATAAAATTATAATAACTTAGTAAACTGGTCTATTTGTCAAACATTCATATTTGCAATGACTTCATGCAATATGAGATCAACATTCTATTGTCTTGACTTAAGGGGTCTAATCGAACTTGGCATTTGGGATTATACCTTGTTGGAGGGTACTAGCATATCAACTGAGTTTTGAATCAGGGATACCTGTACATGTATATAGGCCTATATCTCCCTCTTAAATGAGAGTATTGGTCTAATTGGTCTATCAACTAAGTTATCAATAAACTGCCAAATAAACAAGCTTTTGGTTCCCTGGTTAGGCGATTATAAGCTGGAATGATTCTTGTTTGGGGGAGTAAGAAAAAACCTGAACTCAAACAGCCCTTCCTGTTAGAACAAACAAACATGTCCTTGATAATTTGACATAAGGGCTGTGTTTCACCAAGTCATATGTAAATGACTCTATGAATGACTGGTGATCAGTTCTTGGGCTAAATAATTGTGCATGGTAATTTGTATAGCTCCCAAACACATGTTCCAGTCGTTCAGTAAAGTCATTCTTAAATCTGTGAATGACTTGGTGAAACCAACCACCCAGGATTATTTCATGAAGGTGGGGCAAACTATGATATGCATGTAAACACAGGTGTGAAATCTTCTATTACAAACTGAAGAGTAATTCAACTGTTGAAGAATGTTTATGAAATCATACTTGTGCACGGTCAGCATTAGGTCAGTTTTCATCTATAATGACATTGATGTTCACGAATGATGAAAATCTTTGAGATTTTACCTTTAAAAAATTTATTTTCCTCTACTTCCTAGAGATCTCAAACCATTATTAAAGTTGTGGGATTATCAACAAGAAATTTAACTGAAATGCAAATTAATTACTCATGGTTCCTTCTCACATTTCTGTAAAAAGGGAAAATTATTAACACATATCATATTTCAGAAGGGAGTAGATACTTAACCCTTTGAGCGCGGGCCTGTGAAATGCGATTGTTACTCCTGTGGCGGAGCGATTTTTTGTACACTGACAGTATTATTAGGAACATTATTGTCTTAGTTTGTGCTTTCATTACTCCTTGCATCTAACTCGGTCATTTTCATGATTTGTAGTAAATATAAACATGAAAGGGCAGACATTTTTCTATCTAACACTGTAAGGCAAAGTCATCAAAACCAAATATAAGATGCGTTATTTTGTAAAGAAAAACAATCATTTTGGCAGAAGTTCCGCTTTCTTCCTTTCCAGTAGATTCACAATGCAAAGTGCGTAATGCATGTACAGCACGCACGGTTCGATCGATGACCTACTGAATAGCACTTGAAAAGAGGTCCTGTTTCTTTCAAATTATTTCTATAAAAATATGGATTAAAGATCATAGCGGCCGGCTTCGCACCTCTGGACAATGGGCACCTTTGACTAAGCACTATTCATTAAAAGCGCAGGTGTAAGTTTTGAAATAAAAGCGGGACTTATAACTTGTAATGCATACTGCATTAGGCATACTTTACATCTAATTACATCGTTATAGTTACAACAAACTAGTTCAAGCAAAATTCAGATAATCGACCCCTCTCTATTATCGTGATAAGTATATATAACCTTGGGAGAATCGGAAATCGACAGGCTTAATCTCCATGCAACTAATGTTTCATATTATATAATAATGAACATTGTTTTAATCCTTAACCTTTCTATTTTTTCTCTCTTCTCATTCTCCATCTTTATCTCTCATATTTCTCCTCTCGAGCTAGCTTTATTTGATTATTTCTTCCCCTCCGGACGCGTACGCGTACGCCAAAAGTTAAGATCGGGAATTCGTTTCTTATGTAAAAAATTATGGTAATGCTGAAATGAAGTGAATTTTTCTTGATTTTTTTCCACGTAACTAGGTTATTTCTTTAATGGATATTAAAAACGAATATATCTTTGTCCTATTCCTCAAGAATTTAGCCCACAAAGCTGTGGAAAAGCCCAAAAAGCTTGTCCAGTATATTAAGATATCTGCCGGCTTCTGTAGAAGCCCGTCGTAGCAGACTGAACACCTCGCTCGGCTTCTGTAGAAGCCCGTCGCACCCAAAGGGTTAAATTGATTACAGAGAGGTGAAATTACCTACGGAGTTCCACGGTTATACTGTAATGTTACTATTTAAACCATATCGTTACTCACCATGTTTTTGTTGTTTCTAGAGAAAAATATCAAGCTACATGTATTCATGAGATATTCACATAACTTGACAACTCATCAGCAACAAGTGGATTAGTAAATTACGCGATGCGTAATATATGTCCCCGCCAATAATGTAAAATTCCCATTATATCACGATCAGGGCTATCACATAAGGCAAACAGAATCGAAATCAGGTAAAAAAATGGCGAAGAAGTAGCATTTTGTAGCCAATGTACAATATAGGTCAAAGTCAAGGTCAAAGGTCAAAGGGGCCAAAAGTCAAAATTCTGTGAAGAAGTTTTGTAGTCCACAGCTACTGCTATCACATAAAGCAAACGGAATCGAAATCGGATGAAAAATGGCGAAGGAGTAGGATTTGGTAGCCAATTAACAATATAGGTAAAAAATCCAGGTCAAAGGTCAAAGGTCAAAATTCCGTGAAGAAGTTTAGTAGTCCTCACATAGTGCTATTACATAAAGCAAACGGAATCAAAATCGGATGAAAAATGGCGAAGGAGTAGCATTTTTTAGCCAATTAACAATATAGGTCAAAAATCAAGGTCAAAGGTCAAAGGGGTCAAAAGTCAAAATTCCGTGAAGAAGTTTTGTTGTCCTCACCTAGTGCTATCACATAAAGCAAACAGAATCGAAATCGGATGAAAAATGGCGAAGGAGTAGCATTTTGTAGCCAATTAACATTATAGGTCAAAAATCAGGGTCAAAGGTCAAAGGTCAAAATTCTGTGAAGAAGTTTTGTAGCTATCACCTAGTGCTATCATATAAAGCAAACGGAATCGAAATCGGATGAAAAATGGCGAAGGAGTAGCAAATTGAAGATTTTGGTCACATACGGACGCACGGACGGACGGACGGACGGACGGACGGACGGACGGACGGATGGACGGACGGACGGATGGACGGACGGACACACATACGTACGGAGCCCGTTTCATAGTCCCCTGCTCGAACTCGTTCGGCGGGGACAATAACATGAATATCACAGTTTGTTTTAGTTTAACTACAATTTTGAAAAGTAAAATCATTCCCCGATTGAACCTAGTTTGCAAAAACCCTGGAAGACAAAATCTGTACCTCAAAAAATAAATGTAACTGACAAAATTAAAGTTCCTTTTATCACTATTATCACTATTAAACTGCAACATGTCTCACAATATCAATATGTATTGACAATACAAAAATTGAAGGAAAAAAAATATCAAAGCATCTGAATTTTCGTAGAACCAAACTTAGAGCTGTCATTTTTAAAGTGACATACCACCATAGGATGGATGTATGCAGTCATCAAATACGACGGGTGCCCTCAATGGAGATATCGATCGTCAAAATCTTCACACATGTTGCCATATCAGGCCCTAGAAACATTGGCGCTATTGCATTTTCATACAAAAATGTATCTCGCCAAATTTTTTTTTCTTTTCTGAAATGGATTTTATTTCTTTTTATCAAAATAATTGATATTATGTGTTCAATTATGGTCATCAGAAACTGTTGTATTACGACCTTGAATTCAACATCCTCGCAAGTACAATTTTACATAGTTCAATTCACCAAGTGTTCAATCCTTTCAAACTAAAGTAAGAAACCAAAATTTTGGCGATTTATGGTATTCTTCACGCACAGAAAAAAGGGGGAAAATTTGGTCCATACAGCCAAAAATATATTTTGCGCCTTACTGGAACCCCCGCCATGGAAAAAGAATCCTGACCTTAACTCGGCAAGACCTGCTGCATTCACATTCTCAGTGTTTCTGCTACCAGAAATTGAACTCACGAAAGAAAACAAAAACTCAATAAACACGTACCCTCATCCTTAACTTTTATCAACAAACTCTACCAATTAACTCCTCAAGACATGAACCTATTACAAAATACGCAACTTCTGTTGCTGATCTCCAAAATTGGAGGAAGAAGGAAAAGAAAAAGAAGGGGGGTTCCAGAAAGGCGAAAAAATTTCTTTTCTCATACTGTAGATCTAATAACTTATAAGGGTTTTTTTTTTTTTCCTTTTTTGTATGAAGGATACCATAACTCGCCAAAATTTTGGTTTTAACTTCACTTTAGTCTAGAAGAATCAGACCCCCACTGCGAGATCTCACTCGCAACGAATCACACAAAGTAAACTCGTACACGCGATGGCATCGAATTCGAGGTTGTAAAACGGCGGTTTTTGATGACAGATTTGCTTCAAACTAACGTTAGACCCAGGTGAAAAATCGAACCCATAAGGCCATATTATTTTTTTTTTTTTTTTAAATGAAGAAAAATCTGTTTCAGAAAAAGAAAAACAATTGGCTAGATCTATACGAATTTCTAACTTCCATAAAAATAACAACTCAATAACCCAACTTGAAAAAAAGCACCGAGTCTGAGGCTCTGAGCCAATTTGAAAGAAGACAACACCCGCCAAAAAAATTCTTACCAGTCTTAACTAAGATTTCTAGATCTAACAAGTTTCTTAGCTAGCACGGCCACGGCACGACAAGTAACATTAAAAATATTAAATTTATATTTTCAAGCTTCTTAGTTAAATCATTCAGAATTTAAACGGCCTTATCTTTGTTTCGGAAACCACTCGCTCAAATGAACGGGCGCGTTTGTACACAAGTGAATGGGGGTGGAAAGAGGAAACCAGTGCGTGTGTGACTGAATGAAGCGCTGCTGTACAAAGTGAATGATGGTTTCCTCAATCACGATTATGCCATTTAAACAAATTTGCATAGAAATTATCCAGACTTTGGTCTTTGCTTGCAGTCTTTGAACAGCTCAGCCACAGGCCCCCATTCATTCATTCATATTGACAGCACTGTGTAAACCATATTGCCTACATACAGTGCAGTGCAGTAGCCAGTGGAATAATTCGTCCCCAACATTCTTGGGTTTTAATTGTCAACATCATTTTCGCCCCCATACTGATAGCGGAAAATTCATTGAAAGAATGCCATCAAAAAGGATTGATTAATCCCGACATTGTCCTCAACAACCATATTGCATATGATACAGGAAAAGGGCTTTTTATAAAGAGTGCTACTCTAGCTCTATTACAACATTGACCTGGCAATGGAAATGGGCCGGGCCGACCTAACCAATACAATTTACATTTTACGCCGTAGTCAGGCATAGTAAACATGGCGGCTGCTTAGATCGATTCGTCTATATAGTTTTGATTACTTACTTTTTATAACCCTCTCCGTGGTAGACATCTTCCCGTCCGTTGCAGCCATAGTTAAAGGCTTCTAGCTTCCACCAAGTATATAATTCCGTTTGGATGGCCTGTCTAATCGCTAGATTTTGTCGATTGATATCCCTCTAATTCCCGAACCGTCGTCGCTCAAATCCGGCAAACTCAGATTCGCCAAGGAAGTGCTAGATAAGATATTTCATGGAGAGATGCAAGTGTACGCTGAAAAAAAGTGTACGAATGTATTCTAGATGCTAAAACAGTTGAACGCAAATTATTCGTGCGCAGACGTACTCGAACACTAAAAAATAATTAATCCCTAGCTGATAAATCAAGAGAACTAATGAATTATTATTACAAACAACTGGCGGTGATTAAAGGTAATTAAATATTTTAATTTACAGATGTCAAACATATTCATTTTCATAATTATAATATATGATATATATGTATATATATATATATATATCACTTCTATTTGTTGTAATTTTAGTGACAAGAACCAATGAAAAGGGTCTGCGCGCCTAAATTGTTTTTATTTTTATAAAAGGAAAAAAAGAGGATTCTAATAACAGAAGACTAATAAATAAATAAATAAATAAATGAATAAATAATAAATGCAAAAAGCAAAACAAAACAAAGCAACAAAAAAAAGGTTGATTGATACAGGTCTCCTTTACTAATAAACTATAAATATGATTCAACTCCAGATAACCCAGGCACAACAAAAGTCTGTTGAGCTCATGAGAGGGCGTTGTGACAATGATAACTAAAAACCAGTTAAAGTTTTCAAGAATCATCCGCCCCTTCGAGTTTTCTTCATAAGATAAGCACCTTTTATTTTATTACTAGTTGTTGGCAAATGACTACAATGTCTTTTATTCTAGGAGTAGCAGCTGGATACTTAAATTTTGTAAAATCCGGGAGGCCTAATAGTCCCCCTACCTGATTTTAAAAAATAAGTAAAAAAATAAATAAAAAATGTTAAAGCGTAGTTTTGATATTATCGACAAAATGGAATTCCCGATCAAACATAAAAACACGTGTGTATTGTTTTGGCACATTTTGACGTCATTCATAGATTTGGGGAATCCCCTTGGCGCGTGGTAAGTTGGTTGCGCGCGCGCATTACATCCTTACCGCCGCGCCCTCACCCCGACCCACTTTTTTTATGTTCATGCGCGCATTCGATGTCAACAAAGGCGCAATGCATGGTGGGAATGGCGTAACTTTGCGTGAAAAGAAAGGGGACTCTTTTCAAGCACAGCCCGCTGATTTCAATATGTTTGAAGGAAAGTAGAATAAAGAAATAAATTGATTGGACAATGATATAGCAGTATCTGTTTATTTAACAAAAAGGCTGTCTTAACCAAAAGGTTAAATTGTTGAATTGAAAAAACGGCTAAGAAGTCATGTTTCACGTAACGTAGGCTAATATCGGTCATCTCTCCCATTTGTTCCAAAGCACAGAATGATTGTTATACAGTCTGTGTCAAAAAAAAAATGGTACAAGTGGAAAACATTTTTTTATAGTATGAAGATAAATGACATCCTGATATTGTTTGGTATTTTCATAAAGCAGGGAAATTAGACTTTCTTCTTCAATTTTTTTCATCACATTCGGTGAAGTATTTTTTGAGATATGACTAATTTTCTAAAATCAAGAAAAATCCCTTTTTCGCACGCTGACCCATGCCTTTGTGTATGATTTCGCATAATGACCGTGAATTCAGCGCTCCAGAACAATAGAAGTGCGCAACTTCGATTTGTTTCTCGTCGAACAAAACTTAGCATAACTTTTGTTTTACGAAAGCAAATTATACAGGACAAAGCGCATCAGCAAGAAAAATCTTTTGCTTTAATTTGGCACCAGAGACACACATTATATGAAAAGATTTCACCCCTAAATGATTTTTTTCCCCGACTGTACCATTTTTTTGACACAGACTGTACATTTAGAAATTTCATTTTTCTTTTCATCACTAAGATAGATTTTATGTATCAAAAAGTCTTCTAAATGAAGAATTCGAGAAATATATCATTTAATTTACAATTTGAAAACATTATATAATAACTTTTGTTAACAACTTATTTAAACCAATAATATGTTTATCCGGTTTTCTGTCAGTTTTCATCCAAAGGGACTTTTTTTTCAGAGGGGCGGGGGGGGGGGGGATCGAGTGTAGTTAGTATGTAGTCAGTTCCATATAGTACATCCCTGTCATACTACATTCTGATGCATAGGCTTAATGACAACTTCCCCTGTTTTAGGAAAGCCTTTATCATAGATAGATCGATTAAATTATTAGAATACGTGTCTTTTTCCGAGAGGATGAAAAAAAAAATCTTTGAAATACATCGACGGATCAATTACATAATCAGACCGTCAAATAATATACACGTGCGCGCGAGATCGGGCACACCTACTTTTATATCATGAATATTCATGAAGGATTACGCGGTATAATCATTATAACGTATATAGCCGAGCGGCCTCTCGCTAACTTTAAACCAATCAGAAACGCGAATCAGACCGCCCTGCCTCAGCTCACTGCACTGCGTTTGCTTAATTTGCATATTTACACGCCGTTTGTTCTATAGCAACAACTCGACTAATTTTAATCACTCTTAATTTCTCCAAGCTTTCGAATAGCACTTGCTTTTACTTGCTGAGAAATTATTTACTGAGTGTTGGTTATTTCACTCTGTTTTACGACAGAGGTAAAGATATTAGTATTTCCTTTTCTTTCTTTTTTAAAACTCATATTGAATGATTTTGTGTGTGTGTGTGTGCAAACTTGTTCATTTAACAATCCGAATATGATAACTGTTGATAATACATAAATATGATGAGTGTATCAAATACAAATGTACCCCATGTTTGATTGTAAGAGTCGACTAAGCCCATGTCTTACGGCCTTTTTATTTGCTTTCAAGTTTATTTGTTCAAACGCGGTATGCCAACTGGAATATGGGGTTTTAATAGTAATAAATGAAATTACTGATTCATATTCATACAAAAAATAGTGGAGGTGTCAGGGCAGTGTCATTGTTATCGAGCCTTTTTTTTTTTTTTTTTTTAATCGCAAGTATTGTAGACAGTTAATCAATGTAGACAGCATCATAAATATCCCGCCCGGGCAGCCTATGATTTTTTTTCATAGCTGTCTGGTTTCAAATTTATCACACAGCAGTTGCGTGGGTTTCTACCAACATGAATGGTTCTACCGTTGGAGACAAATGAATAAATTAATTGTCTATCATAAATATTGTTTGATGGTTCTTCCACACGTTGGTACATGGTATAACCTCTGTGAAAGACAGTCGGTTGTGTTTAACAGAATGGGGGGGGGGGGTAAAATAAAAACAAAACAAAAAACATCTTTTATTTTTCTCAATGGAATATGATTTAGACAGAGTTCAATTTTGTTCTTTTGTTATTTCTGCCTCTTTCAATCCGAAAGATTCATGCAGACGAAATGTAGCCTTTAAGTGTTGAAAGTTTTATCATCAACATAATTACAGAAGTATTTTATTACAGGTGCCATGGTTAACCAATATTATATTATATTATATTATATTATATTACATTATATCTATTCTTTTAGAGTATGTGTGATTATCATTTCTCAACATTTCTTTGGGCTTTCACTAATTTATTGTCGTGTTTCAGTGATGATAACCACCGATATTATAACAAAACCAATTTATGTTACATTATATTATATTATATTATATTATATTATATTATATTATATTATATCTATTCTTTTAGAGTATGTGTAATTATATTTTCTCAACATTTCTTTGGTGTTTCACTAATTTATTGCCCTGTTTCAGTGATGATAACCACCAATATATAACAAAATCAATTTATGTATTCTTTTTTTAACATGTGTAATTGTTATTTCTCAAAATTTCTTGGGACTTTCACTAATTTATTGTCCTGTTTCAGTGATGATAACCACCAATATATAACAAAATCAATTTATGTATTCTTTTTTTTTAACATGTATAATTGTTATTTCTCAAAATTTCTTTGGACTTTCACTAATTTATTGTCCTGTTGCAGTGATGATAACCACCAGGCCCGTAACCAGGGGGGGGGGGTTCGGGGGTTCGAACGAACCCCCCCCCCTCCCCGCTGGCGACCAAAGGTCCGCTTTACAAAAAACAAAACAAAATGGATGAAATGGTGTTTTTTTTTTTTTTTTTTGCTTATCAATTTCTTTGGGGCCGATCGAACGACCTGTTTACCCCTATAGCTAATATTTGGTATTCTTCTTGAGGGCCGAAGGCAGAAATTTTTTGAACACCTTCCTTTCCTTTCTTATGCAAGAGGGCCCAGAATAATAATATATAAAACAAATTAAGAAATAAAATGCTGGTTTGATATCAGTGATTAGATAGAAAAGGAGAGTTATTTATTCTGTGTTATTACTGTAATACGAAGTTCAAATACTTTATTCGTCTTAAAGATGGATTTTTTTTTCTTCATTCGAACAACATCATTCTGCTCCGGCTTTAATTTATTTAACATATTTGTCTCAGCTATCACTTTTTGGGACCATGGTTATAACTTAGACGTTCCCTCAACCTTTTCTGTGATTTTTTTAAATAAAAAGTTTGTCACCCCCCCCCCCACGCCCATTTTTGTCATTTTTTCCACATTTTGGAGCCCCTTTTTGTTTACCCGCTCGACCAAGGCCCCCTTAGGCCTAGCTCAGGAAACGCGTATGAGATGTGAAGTTGGTTTTGTTCTTTAGGTTAAATCTAGGTTTATGGTTACAGGCTTAGGTCTCTTGTCTAGGGGAGGGGTTGAAGTAAAAAGTGTGATTGGTGAAAATTTTCAATTTTTTATTCTACCATTATGATAAAGACAAAAGAGATGAAAATAACCCTGAATCCGTGATTATTATCATTTCCCCCTAAATTTTGCTTCAGCCTTCATGACAAGGTTGTAAATGATAACAATAGTTCATTTTCCATTGTAATTTATGTTTGACTGATATGCTACAATACATTTTTGAGAAGATACAAATTTTCATGCTGTAAAAATGAATAAATCTATTTTGAACAAAAATCAAAATAATCTTTGACCCTTTCCATAGACAATAGACCTAATCCTGTAACCATGAACTTGTAATTAACCGAAAGAACAATATCAACCCTACCCCCCGAGACGCATATCATGGGGGTACGACTGAGGGTGCCTTGATTAGCCGGGTAAAAATAAAGGCGCACCCCCAAAATGCCTAAAAATGGGCACTGTGGGGCTTGATACACTTTTTGTCTTTAAAAATCTCACGTCCACGAAATAGTAAGGGTCCATAAAATGAAAGCGGAGACAAACATATTTAAGAAATTAAAGCTGGAGAGAAATGATGCTGCTAGAGTGAGAAAAATATATTCCACCTTTATGACGAACAGAGTACTTACTTCACTAATATAAGAGCTAAGTCTCGACAGGCATTTGACAGGCCATTCTAATCTAAACACAACACAAAAAGAAAGTTCCCCTTATTTCAGATATCAATAATTTTTGAACCAGGACTAATTGAAAAAATATAATTAGATGTCCATGAAGGGAATTTAATTAGCTACTACGGGAGCGAATTTTAGGAAAAATTGTAAAGTCATGCTTCAGTGAGCAATGGTTGAATGAAAAAATGTCATTTTTTGAAGTTCACAAGCCTAAAATCACAATTTTGAATCACTGACATCGGACCCATTTTCTGATCTTAAACATTTTATATGTCAGAATGAATGCAAAATGTGCTTCCCAACATGCGGAAAAGAAATTTTCGTCAAATTTCACGGTTGAGTGAGCATGCAGTAAAAATTGCCCAAACTGCGATATTTACTTCTTTAACATGGTATATTCGATCAAATATGATGGAATTCCTGTTTTGGAAGTGTATGCAACCAATATCCTTCATTCATGGTTGAATGAACCCATCAAACAACCGAAAAAATAGGCCATTTTAGAATAACGAAGAGCTATTGCAGTAATTTTTTGCACTAAAAAGCATCTCAATAGCATTTTTTGTCGTTGTGTTTAAATTCTTTGGGCACATGTCAATGATCCTACGGCATTTATTTAAAAATTCATGCTTCAGTGAGCACGTGAGACTGGAAAAGCCCTTTTTTCATGTATGGACAAAAAATCAAAGTCTTACTTTGATTGAATATAACCATCCTTTTCTGGGAGTACTTCTCATTTTATTTTCACAAAATCCCAATGTTTCACGCCTCAGTGGGCACAAGATACAAGAAAATCGGGCAAATGAGAAGAAAGTTTGGGGCTTCGTCATGGTTCAGCGAATTTTCGAATACGCAATTTGAATAAAGGTCCTGTTTGAGACCATTTGAAGCTATGTGCAAAGTTTCATAAAATAACTAAAAGACAAATGGACAAAAATTGGCAATTAAAATATGCCAAATTTCACTTTCGTAAAACCTCTGTACATAAAGTCAATGTAGGAGGAAATCAATACCTGACAAATGTGAAAATCGGGCCATTTTCATTGATGATTATTGTAAATTCTATCACGAGTGAAACTTGGCACACAGCTTCAACTGATCTCTAACATTTTTTTGATTCAAATTACCCATTGGAAAAGTCACTGAACCGTGACGAAACCCCAAACTTTCTTCTCATTTGCATGATTTTCTTGTATCTTGTGCCCACTGAGGCGTGAAACATCGGGATTTTTGTGAAAATAAAATCAGAAGTACTCCCCAAAAAGAGTTGTCATATTCAATCAAAGTAAGAGTTTTAATTTTTGTCCATAGGCCTACATGAAAAAAGGGCTTTTCCGGTCTCACATGCTCATGTGTGTAAAAATGGACGGCATGCGAAGAGAAATTGAATATAGTTCTGTGTATATTGCTAACTACGCGATCATATACCAATAAAGAAAAAAAAAATTTAAAATGGTTTCACATTCCAAATTGTTCAAGTGTACATAAAGAACTAACAAATCCATATAGTGATAAAAACTTACATAAGCAATAAAGGAAACTAACAGAAAGCAAATAAACTTGTCTAGTGTTTGGTCTTTATGTTCGTTCAAAAGAAAAATATTTGTTTTTTATTTAATCAGAAATTTGTCTGCACTTGGATTTAGTTAAAATAAAAACAAACTACCATTATGTTTATCTCAAAGTAAATTCAAAATTTGAAATATTGTATTTTGTGATTTACCCAAATTATACCCCAACTTTCATTTAGGTTTTCCCGTTCAAGTTTAAACTATCTCCGATCAATTTTACATTTCTCGTGACAAGCACTTTCGTTCAAATGTGATTGCGATTAAAAATCTAAACATTAATTTAATTGACCGATAGCTCCGCTCGGCCAGGTATCACTTAAATTGAATGAACATTAACGAATTTGATTGCAAAGAGTTTAAATTTGACAGGGAAAACCTATAAATACAAACAAATGGTGACCATCCGTCATGATAAAGGAATAAAGGAATATTATGTATCCCACCCTCTCTCTCCTCCTCTCCATCTCCTCTCTCTTCACACACACACACACACACACACACCCCACACACACACACACACACACACAGGCACACACACACACACACACACCCTCTTTCTCTCTCAGATAATGAAGAAAGGTTTTCTTTCCTTTCAGAAAGATTTAGAACAACACACATTTTCAAATAAACCCCTCACAAAAAGTTTCGCAAATAGACTTTGGGTCATGATAACTTTTCAGGTACGTTTTAGTTATTCCTGATATTCATTGACTTTTTACTTGTCTCTATATTCTGATATTCTGTGCATTGAAGCATGATACAATCATTACAAATAGGATATCAATCAAAAGGGGAATAAATTATCTTTCCAATGGTATGAAAATCAGGAATAACTAAAGCGTACCTGAAAAGTTATCATGGCCTTAAGTCGATTTGCGAAACTTTTTGTGAGGGGTTTATTTTCAGTGTTATATTTGAAGATGTAAACATACACAATTCTAGGAACAAACAACCCGAAAACAATTCTGGTCCCTCTCTATGCATTTTTTAATGTTCTTTCTTCACCTGAAGAAACAAGTATTCATGAAGATAATTCCATATAATGTACATATATCAATCGCAGGCTTCTTATCATATCTCTCCCAAACAATAATACTCTTCTTCTTTTTTTATTAAATAAATACAAGGCCCAAAATATGATACAATGGTCCCAGGCCGCTCACATAATTGATAACATTTCATCTGTTGCGTATTAATACATGCTAGATATATCATACAGGTATCTTTATTACATTGAAACATATTAAACCAGTCTGTACAATGGATAGTTGACCACAGTGTTTATATGTACACAAATGACATTAAAAGACAGACATCTTTATATACTGGATAATCCAATGACATTCTTATATACAAGACAAACACTGAAAACTTATTTTACACCAGTGTTAAAAAAGCAAACAGTTGACAATGATGAAGTTTACTTGGAATTTTTTATAGAAAGGTCACCTATCTGATGAAAAAATACTTGCCTGAAATAATGTGGGTGACATAAGATTTTGAATTTCATTTGTACTTTGAAATTCTTAAACAAACAGGATTTTTAAAAAATGGGAGAGAGTTGAACCACAGATAGCAAGAGAATTGCACTGAAGTTGGGTTAACTAAAAAAATGGATAAAATCAATTGCTGGATGATTTCACAGTTGGCAAAAAATCATGGACGTTTCTTCCAAACGTTTGCATATTCACAAGCTATCGCTGCAACTCACTTTCTGTATTTTATACCATATTGGAGCTTTTCTTTCCAGGCCATAACAAAAGGATGTAATAAAATTACAATTTCAAGCAAGAAACAAATCAACATTTATCAGGTGTCAAAGTAGGATGTTGGTCAATGATGTCATATCTAAAAGATTCATTTGTTGCACATCTAAGATTTTAACTTTTAAAATTTGCCTAAAACAAGAGGTACGTGTACACTGACATCAGTGCTTTTACAGCGTGTCATACCTCTGTAAATAAAAAAAAAAAAGTCTTGATGTTTTCTTCTTATCAAAATATTCAGCATTTTCCTAATTTTTACTTCCTTTTAATTGATAATTTGTTAGATAAAGTTCATTATCTAGTAATCAGTTATAAATAAATTTGAAAATACATATAAATGAGCGATGAATTAAATATCTTTTGTTTCTCAACAATCACTCTTGCACTTGAGCAAAAGGTCATAATGATATCCCATTCACCTAGTTTTACTATAAGATGGGACTCTCAATATCATGAGATAAAAAAAGTTGTTTTGTTTAATAGGCCTTCTTTTAAAAAAAATTATCAGTAGAAGTTTGCCAATGTTAGAAAAAAAAAAGACCTTTTACTTTCGAGTGTATGCCTACTGACTATGTTTCTTTATTCCAGCATTCTTTAAACAGAACTTGAACACATCTTTTTTCATATTCTTTCTACATGGTTAAAGTATGCCTGAGTAATGACTACATGCACTTATCTCACAGGATTACTAGAGGTCATCTATTCCACTCTCTAGAGGTCGATTTGGAAGTTTTTTTTGTGGTTGGAAGCAAGCATTAATACAGAGGAAATTACTGAGTATGTCAGCAAAGATTTAATAATAGTTAGGAATTAATCTTAATGAAGCTAGTGATAATAAAAAGTGGAGATCAATGGAATCAGAAAGCTAGTCATAAATGAATTCATAAAGCTGTAATCTCCTTGAATGTCTTATTACAATTATTTATATGCTATCTTAGCACTCAAGATTATTAAGTCTGGATTAATCGATATGTCTCGATTCATTGCATTAAAATGGGAGCTGCTTATGGTACACGACCATTGTGTAACGTTGAATTCCATTACTTACATATTTTTCCCTAAAAAATACAGTGCATGATGAAATAATAGATTGTCATTTTATTATCGCAAGGTGAAAATGGTCAATAAAACAAAATCATCTACATTTACATACACTTCAGATTTCCCACAGCAAGAAATACATTCATTGACTCTGTACAAGATTGAATGCCCTCCCGAATCTCGATCGGTCATATCTTATTCAACGGAAAATCCTTTCCATCAATAATAATATGGAAGAAATTTTCTTAAGAAGATTGCACAAATAACATGAATAGCAAAACGTGATTACTTTTCCGCTCATCATATTCACATAATAGATATTACATAGTTACATATTATACATAGGGTCTTTCCGTAAAATCCCAAGTCATAATCATGAGAGGAATACTTAACATCTTTTGAACAATTCTCCATTAGAATGTAAGCTGAGCAGCGTATGAAGTGCCACACGATGTCTGCAGACATCATGACTATATTATGATGATGTGGTGACTAGCGTATGGAATGCCACTTGTTGTCCACAGGTAGTCATGACCATTATAATGCCAGGCTGGTTACAAGCTTGAAATGTCACTGCGTTTTAGTGCATCATTCCTTTTCTTTTAAAGTAGGATTCGAAGCAAACTAGCAACATCCCTTGCATGCACTAGCTTACATACATAGCACTTGCTTTGAAATACTTGACTGAGAGCTAAACAGACATGCTCGTCGCATAAGTGCTCCAGATTGCAGCTTCGTTATTATCAAATAAATACAATATGACAAAACGCAGTACATCATCAGCTGATGAGGCCTGCATATGTGTGGAATAAACATGGTAGAATAGGTACCAGTTATATAATACCAGTAACCAACATACCATCGCATCTTTTCTACATTCGGCTTGGTAAAACATTGCATTGCGCCAGAACTACCAATTCATTCAATAACCAATATATAAAAAGAAAATCTTTGGACTGAATTACTTGTGCAGCTATATTCATCTATTTACAAGATACATTGTAGTCAATTTCAAAATGGATTTCATAAAATTGATACATGTATATTTAATACTGCACTTGATTCAAGCACAGAATAGTCCACTCCCATTATAACGAGGTGCTCGGTACCAAGCCAATTATTCGTGGAAATACTTGTGGTACATTAATTATCGCGGATTTCACACAAAGAGCGGCAGGCGCCCAGTTAAAAACCTGTGAATATATAGGCATGATTTCCTATGCTTGTATTTCATGGGTTCAATTGCGAGCTTACGAACATGCCTCACTTGACCTATCCTCTTCGGGCCCTCTGGCCCATAAGGCCGCAAGATTACTCCGCCAATGGATCCGGTCCCTGGCTACAGGCTTGGCTTGGTTCCATGATTTCCATCCTACCTCTGTTCTCTCTTTTTCTACCGTCCATCTCCACATTTTTATTTGGACGTCCAACTTTTCTCCTCCCTTCTGGACACCATGTTAAAGCTGTCATACAATGGCAGCTATCCTCCATTCGTAACACCTGTCCAATCCATTTCCATCTCCTTGCCTTCACTTCTTCGCTTATTCTTCTCATGTTGGTTCGGATTAATATGTCATTATTTGATATGACATATGGACATCTTATCTTCAATATTCTTCATTCGTAAACATTTGAATTGAAATGTGTCAAGTTTCTTGTTGTCCTCTTCTGTTATTTCCATGCACATGGAGCGTGAATTTAAGAACCTGTGAACATCTTTTGAGGCCGCTCAGCGCAAAAAAATTAATCACGCAGAATTAACAGCGAATACAGTACCTTGTAGCACAAAGGCATATAGACTCTTGTGTATGTGTATGCAATTGAGACTGGGCAAGTCGCCTTGTTATATTAAAATCTTGTTGCACTTGTGCTCGTTATAATGGGAGTGTACTGTAGAAACTTATCTACCTAATTTAGGTATTAAAAAAAGAAATTAACCTAAAACATACTTCCCCTTCAGCCTGTATATACCAAACTCCCACTTTAATTAAGATTATGTTATAAGAAGTATCTCGCAAAGTTGTTATTATTTTTAAAACTCTGATGACATAACTCTACATAACCTGAGAGAACAGATATGATAATACATGTAGGTGCATGTTCCTAATATCATCTTACAAGTCAGTGAAATTATAATCTCAATCTTTAACATGAGGGTTGATAGTTTTAGAAGGATTCAAACTTCTTCCATCTAACTTCATGATACACACAAAATTAAGGACATTATCCAGAAAGAAATTTTGTATAGCATGAATTATTAAAGTTCAGGGTGTTTGTTTTTTTTCAGGAAAATTTCGACAGCATTTGTTTGTTCCATTTCAATTACTATTTACTTTGACCTGGGGGCGTTTCATGAAAGGAGTTGTTGGACGTTTTATCCGACAAACTGTTATAAGCTACTGAAATGCCTGCTTCTGATTGGCTGAGAGCAAATTTGTTGGATAAAATGTCTGACAAGTCCTCTGATGAAATGCTCCCCTGAAAAAAAAACAACAATCGAAATGTCTGGGATAATAACCCTAGGTGTAATGCTTGCAAATTTTTTTGGTAGTCTAATAAACATGAACAACAAAATGATTGGGGTTGTGTAACTGGCATTATCAAAACCAAGTGACACAGTAAATTAATGAAATTAACAATACAGTTCCACATAGGGTCAGAATGTTATCTATTCATATTGTAGATAAGTGTGTAAATTTTCATGTTTCCTAAGAAAGAATAACAAGCAGGCAATATTTATTATTGTAAATAGGATTATCTCTGTCATCTATGCGATGGTCTAACTCAATAAGATATTCTAAGACAATGGCAAATCGTGGCAATTTTCTTTCATCTCTTTTCTTTGCTTTCTTTGCATATTCATAGGATCTGTAAAATGCTACTGTTCCGGATTTGTAAAAAATAAAAAGACTTGTTATAAATATAGGATAAATGGAGGGATTTTTTCCCCTCACATAACCACTTTGGAATAATAATACAAACCAATTTACAGTTGAAACTTTGTACATAAATTGCACACACACTGTCAAACACATTAAAAACAAAAATGGTGTTTACATAATTAAAAAAAGAACAACAAAACAAAAAAAACAGCATCGTCAGTACCACTCGTGACAGTTACATGCCATGAAATGCAAGTGGATTTTGGACACAACTTGTATGGTAATACTAACAAAGACATACAGATATGATTGCTACAGACTTGTTCACGCCTTTTCTCAATGACTACTTGCACAGGATATCATATTGATTCCTGATCTATAGCAGAGTTTGTGTAAATTCATAGGGTAGATGTGTGTGTTTTCGATTCAGAGTTAATCCGGGAGAACTGCACATTGGCTCAATGGAAAGAGAAACAAACACAATTGTAGTAGTTTGGGACTAGGTCCATTATAGGACAGTTGAATCAGCAGAATTTGCTATAGGTGGGACCACGTTGATCAAAGAATGGAACAGAGAACCAGCATAATTTGCTGTAGCTGGGGCTAAGCCAATCACAGGATGTAACAGTGAAACCATCACAATTTTCTACAGCTGGGACTATGCTGATCACAGAATGTAACTGTTCCTAGACCTTGCTGGATGTTTATCCTTCTTCTTAACTACAAGATGTTAACATCAGGCTTCCTAATGTGTACACGGTTTTAATTAGTCTTTTTAGTTCATTTAAACAGGACTTGCTATAGCTGAGACTTTGCTGATCACTTGATGTACATGTAACTAAAGTGGCTCCAGGATAAATGTCCATATCTTTTTGTTCCTACAGGCCTTTCAAATCACGATCTCAATGGCTGGTTGGTTGATTGGGTCAAGAAAGATGCCCAACATGATTGTCTACATCTGGGACCAACCTTTAACATCACCATGGTCCTTAGATCTCAACCAAAGTCTGTTCGGTTTCAGTTTGTGGGTGAATGCAGAGAGAGCTGCCCATGGGTGCTACCGCTAGACCAACTACTCATCTCTGTATGACTAAGGAGTAAAAGAGTCAAGTTTCTCAGTATGTATCGAAATAAGATCAGTCTTGATTGAAAAAATCCTGTCAAGTCCTTGTGGCGACACCAGCAATGTTCATTTAAAAAACCATGAGATGAATGAAATGATGCTCCCTTTGTTCAATCTACAGCCAATTGGAACTGCTTCAGTGTGACATCATAGAGGTCAAAGGTTCAATGATTGTTGTGTTGGGTATATTACACGGTTGACATCATACAACGGACACTTGCTCGTTATCTATCAATTTCAAAAAGAAGAGACAGGAAATAAATGAGGATTATTTGACGAAATGTACATGGATATTTTTATATATTTTTTTTATCATATGTAAAAGAGAAATGAACCCTTTATAGAAAAGTGCATTACTTCAGAAGCAAAGACTTGAAGAAGCCCATCAGTGAGAGCATACAAGCTAGAACAAAAGGAATCTGCATTTGTCTTAGTCTGCATATTAACCTCAAATTAATTTGTTTCATTTTTGTGTTGTAATGCATTTGACTGCGTATGTCTGTCGTTGGGCAGCCGAATGCAATCTAAAACAGATTGACAGCAGTTTATTGTATCTTCCTTTAAAATAAAATGGCCATGAAATTTCTTTCTTTTTTTCAAATATTAAAAAATATCTAGAAATAAACTTAATTACATTCATCTTCTTGAAATCTGTGTCTCTTTATAAATATTTGTCTTCTCCTCCATATATGCAGTGTCAAATCAAAATATTCAAATTCACAAAGTTACAAATGAAAGGGGTATAAAACATCTAATTGAACAGTTATTAAAAAAAAAATTAGACATACATGGATACATTAATTACATATTACTGACATACAAGTTTAACCCTAATTAGACTGGGGGAAATTTGGCAGCTGGAAAGACAGGGAGGGGGGGGGGGGCTAAGATCTCCGCCGTTTATCACGCAATCGCGACGAAAATCAAAATGCACCTCACTCATTTGATTTGATTGTTTAAAAATTATTCAAATTTATTTTTAATTAATCATTTTGCTAATTTATGCATGAAACTGAGAATTTGGCTGTAAATCATATTGTGGGATTCTGATCAAATGCACATTAAAAAATTTTTTTTTTTTAATGTTTTCTTTCATATTTTATTATTTTGGGGAAATTTTAATGTATTTCTTTGTTTTTTTACCCTTTTTTTTGGGATGGAAATTGTCGGCGACACTTTTCTGATCATAAACAACATGAAATCAATTGATTCTAATCAGTGAAAAAATAATTATACAGTTATGAATTTTGGCTAGAAACAGAATTTGCATTGGATTTGTACATGAAATCACGTTTTTGAGCAATTTTGGGTCTGACATGCACTTACATAATGTTGTGTTATTTCAAAATCACGTACCCAGGCATCGCAAATTTGGTCTTAAAAGTTGCATGAGACTTGAAAGAAAAAAGTCATTAAAACATGGCGCAAAATTTCATGTTGGGGAATTATCGCAAAAAATGTCCGCCCCCCAGTCTATTTAGGGTTAAAATACTTAGTTTAATAATAACAAGAAAAAAGATTACCCAGAATAATCATGTACACAAACTGCTATATTTGATATCAATTAAGGTTTCTTTTAAGCCCATTTTTACACCACATTTAATTGTGTACAGCCTCAATCAATTTCAATCCATGTTGAATATGATATTCAAGATTCAACAACAAAACCATGCAAAGAATATAAAAAAAAAAAACACACACAAGTGCTAAAAATCAACTCTGGTTGCACTAATATTCTAATTGGGGTCCACTTTATCTTGGACATGGTGTCCAAGATGGCCATTCGTTTTTCTCTGTGAATGCAAGCAAATAATGAAATATAAAATCCATTATTTTAAAATTAAATCTTCCCTCTTCCTGTTGACACCTAATAAAATCATAAAGACCCACACATTTATGAACAATAAGCGTTGAAGATAAATTGTGAAAATGAGAATGCATAGGTGGGGTTTCCAGGGTTGGAAACTGCCTAGCACAAAGGGATGGGTTCATTAGAATTTGTTTTATGTTCTTTGTTAGTTTTCATTCACCGAAATTCACCAAATCTCTCAAGCATGAGTTGGTCATTCGGCTGGGGCAACCAGTGCAGTTCCCTTTGCTCTGACCTGCACAATCTGACTTAGACGATCAAATTTCAAACTCGTCTTTCTCGTCCATGAGTAATTTTTTCGTACTAGGTGTCAAGAAAGTGGAAAAGATTAACTTCAATATGATGTACTTAATATTTCATTATTCGCTTGCTTTCACAAAGAAAAATGACTAACTATTCCCGTTCCAGTTTTTCTGGGACCCACTGTAGTAGCAAACCCGTTTATTGGAAACAAAACCCCATTTTTATAGAAGATTAGACTTTTGTGTAAAAGAACGGTTATATTCCCAATTGTTTAAGTTATGAAGGGTGGTCGGTTTATTGATTTGCATGTGGTGGTTAATGCTACCAGTCGCTAGTATCTTGCTTCAATCTTTTCAGAATACTTGGGGATAATATCACATTTTAACTAACATTGCAAACAGGAGATCTAATGATAAAGCATTACATTTTTCAATTGTTATTTGAAGAAAAAATCAACGAAACTGACCAGAAATATAAAAAATGAGCAGAGAGAATGGGATTCAATTGGGATTTGAACCTGTGACCTCCTGATTGCTAAACAGGTACTCTACCGACTGAGCTATTGCAAACCCTATATTATCGTTTGTTCAAAAAAAAAATCCCTTAACTTTCAATGCTTAAGTGGTCAGAAGCTTTATTATTTTATTTTTAGTAATAACAGCACCTTCGTTGAGTTGGAAAAAAAAGGAGAGCAAAATAGGAGAGCAAAAAAAAAAAAATTAAGTTAGAGAAGCAAAAGGAAATTTTGGTTTCATCCATATAATGGTAAAATGTAGAGAGAGAGAGAGAGAACGAACGAGAGAGAAGCTGTTAGAAAAGGGAATTCCACGGATTGGAAATATACCGGAATGATAGTTGAATATATATGTTTTTCATACTTCTCTCTTTTTCTGATTCTTCTTTCCTTTTCCCTCTGCGCCTCTGAATAGTTTACTAGAAGAATGGTGCATTATAAATGCTGTATTTATTATTATTATTATATTATACTGAAAAAAGAAGGAAAGCAAAAAAAAAGTTTAAACGGTAATGAAGCAAAAGGAGATTTTTGTTTCATCCATATATTTGGTACAATAAAGAGAGAGAGAGAGAGAGAGAGAGAGCGAAGCTGTTAGAAAAGGGAATTCCCCGGATTGGACACATACCTGAATCGTAGAAATCGCAAGATTCGCTACTACGTGGCAAGTCCCCTACAAGAATGTGAAAAGGATTGTACAGGTCAGCATCAAGGCAAGGCAAACAAGACAACAAGAAATCAAAGTGTGAGAAACATATTCCATCCGCAATCACTCGGGCTGGAGAATGAGGTATAGTTAGATGTTGATAATAACCCGTTATGGAAAAGGGTTTATGTCTGAACCCAACAGAGAAAAGATTTCTCGCCCACATAACTTTGAGAGTGACAAGATTTTCAGTTTACACAAAATTTCAAGGAGCATTGTGAACATAAAGGAATGTATTTTCACCTCGGATAAAGAGAGACAAGTTTATATAAATGTTTCATGATATTCGACTTCTTCTCCTCAAGTCCTTTCTCTCAAAATTTCTTTTTTCTTTTTCTTTTGTTTACCGAGATCAGACTCTACATATCAAGTACTTTACGCAAGCGACCCCGTCAGGTGAAAGGGAAGTTAGGACAATGGGAACAAGGGTTGGGCATGATATTCATGAACAAACGGGTATAAAAATAAAATCATAATAATTATACCATGCTGAATTTGGTCAGGGAAATTACCTCCATTTCGATATACCTCTTCTCCCTTATAATTGCAAATTGAAAACACCATGCTTTGCACGACAAAATCAAGACGCTAGGCTCATTGCAACATCAAAATAATACAAACCCCCTAAGGCCCATATTCACAAAAGTGGCCTAAAGTTAAGCCTAGCTTAAATCTGTGGTTCAACTATGGCTAGCGAAATAGGACACAATCTGTTTATGTTTCATGTTCCTTAAAACTTTACCAAATTCTGGAAAAGTATTTTACTTGTCATCAGGAAAACTTTTGTGTTTATCATTCCCAGGCAGTTTTAATTGTTTCACTACCAAAAATGTAGATAAATCGAACATTTACTTTTCGAGATTGTGTCACATTTTGCTAGCCATACTTAAACCACAGATTTAAGCTAGGCTTAACTTTAGGCCACCTTTGTGAATACGGGCCCTTGTGTCTAGAAAACAAACAAGGTTATTATACAATGTGATGCATAAACTACAACACTGTTTCACGGACACAAGACAAGTAGTTGCAACCCACACATCAATTTCTAAAACCGAGTTGCTTTATTTATTTATTTTTTTTTGTTGGTCAAATTCAACTCTGCTCATTTTTTTATATGTATCACCTGTAATCTTTAAATCCTGGGTTAAATGATCCATGCTTTAGCTAAAATAAAAGACATTGCAAATGGGTTATGATTGGGTAGCAATCATTCATGAAAAAAAAACAATGTGTAGAGGTGGGTTTTCTCTATAACTTCATTCATTTCATAAGGTAATTTTCTTTTCTGTTCTTCAATGTAGAATGTAACACAATCATTTTGTCATTATTGTTGACCCTCTGTATGCATTTAACCTAAACATCTTAAAAGAAAAATAGGTAGGCCCTGTTACAACTAGTAATGTCGCAGAGAAGCATAATGTCACAACAGCGCATTATTTACATCTGGGGACTAACCTTTGATGTCCCCATCAGAAAGTCGTGACTGAGATTCGAACCTCGGATCGATCAGTATCAGTTTGTAGGTTGATGCAGAGAAAATCACTAAAATCTTTTGAATTTACATAATGGACAAAACAAATCAGTCTACAAACAGATACGGATCGGAACTATGTTGGAATCCCAGTCATGTCTTTCAGATCGTGACTTTTTTCCCAGATGTTTATAATGCATTGGTGTGACGTTATGCATTGTGTGACATTATACTGGTTACATTACCTACACATTATATGGGTGTTTGTTTGTCTATTTGGGCTTTATCTCGATATCTCATTTTCATTGTTTGAGATAACAGAATATATTTTTGTTTAAAATCAAAAGCAAGGTAAAAAGGGGGTGAATAAGCTTAAAAACTTAACTAATACCGTATGTGGCTGGTAATGGGATTACGGATCAATGCATTAAAAAAAATATCTTTAATCATTTGCTGAAAACAATCAAATAGTTTGAGAAGAAAGCAGCATTTGCTGAATGTCTAGCAATACAATATGGTGGGCAGATTTATAATGCAGATTTATTGTGAAGATTTATGCATATTAATGTTTAGAGATCAGTGACATTTCCCATTAACGAATGATATATATATACCAACTACATGAAAATAGAAATTTTTGCTCAAAGTTCAAACATGTTATAATGTGAACTGGGCCAATAAGATTTTGTGTTGGGTATGATACAGATTTGACCATTTTTTTTATTTATTTATTTATTTATTTATTTTTTTTTTTTTTTTTTGGGGGGGGGGGGGTCAGATTTTAAAAGCTACAATAAAAAGTCAATATTTTCCAATGTATCAAATTGTGAAGACAAAATTCATTTCTGATGTTCGTACTTTTTTAGGCATGGAGTATAACTAGAAGACCTTGTCTTTTCTCAGATAAAATCTTATCAGAAAACTGTTACTGCAGACATGGCAGTGAGTTATTATTTACGCTGGGCAAGAAGGGGAGGGACATTAAAATAGAGCGCGGATGAGGGTGAATGCACCCGCCAACCAACCCAAATACCCCCTTTTCCTTTTTCTTCTTAATGACTTGTTTGTTACATGTAGGAACATTGACGAGTTACTAAATAATTTTTTATTTTAACTCCCCAAAGGAAAAATAGATTGTACGTGCTGGTAAAAGAGACTATACTTACGTGCTCTAGCAGCTGCAATCTCGTAATCGGGTGGTTTCCTTTCCTGCATCTCCTGAGGGGGCGGAGAGTAGAGCTTGGGAGGAGGGACTAAAGGAGGTAATTTACATAGAGAAAATGAATATTCATCAATGCATTGGTCATGAAGGATCCTATTGGTGATGAATATTCATGAGTTTGAAATCAATATAGAACTACATGAATATTCATCTAGAGAGATTTCACTGAATGGAGGCCTTGGTAAAAACAAAACGATATTTCAATTACAGAGAGAGGTTTAATTTCATGAAAATGGGTTACATTCAAACCATGTTTTTAAACCTCCACCTTGGACTAAAATAATGACACATATTTGTAAATGTATAGGTGTACCGTCTATTCATAACATATGTACAATGAAGCATGTGTATTGAGATAATAACGAGAAAAAAATCTCCTTTGTGACATCTGCCCAATGGTCATTTGTCATTTCATTTTACAAATACTAACACGAATCAGTGCGGTACAACACCGAATCAATCCTTCCAGTTTAAAATCAATTTTGGTGTCATTTTTTTTATAATGCTTTTTTCTTTGCTTCAGTATTAAAGAACATCTAGTATCTTCCCATATAATCAATATTTTATTAAATTGGTCATAAAATAAATAAAGCCATAACATAAAAATATGATAAACACAAATGATAACATATGCATTCCAAAGGTAAGGAAATGGGGAAATGGTTCTTGTTGACTAGATGAAGGGAGTGATTTGTTTGGGGTATAAATAAAATGGATGTGGTGTATTCAGCATGCAAGTATATTAAACATGCAGTATACAGTCTGTGTCAAATAAAATGGTACAAGCGGAAAATATTTTTTATAGTATGAAGATTAGTCACAACCTGCTATTGTTTGGTCTTTTCATAGAGCAGGAAAATCAAAACTCTCTTCTGCAAGTTTTTCATCACATTTGGTGCTGTAATTATTGAGATACGAGCAGTTTTCTACAATGAAGAAAAATCCATTTTTCGCACGCCGTCCCATGCCTTTGTGTAGATTTCGCTTAATGGCCATGAATTCAGTGCTCCAGAACAATAGAAGTGCACAATTTCGACTTGTTGCTCGTCGCACAAAATTTAGCATTACTTTTGTTTTACGAAAGCAAATTGTACAGAACAAAGTGCATCAGCAAGGAAAATATTTTGGCTTTATTTTAGTACCACATACACACATTATATGAAAAGATTTCACATCTTAATTATTTTTTCCCCTGACTGTACCATTTTTTTTTACACAGATTGTACATGTACACAATGTAGCTATGAACAAATTTTGTTTTTAACCCGAGAGACCTATTAACCACACTTTCTTCTTGGAGGAATAAAGGATTCTTACATGATGCAGGAATTTGAATGATGTCAAATGATTGGGGGGGGGGGGTTGATAGGGGCATGCAGTTAACATGGAAAGGTAGGATGATATTTACATGCAATGTACATTATGTAATTTTGATGGCAAAAATGTTAGTTAATTTATAAAAGATAAAAACTGTAATCTTTTCTGTATCCTTTATCGGTATGTTTTCCCTTAAGCTTTAGAAGCAACTAAATCATTTCCTGTTTATTTTAAGCTTATTTGCAAAAGGCAATTGTGTAGTGATTATGAAATATGTTATCATGAAGATTGGAATGACATTATTTACTAAAATTAAGCACTAAAATCTCATAATTTAAATAAAAGTAAACTGGAGTTATATTCAAAAAGGAAAATATTACACATTTATGCTAAGATAATTTTTTTTTTTAAATTCATTTAAATTCTGAAACCATCAAACTTTTCATCAAAAGAGGGAGAGAGAAAGTCATGTGATACGTATGTTACAACATTTTGCTTGTGTATAACAATATGACATATTGAATATCAAAAAATGAATAAGAAAACAACCTTAGATTAAGATTACACTTCAACCTGTCTACTAAGACTTTCCATTCAGAGGAATTTTTTTTTATAGACAGCCTACTATTCAGCAGACCACAACTCTAAACTCTTACATCATTCTAAAGTTTTTACGAATACTTCTTTACAGAATCTTGATTTCAATCCAAAATTTTTGTTTTCCGAAAAATAACATACATGACTACACATTTTTTGATGATTAATAAAAGTGTTATTTGCAATAATGACACGATTTAGCATTATCATCACAGCAATAAAAGGTCATAAAAAGAAAACAATTACAACTAATAAATATAAATGTATTTTTCTTTGAAAATGAGCAAAACTAAGTGGAATATATTCATGTATGTATTATATTTGTATGATATAAGTTGTGCACAGAAAATAAGAACCAACAACCCACACAGTTAGTATTAGTATATATATGAAGAGTTTGTTTCCAAAAGGGACTAAATCCACTTTTGTAACTTCGGAGTAAATGGCTTTTCTTTGCCGGATATTGTACAGGCGTCTATGGAAAATTGAAATTAAAAGTTGCAATTTCTGGAAGTTGCAATCAAAATTTAGGTAAGTTATTTTGCTCACAGATGGGTACATACCTGAACAATGTCCTGATATCAATAACTCAATTTTCATCAAAAGTGGATTTAGTCCCTTTTGGAAACAAGCTCTTCATATACATGTACATATTTGTTAGTATACTTGGTATACATGTTAGTATATGCTACTGTGCACCTAGAAGGTAACTGCTCACTTACTATATAGTAAGAAGCAGTTAATAGGGTGTTTGGGGTTGGGGTGTGAATGTGCCCTGTAATTCACAATATTTCAACACACAAAACTGTGCATGTGTTCAGACATTCTAGCAACCTCAAAACACGCTATTTCTCTTGTTCTCTTTGGCAAAGTTTGTAAGTTCATTACAAGTTTGGAAATCTAGGTGTGTTCAAAATTTAAAATAAACCTCTGGGTGCATTGAAGGAGAATGAATCAAGTAAACAATAAGAAAACACTTATGTCGTAAATCAAGGAAATAATATTTTAAATTCTTTTTTAGTAACTTCCATTTTGTTTTTTTAAAAAAACCCTCTTCACCTGAGACAAAATTTAATCGATCAATATATGTACCCGAAAATTGGAGATTTGTCTTAAATTGACAATACAAATCAAGCTCTATGAAATCTTTGTAATTACGATATGCTTGGTTTCTATATTTAGTTCTATAGATTACAAGGTGAGCGAGGTAGAGAGAAGGAGAGAGATGGTTGTTTTCAACAATCAATTAACCCTCACATTACCATGGTCACCTTTTGGCACCATAGAACACTGGTGACAAGGGAAACTGATTTTACTGCTATGGAAGAAAGCGCCCTCTCTTGTTGGGTTATGTACCATTGGAAAGCTGGGAATGGTAATTTTCACATGGATGCAAACACTAGGGGTATTGATTGAGCTATCTTTTTGAAAATTTGAAAGGAAGTGAGGGATTAAGTTTTTTTTGGGAAAAAGTGCCTGGTAATGAAGGGGTTAAAGTCACAAGAATGAGGTTGCTATATAAATCCAACACACACACACACAACAAAGGCACACCATATTAATTCTGATTATTTGTTTCTAACACATGAGTGAAAAGAGAGTGAATTAGAGAGAGAGAGAGAGAGAGAGAGAGAGAGAGAGAGAGAGAAAGCAACTGGGGTGGACACTGTTATAGTACCTTTATTAGGTGAAATACTCTTTCTGACCGAATGATAGTCGGGAGGGGGGTGGTGGGGTCGGGCAGTAAGCGGCCTCGTGGGTGGTGGTATGTGTCCCTTCTGACCGTAGGTAAAGGTCTGGGCCTTGCCGTACATGTGCACCCCTGAATACCGGATACGGACAAATCATAATATAGCTCTACAAAATATCCTACATTGATTTGGATTTATTTCTTTGTCCTTCTTCCAAAAGTGTAATCCTTATCAAAATTGTACCGTGGTGTAAAATATATATTCACCCATGGCAGTAAATGGTTCATATTTAGTTACGTTCACGGACAATCTTTGAATCTACACTGTCATATGTAAAATAATCACAAATCATTTTAACATAATCTACTAATGAGGGAGTGCGTTGTGTCATTTTTGAATAAAACTAATCACTAAAATCTCTAAATTGGTAAAAAAAAAAAAAATTGACAAAAAGATGTTGCCTCACATGTACTTGGAAAACATGATAATTTAGTAGAGTCGGTGATTGTCTGAACAAAAAGTGATACACGTATTTCAACTTATTAATGTTGTACAGAAATACATGTAGCAGAAATATTGATTGTAAAAAAAAAAAAATGCATATGTTTGGGAGAACATCTTAAAATATTTGACACGTAGTGAGCATTTTTTTTCTTTCAATCCTAACATGCTCTGAAATGTATTAATGTCAATGTATCTTACCTTTATAAAAAGAAGAACAAATATTATGTGTGTCTTTTCACCCCATTATATAACATAAGGAGTATAGCTGCTTAGTAGAACCTATATGAGTGTGCCTTACCCACCAACAGTTACATGTATTTGTTTTAATACACCTGTGGGTATGTTTATATTGTGCTGAAATGATTAGATATGAATGTGCATCGAATGTGTCCTTTTGGGAAATAAAATTTTCAAATAACATTTAAAATCATATCATATATCTGTGCATGTACATGTATGTCACAGATATAATCGAAGAAAACACTAATAATCTGAATATAATTGAAATTCTTGTCTATACTATATTAAATGATTAAGCTAAACTTAATATGAAAAAATAAACGAGGAATATTTTACATTGTGTTTCTTGTATGTGTCCGATATATTTATCATATGAATGTGCATCACTCTAATGTTTACAATGGTTATGATAATGGAAATGTCAAAATGACATCCAACATAATAGAAAACAAATTGTATGCTGATTATTACTACATGCATGAAATGGTTGGAATTATAACATGTTAAATTATGCTAGTCCCAAAATTATAAGGTAATAATCCAGTGATAAACCATATATAAATCATAACATTGTAATAATAAATCATAATCTCTTTAATGGCAATAATTTGTTTAAGATGATTGTTGGACACATGCATGGCAGGGAAGCAGGCAAAATTAAATAAAAGTAAACATAAAAATTGTTGTCCTATGCAAATTTAGAATAACAGAATGCTTCCTGAAAAATTATATTCATATTATAAATCATAAATCAAATGGTGGCCATTGAGCAAAGTTTGAATTCTAATTCTTAACATTTGAGTCAGAAAGAATATAAGACAAAAGCACAGCAACATTTCGATTATGATTTGAAGTTTCCGAATTGGGCATTGAAACTTTTTAGCCATAAGCCTTCATCAGCAACAAATTAATTATTAAAGAGTACAACAAATGTAACCTTTCCTCTTTGAACTTTTAGACATAATGCGTAATAACAGAAGTGTAGCTCCCTCTTATTATTCTTGAGAATAATTTTCTTGAGAGTATATTTGATTAATATGTGCAATTTCACAGCAAAATTTCAGTGAAAATCAAAGAAATGAAATTATTTGATATGTATCAATCCGTCTGTTGCAGATTTTGATACACATCTCGGCAAACAACATTCTGGTAAATGAATATCAAATTTAGGAATCTCGAGTTCAGAATATAAATTTTCTTCATGTATGAAATGCACCACACGATACACATCATGATTATTTATCAAAAAAAGGGCACATTGTAATCCCGTAAACAAAATTCTAATTTCTTACCATCTCGAACGAATCGGTTATCCCTGGTAGGCGGAGACGAGGACCCAAAGGAAGAGTTGCTCTGCGTGTCGTAGGAGAGACCTCCTCCGGAGTCGGAGCTATCGTACGCACCAACACCGCCACCACCGCTGATGAAGGCAGAGGCGGGTGGACCAGAAGCTTTGAAGGGAAGCAAATTAACAGGTCTCATATTAATATACATCTTGATCTGTAGTGTATTAGTGTATTGCAAAGTTCCTACCAGTGGTTTTATTTTTATAACGATACTGTCAACAGGCAACTATTCAATTCATCAATTTAAATTCAAATTAATACCCTCAAATTCACTGATTAAGCTAATATGCAATCATAAAATATTTAAAATCCTTTAGGTCACACAAGTTTTATGGGTAGATTTTGATGCTATGTTTTGAAAACGGCACTTTTCGTATCGCTCTACAACATCTTAAAAGTTAAGGTCTGAATTCAATGAACTAGTGCTTTTTACCTACCTTTACAGTTTCTCAAAGAAAACAATTTAAACTATAATCAGTGTTGTTCCATGTTCATAAAACAACAAGCTTCTTGCATGAAGCTCTCCGAAAAGGTTTCTATTGAAGTTATATTCTATCAAAACTTTTCCATAAACTTTCTGGGTATGTCCAAAGTAATTGTTGAACAGACAAAGTCCAAACTATATTGCATTAAAAAGAATAAATTCAAGGAGTTTCATTAAACAGTAATAAACTAATGAATCATATGTTTCTTCATCAAAATTGAATATCTCTGATATATTCAGAGAAAATATTTCATCACTGATCAGATGAAGGTCAAACTTTCATCAAAAAATTAAAGGAACATCAAAAACATCAAAAATAATTGCCACTGACTTAAAATGTTTGAGCATAAATGCAGACCTACTTACGTTATGAACATGGAACATTGTTTTGTTTGTTTGCATTATTAAGCCAGATATATTTTAGCAAAGAAAGTCATGAATATATTAGGATGAATAAAGGTATATATATGAATGAACAGTATACCGTAAAAACCTTGGCATACATTATACCAGCCCCCATAGACATGCTCTAACCCCAAATATAGAAATACCTGCCCACTGCCATGATTCTCTGTGGTGCATCCTATGCCATTGTTGTGCGCAGCCCACCTTTACAAGTGCTAATCATGCAAGGGAAAAGCACATCACAACCTAGGAATGTGTGTATGCATCAAACAGCAGTGAGGCTGCGCACTGCATGGAATCGATCATACAACATTGAAATAATGGCAGTGGGAATAGTCCCGTTCTAGACCCCCTATTATGGTTTACATGCAGATGATGAGAGTGACAGATAATAAGATGAGAGTGTGTATTAGCTATTACATTCTCCTATTGGTATTTTCTGCCCCTTGTTACAGGCAATGGGTACATTCTGTGTCTTCAGACACTTTTAAATGCAATATTTAATACATTCCCACATGATGTATGTGCAATAGTGCATAATAATTCAGTGAGCTGAAAGAGAAAGGGGCTTGTTACCAGCTCATCTGAAATATTATTACAGTGCATCAGTTTACATGTAAATGTTTATTAATCACAAAATATCTTCTTCCTGTCTTTTTAATTCAATATCATATTGCAGTTCAAGGCTCGTCAGGAATTTAGAAGAGACTGTATGCATGTACATGGGTAAAGGTTTGAAAAAATTTCTACAAGAATCTGATTATAAAGTTGAGTGTTAGATTCCAGAATCCATAATGAGAGAGCAAAGAGAGTATGTTTTGTTTTGGGAGCCATTTTTTGTTATGGGTGATTCAATAAAGATATTCACCAACGGTGTGTCTCCTTCTAGGGTCGTGTTCTACGCGACCACTTTGCGACCCAGCCTCGCTACCACCGTAACCGCTATCACTTCTCTGCGGGCTGAGCGGTCGTCTCTGCCTCGGCTCCAAAGATCCCGTCGACATGTTATTCATCTTGTTCACGATACCTAGCTTTCGAAACCTCTTCTGGGATTTCGCTCCGGGAGAGGTGGGCGGGGAGCTCATCATCGCTGCCTTGGACGAATCCATCAAGCCTCCGTCGTCGCTCTTTGACGATCGGTCCATGCGCAGCGTCTTTATGTGCTTGTCGCCCTCTTCGGATAACGAGAGTAGTTTCTTGAGGTTTTTGGGCGATGTGGCACCTGAGGTGTGGTAACATTTGATGTCAAATGTTTGGTGATATCGGGAGGGGGAGATTGTGCCAGGTTGAAGGGAGGAACGGAGGAAAGAGTATGGGTTATGAAAAAATAATCACCAAAATATAACATGAGCCAGAAGATTAAATTATTCAAATGATCTTGTTTTGTTGCACAGGTCCTGATCTTCGGACAGTCAGATTTCATAAAAAGATCTCAACCTTCTATTTCACTGATAATTTGGTTCATTTTCATGTTATTATGTAGTTAAATGACGAAATGTCCAAAACAAACCAGATAAACATGACTTGCCCAAATCAAATATCCAACCAAGTCTTTATAAAACCCTCATGCTTTACATCAAAATAAACTATTCACAACTAATAAACCAGTGCCCTAAGAACCCATACGATACAATCCCTGTTTCTCAGTATTTTGACTTTGCCCAACATATCATATAAAAAATGTGCAAAATGGATTTTAATCAAGCATGAGAAAATAAAATCATCCAAACAAATCATACAAGCGATCGTGAGCACTGCATTTGATAGAAATCATAAGAGAAAATATTAAAATTAAAAACATGCTTGAGCTACATATGGGAACAAGAAGTCATTTGATCGAGGAAAGGAAATAATAACAATATTGTGATGAAAGTAATGAACATGCATGAAGAATACATTGATTTAAAGAAAGATTAGGTTTTCTTGTACACTCATTGACATTGAGAAGGTGGGATACATATATTCTGAGGATATATACAAACAACAAAGACAAAGGGAAGGTTAAAGGGTCCATTAAATTTCCAAGTCAATCAATAAACATGAATTATTCAGAAGTTGGATGGTTAAAGATCTAGTAGATTAAAAGAATGACTGTCTGATTGTCATGATAGAGACCAACATTTATGTTTAGATACCATGTCAGGTTATTGCTTAAAATTTTTTTTTTTAAACCCCTCCATGTTGTTAAATAGATAACTTTTTATATGTCCTGTCCCTTTAGTATAATCATAGTGTTAATAGAATTTAAGACTTTACTGATGGATAAATTGCCCAAATATTAAACTCTTTGGTTATTTCCTTCAAATGACATTTCTTTAAAAAATAAAACAGATTATCTTAAATTCTGGAACATTTTCACCGAGGTTTACAAAACCAAATTGAAATATATCTTTCAGCTACTTTTACACATTGGAAGGGAAACACGTTTCACTTTGAAACCAACTCTGACAATTTTGTGGGGTGTTGTAGGTCAGATTAGAGGCTAGGCATTTTCTATTTCATGGATGGTAATTTATTCATATTTTTATTAGAAATATTTAATGCATCATCTGGATTTTAATGTATTACACCTTCTCAGTGCCTACGAGCTTACAAGTAAATCATCCAAAGGGCAATGAAACGAGTCCCTAACATTCAAGTTATTCAAAATACATCTATTATGTAAGCTGAACATTCCCACCAATAATTTTGTTGTGAGATTTCATTCATGATAGCTGCGTCGGAGGAGCATTTAGGAATGATTTACCAACATTTTTGCAATACCTCGATTTTAACCCCCTCACAGTTTTGTAAAAGCACTGATTAAGAAGTAGATTTGTTTTGTTTTTTATCTGAAAGCTATTCTAAGAATCTTGTTGAGAAGAACATGTGAGAAGAAGAGAGATGAACTATAAGTTAGAAGAGAGAAATGAAGCTGGTATGGTCACACTAGAAACAGCATGCATACTAACCAAAAGACGTCTTGGGCGCGTCCTTATAGATTATCTGTTTAAGCTTCTCCTCCCGCGGGTCCCTCCCGTGCGTCGGTGATGACGACTTGTTGGGGTGGGGCAGCCGACCACCGGAGGGGGCCGACTGGGGCGGGGGCATGAGGGAAGAGGAAGAGGTGGAAGTGATGGAGGTGGTATCGCTGGGATCCAGCGAGGACTGTGAGATATTGGAAGCAGAGTTGTGATGGGTACGGCGTGGGAGGGTGGAATAACTGCCGGTGTTACCACTGCTACCGCCTGAGATGGGGGGAAAGGAGGAGGAGGAGGGCGAGAAGGAGAAGGCATCAGCGTGGGGGCTCTTCTCTCTTCATCAGTTACATTATCTTATCATTTATAGCATCTCAAGGGATTCATTATTTGCTTATTTATTCTTTCTTTGATTACATTTAGATTCATCTATTAATTTGAAGTATGTAAGAAATATAATTAAATGAATTTCAAATCTGCAATATCTGAGAAAACGTTGCATGTTTATTGTATCCTACTCTGATTAGACTCATATATTTCAAATGAAAATAAAGTGTAAATAAACAAAATTGCAGTTAAAAAAAACAAAGGTATTAATATTATCAGCACTAATCTATAAATCAATTATTAATCCATCAATTCTTGTAATTATTTTTAAAAGAACTTAATATCAATGGAAGAAAAGTTGAATTTGATTAATTGGAAGTCAAAGGAAATAACTAAAAATATTAATAAGAAATCACAGCAACAAAATCTGAGGTTGTTCAAAAAGTATCTCTCCAAAATTTGTTTCATGGCCAGAATAGCCATTTGGAAAGTCGATAACACTATTGTAAAACAATTTGTAGTTATTAGACTAAATGATTAGATATTTAGAAAAATAAGAATACCAAAATTACCTATTATACCTATTATGGGTTCCTATGAATTTGATAATTGGAATCTCTTATTCATGTGATTGAAGAGAAGGATAAAGTTTGTGACAAATCATGAAGGAATGTCCAAAAAGGGATTTGAATTATGTGATCAGTTGATGTTCATTTCTATACCAACTTCATATACAATCTTCCCAGTCCACCTAAGACTCTCTCTGTCTATCTCAATTTGAATGAAAATTATCCCCCTACCCCCCCCTCTCTCTTTCTCTTTCTCTCTCTCTCTCTTTCTCACCTCCCCCATTAACCTTCTTTCCCCCATTTAATAAATACTTTTCTACTCTACCAAGTGAGTCAGAAAAAACTTTACACCTAGAAAAATGTCAATAAAAAGAAAACCAATTAATAAACTCCCAAATTATTATACATATTCTGAAAGAGTAACTCCTCCCGCATCTTTAGGTACCAATTTTGTGTGTTATATCTTTATGCTTGGATGAACACGGCACATCGTTTGCGAACATGTAAATTTCGAATTGTGCAAAAGTGGGAGTAAAATCAAAACAACAAAAGCTTTCAAAAAAGCAACTCCATCCTGATTAAAATAGCATAACTGTTTAACGAAAATGTCTTGCGCTAAATAACTTGGCAGGGGCGTTGTAACACATATCGACTACATTTTGTGTGAAAATGAGAAAGATCTATAGAGTCAAGCATGAGTGAGCACACGTCAAAGACATAATAATCACTTTTCAAAAGCATTAAGGGGCCTTTTTAGGTCTTTTAGTGACAGTTTACTTTTTGATGTGTACTCATTCATGGATTACTTGATGAATCAATCTACTTTTTATACAGAATCTAGTCGATAACTGTAGCAACACCCTTGCCAAATTATTTGGCTCAAAACATTTTTGTTAAAAAGTTATGTAATTTTATTCATGATGGAGTTGCTTTTTTGTCAGCTTTTGTTGTTTCAATTTCATCCCCACCCTTGCACAATTCGAAATTTACATGTTCGCAAACAATGCATCGTGTTCATCCAAGGGTAAAGACATACCACACAAAAAACGGTACCACAAGATGCGGGAGGAGTTACTCTTTCAGAGTATGTATCGGGTTTATAAATTGGTTTTCTTTGTATTGACATTTTGCTAGGTATAAAGTTTTTTCTGACTCACTCGGTATATTCCTCTGTGCTCTCCCTACATACTGCTATTACGTCCCATTACATGTACCGTCTTTTCTCATATTTTTTTTCTTATGTTACTAGTAATAATCTTCCTTATCATCTACATGTTCTCATTGCTTCTACATCCTTTATTACCCCCCCCCCCCACTCTCTCTCACCACATCTTTCTCTCTCTCTCTCACTTCCTGCATTTGCAGCTTGCCATCATGATATTTTGAAAGAGGTGTGCCTACATCATTCTTTACTTTTGCAAAATCTTTTGCAAAGTCTTACCTTCCCCCCATCTCTCTCATTCACTACCTATATTTCCAAATTTGTAGCTTGCTATTATGATATTTTGAAAGAGGTATAACACCCACATTGTTCTTAACTTTCTTAATAAAGTCCTAGCTTTGACGCAGATCACGCTTGGGAAGAAACAAAAAAGGAAAAACAAGATGGAAAACAGAGAGTAAAAAAAGGAAAAACAAGATGGAAAACAGAGAGTAAAAAGAGGACCAAGCTTGACATAAATTCACACAAGAAAAGCTGCTTTAAAGTAAAACTAGTGATGAAATGATTCTTCAAATAAAAGTAAAACAGTTACAATGTCAAAATGCACAATTTTCAGCCATGCAACAGAGGAATTAAGTTGCTATGAAAGTTGGTAAAGAAATGAACATAAGACGGAACACAGCAAAAGATAAAATCAATTCTGAATTTCTCTCTTTTTGAATTGTTAATAATATATCTATGGAAATAAGGATATATCAAGGGTCTTTCAAAAAATGTAGAAATAAGTATTGAAATGTTGACAAATATTTCAGTAAAGCTCAGATTAACAACACAAGGAATGCCACTCAAAAGAACAAACAGTTCTTCACGAAGTGACAGATGAATTCAAATTCTGCATTAAAAAAAATCAGTCAAATTGATTAGAAAGAAATAAACATAACACAAGACATTAATTGAAACATTAGAAAGAAAATTAGGAAATGACATTGTATGAAGGAACTGTTACTCTTCTCGAAAGTTGATGACAATGATGTTAAATATGTTTATTAAGATGAACTTTCTGTCACGAAATGCAGTTGACCATCATGCTTTAAAAGGCAAATAACCTTTAACTTTAACCTAACCCCTCCCTGGCATCAATTAATTTTTCTTAAAATCTATATGTTTTTATAAACTATCATAGTTTATGAAAACAATCTTTTCCATGATATATTTGAATTTAAATCAGTCGCATCATTCTGCTCTTTAGCATCACCAGAAAATTTCATATCACATTTTTTATTTGTCAAAAATGGACTTTTCTCTGCTTTAATGAAATAAAATTATGAATCAATTTCTTTAACCTGAAGACATATGATAAAAAAAAAAATATATGTTTACAATTTTCATTGATAAATAAAAATATTCAGAGTAAAGCTTGTATTGTATTGTATTGTCATTCCACCACAGAGCTTTGAGCTAATTACAATGTATCACTTTAAGATATTTTTGTCTTTGATTTGAGACTAATTCCATTAAATTCCAAAGTTATGAGTCTGAATAATAACCACGAAGTCAGATACATGAATGTTAATTGGAATCCCCACACTAAAACCAGGATTACTAACACGTAACAGTGACAACTTAAATATTAGACCTAGTGTACATGTACATGTATATAAATGGTCATAACAGCATTACAGGTTTTCAATTAATTCCACCTCATAATCTTCTGTGAATACACAAAGTTTGATGCTTTCATCAACAACATACTATGACAAATTATCATTAAAAGAACTGTAATGGTAAAAAAAAAAATGAAGAAAGTGCTTCTAGTTCAAAGCGAAGTGTCTTTTTTCCTCTCAAGCATCAACTAAATAAACTTAAAGAAATTCTTGTTACTCATTTAAAAGATGAATAAATAAATAAATAAATGAAAGTAATTGGATCAGAATCAAAACAGCAAAAGTGAACATGGGTGTACTGATCTTACAAAAAACTGTCAGATTTTCTTTATATTACAGTCAATGATTTCAAAAGGAATGTTAAACTTATAACAAAAACACAATTTATGTTAACATTGTTGGAATGAAATTGACTTCCCTCTCTATGACTAAGACACTAAACAGACAATGAACGAGACAAGGCCTTACCTGAACTAGCAACGGGTTCACATTTGAGTGACATCTCCCTCAATTGATCTTCATCTTGTATGACATTCAGGTTAGACATGTACATCTTCACTCTACGCGACATTTGCGCCTGGAATAAATACATTAAAAGAAATTAAATTTCATAAGTCAGTCGCAATAAAAAAATAATACGCAATTATGATTTTTTTTTCAAATCCATGGTAAAACAAGTAACATGAGACACGGGACATTTGTTGAGATCAATGTCAGTTTGTAATCAAATATTTCTGCAGTGTATATTAAATATATATATGATATATCACAATATCAATTATAAGCTATTTTACTTTCTCTCAAAGGGTGAAACACTTTACTGGAAAATGATACATGTAATCCTAAATTTGAAAATGGAAATGGTTGACATTAAAAGAGGCAATCAGTTCTCTGACATCATGATGTTTGGACACCAGGAAGAAAAAAAAAATCATTTTCTAAGCATCATTCCATGCTTCACAATAAGTAAAAAAGTGATTATTTTTCCTCCATAGACTGTAGTGTTAATTTAAGGTGGCAGGTGCCCTAAACAATTTTTTTAAAATATTTTTTCTTTTTTTTGGTCTCTTTAGGTAGTTTCACGTGTGTACTTCATCATACAACTTGTTTTATATCAGTATTCCACCTCTTTTTTTAATAAGGGGGGTTTAAAATATATTATATGTATTATAGCCATTTCTTTTTGTGCGATTACACAAAATGGAAATTTTTTTCATGAAAAATCTAAAAACTTGAGTTCTAGATCATTGGATTTGCATGAAATTGTAGATCATTGTTTATGCCTTGAAGAGTTACAAAATATGGATGGTTTTTATGCATACTACACCCCACAGGTGGAGTAATGTCTAAAGTCTGTTCTAAATTTCCCCTATCTTGACTATTGTATATATTCCATAATTTTACACTTCTAATCTGAATATTCCTAAAAGCCATCATTATTTGTCACAAAGGAGTCAGAGAATTAAATATAATACTCATAAACCACTTACACTCTATGTTGTGAAGTTTTTAGAATTGAAGGTGCTCATATAAAGAAAAAATTTTTTTTTCAAATTCTGGGACTTTGAATGACTGATTTTTTGCTATGTCTAAAGATATATGCATAAAGTGTGCAGATTTTTGTGTGTGCCAACTCATAAGCTTTTCCAAAATGTATGTATTTTGTTGGGGTAACGGTTCTTAGAATAAGAAACTAGTGCTTTGATTATATCCGATGATGTCGTGTTTCGGGTCGGGGTGAAGGTACGGCACCGTGTCATGAAATGCGCCTCAGGTAGCATTATGATATGGATGATATTACATACGTCACAGTATCTGGTGATTAATACGGATTCTGATTAATTCGTTTTCCATAATCTTAGGCGATTTCCCTTGACAAAAAATCTTTCTGCTAATTACTGGTACTTGTGGAAATATTCACGGTACAGTAATTTCATAAGAGAATAACGTGCAAGAGCAGACAAGGAACACGCGAATTTAAAAACCCGCGAAAGTATATAAGCAGTTTTACCTATGCATAGTATTGATGGGTCAAATTGGTGAGTTTACAAACATTGCAGCACAATCTAAGAACATGTTTTGAGTTGCATCGAGGTAAAATTATAGGTACGCGTTAGCTAGTCGCCGCGTTCAGCTTATGTCATATGAAGAGTAAATTTTCTAAAGGGATCTTAGTGTAGTGGGGAGGTGTGGGGAAGATGAGAAAATCTTGTGAGCTTTCCTGTTAATTTTTTCATTGCCAGGTTGGGGAAGACTATGCATGTTTAAAGCTACATAAGAAGGAGTTGCTCTGGCCAGTTGCCCGCTAATAGTCATGAGATATGACCATAAAATACACACAAGACGCTGAATGTTTGGGTCCGAAACTTTTGTCTTTGCCCACTACATGCTTTTGTGTATAAGTGCATGTGACTCAAAGCTGAATTGGGTTAATTTCTTATCATTTTGGCGATTTAAAACCTACAGCACAAATAATGCTTAGTCCTGAACTGTTTCAACCTTTTCAAATCAATTTTAGACAGTGTCTTCCACATTCAATGTCATGACACAAACACTAGTTCTCATTTTTAAAAAATTCCCCTTATCTCATGTCTCACCTCCTCCCATCTTCTTGGGTTGAGGAGCCCTGAGTGCGTCTGTTCTGATTGCGTTCCGTGGTAACGTGGCTGTGCCGGAAACCACGCGAAGCTGTAGGAGTTACCTGGGTCTGGACAGGGGTCAAGAGATGTTTAGGATCCTGCAGAAGAAAGAGTGAAAGGGATTTTAGTATTTAGAAAACAGAGTAAAGCTAAGTAACTTTGGAGTGAAGAGATGAAGAAATGCAGCACACAATGAAGATCGCGGAACAAGTTCAAAATACCAATGAGGTGAACTAACAATTAAAAATCATCGGCGGCGGAGACAAAATACTTCTTACATGTATAAATCATCGCATGCATCAAGAACCGTCCTCTTTGAAACTTTTATTGATACAGAGAGGAGGTTTGTGGTGCGTGCAAAAAAATAGATATTTGTATGCCGTGCATATCTTCAAGAGCTATGTTACTTGGTTCCATACACGCCTAAGCACCGGCTAAAATTAATTATCAGAAGATTATACACGAGATCAATGGGGATTGTGGCATAATCTAAGTGGGCATGGTTAAGAAAATGACTGCACTATCAACCAATCAGAAGACGGATAAGTAAGATTCTTGAAATGAGGCTTATAAATGAAATAAAGAGTAAATAATCATTGGATCACAACGACTCAAGACTACTTACGTATTGAGCATTTCCCATGCTATGGAAGTATCGAACTTCTCTGGCAACCATCCTGAGCTTCTCAAGTTGATGAGTCCCTCCGAATAGGAGTCATAACCAAGAGATGATAAGGTCAGATCCTTCTTCACGATTGGAAAGAATGCATCTGAAGGGGAAAAAGATTTTTTTTCTGTGATAAACTTCATGCTGATGTAGTACTGATACAATATTACAATGTGCACATGCTGCTTTCTTTATTAATCATTCTGAGCTCTTCAAAGTAGAAAAGTTCATCGACATAGGAATTACTGCAATGTTGGGTGATGGTTAGATCCTTCTTCCAGATTGGAGAGAAGGGCATTTGAGAAAAAAACATGTAAATTTGACTCTCCATGTACACTAACCTTTCTCTTTTCTCTTTTTTTTGTAAGTGGTATTTCAAGCTCTTCTTGAGTAGACTCATATTTCACTCTTTGTATATAATCCCAAATGGTGTTCTTAATTGTGCATATCTACGCAACAAACCTTTTGTCCGTTATTTAAACAACCAATAAAAAGAAATATGTTTCTTTCAGGCAGTCCCCACGACTGGTGGTTGTTTGAGCAAAACTTCAGGGCCGTATTCTGACCCACGTTTTAGAATTAAACCCCAGTCCAGGTTTAATATGGGACAGTAGGATCACATAATAAGCTGATCCTATTGTCCGATTAAACCTGGACTGGGGTCGAAGTCAAGTGCAGAAAGTATAAATATATGAAAGACAAAGTAAAAGTGATACATTGACAGGATAGCCAATGAAAGCCGAAAAGGCTCATTTCAAATGGGGTCCTATTATGTGAACTGTAGAACAAAAAGATACTCTGGTATGCTTGATACTCTGTACGTAAGGAGCATCACAAATTTTAAAAAAATATGCTCAAGAGTCTTACAAATTATGCTGAATGAACTTTACTGACTCTGACTTTACCACTCCAGCACTCTATTGTTTGCAGAACAATAGCTTTTTTTCAAGGTGGAGCACTGGTATGGGGCTGGAATAGGGCCATGCAGGACCCATTCCAGATGATCTAATCTCCCATTCCGAATCCATGCGGAACATCAAGTGAATTTCCTTGCTCCCTAACACACTGTACGAAAATCAGATGTTAAACTTACCAATGGAGGCTGAACGTTTTCAGCATTGATGAGATTGCGATACTTGGACATGTTCCGTGAAGGGTCAAGGAGGGCTTGGAGATCTTCAAACATCTTGATATATTTGCTAGGAACCTTATCCCATGCGAGGCGTAGTCTAGACACTGACCCGTGACCTAGACCACTGATCACAGCAAACAGAGAGTTGAAGTTATGACAGTCCTTGAAGTGCCCTGCAATGAGGATAAGATGGGGTGATTATTGGAATTCAATCTTAAACTACACTTTTGAAGTCATGACAGTCCTTGAAGTGCCCTGCAATGAGGATAAGATGGGTTGATTATTGGAATTAAATCTTAAACTACACTGTTGAAGTTATGATAGTCTTTGAAGTGCCCTGCAACGAGGATAAGATGGGTTGATTATTGGAATCCAATTTTAAACTACACTGTTGAAGTTAAGATAGTCCTTGAAGTGCCCTGCAATGAGGATAAGATGGGTTGATTATTGGAATTCAATCTTAAACTACACTGTTGAAGTTATGACCGTCTTTGAAGTGCCCTGCAATGAGGATAAGATGGGTTGATTATTGAAATTCAGTCTTAAAGGGATGTTTAAACTTTTTTGGGGGATCTAAAATTTAAAAAAGAAGCTAATCCTTTGAACATAATGGCAAACATTTAGGTCAGACAGCAATCACCTGAGATTTTGAAGCAAATCAGTAATTTAATTGCCAAGGTATTAATGACTGGACATCACCATTTCCAATCATCATTTCTCTTTAGTGTATCTGGGTATGCTTAAGTTAACATTGCACTATTGTACATGGAGGGAAAATAATCTGGTATTTTCACTTTTTCACTTATTGCAAAGCATGTAACGATGCTTCGGAAATTAAATTTTAAATCATTACAGGCATTCACAGTATTTTTATGAAGGACACAAAAAACAATCTGCGGAGGAATTCGCTATTCACTTACCACCTGGTTATGGAATGCCAAGAAGGATTCAAAGTAATAATGTAATGAATCAGCTAACAGAGTAAAAGATATCTCAAAAGTCAGAAATAAACAATCAATATTATGCAAAATGTAGTTTTTCACTGTTCTGTTTTCATATCATTGATTTTTTGCATTGACTTTGGTTTATTTTTGTCTTTTTTAGCCGATTTATTCCGTTATTTCTTGAATCCTTCTTGGCATTCCATACCCAGGGGATAAATGAATAGCGAATTCCTACGCAGGTTTTTTTTTTTTTTGGTCCTTCATCAAAGTGGGCATTGTTCACAGAAGAATGCTTTATTTTCAGAATTTTTTGTGTCAAATGATAGTTGAGGATATGAGCTTTATATACATCGAAACTTTTCCCCCAAGAATCATATATTTTTAATTTGGTAGCCTTGTCAAAAGTGTATAGTTCTTTTTGGGACGCACTGTATAGGGTCCCACAAATGCGATTTTTTTTTTTTTCAAGACTACATAAAGTTACTCAATCCCTTTAAACACACCTATATCTGCAGAGTCTGAGAAAGCAGATGCTGGAATAGAATTAAACAGTCGGCTTGGCTTATCCTAGGTACAGTATGTAGGAGTTGAGATTGACAATAAATTTGTGTAGATTTTTTGTAAATTTATAGTTAGATTTATATAGGAAAACAAAAAATGAAGTACTTACTTGCAATCTTGATGAACTGTTTGAGTATCTTAGCTCTCTTCATGATGCTAGGCTCATTCACTACCTCAGAAATCACCCAAAACATCTCAAGATTCACCAACTGAAAAGAACAAACACCATAGTCAATAGAAGCAAAAAGTAATTGTAATTAAAATTGAAAATTGAAATTGTAATTGAAATTGAAATTTCAAAAGGTTCACCTACTGAAAAGGAATAGATACAAGTCAGTCATAACAGATTTTGTACAAGCTTGTCAATGGAGACAAAAAGAAATTGAAATTGAAATTACAAATTGAAAATAAAGAATTGAAATTGCAATAAAAATTTTAAAAAAGAAAAAGATTTACCAACTGAAAAGGAGCAGACACAAGACAGTCATAACAGATTTCATACAAGCTTGTTAGTGGAAACATAGAGAAATTAAAATTGAAATTAAAAATTGAAAATTTCAATTTCAATTTCAAAAAAAGATTCACCAACTGAAAAGGAGCAAGTACCAGTCAGTCATGCCATTGTATTGACTGCAAATGCCTTGGATTTTATTTTCCAGTATTAATCCAAAGTAATGACCAGGAAAGACAGGATTTGTAAGAAAGCTTACCTCCTCATATGCTTTGAGTCTATCTACTTCCTTCTTTCCTTGAGGTTTGAGGTTGAACAGATCTTCAATATAATCGGTTGGTTCTATCGCTTGGAAGATACCATAGTCTCGCAGCGAGAATTGGACGGCGACTTCAACACTGATCTAGGCTGTTAGGACTGACTGTGGCTCTCCTTCAGAAGTTCCTGTGAGAAGGAGGGGGGGGGGAAAGAGTCAGTATCAATCAGTCTGATATGTGTAGCCACAATTGCTTCATAGGAGTGCGTCGTAAGTAGCCAGCTCGAAGAGTCTTCCGTTCCATCAATCTATCTATCTATCTATCTAATAATAATAATAATGAACCATTCTTGTATAGCGCATATCACAAAAAATGAATCAAAGTCCCTATGCGCTTAGAAAAAAAGAAAAGGAACAATAGGGAAAACTACACAAGAAAAATAATACTTTGACATAAAATATATTAAAGCCCAAGTATAGTTGTAGTAGAAAACAATGATTTTTTGAAAAACCTGCTCAACTTGTCCTCATAGTGTTCTAAAGACATAACAGTATATGGGCAAAGGATATAATCATGTTCCATGCATGTCTTTCCATGATATGTAATAGTTTGCATGAGCATGGGGAGATGTTCATCAAAGTAAGGCCATACTTCCTTCATTCTCACCCCAGAACTCTGGGCATGCCAACCAGCAGTTGATTGGTATAGCGTGAGTGAATTCTGTGTGTACAGTCTGTGTATGGGAATAGCATATACTTTGCACACAAACCGCTGTATGCTGGCATTGTGCCTGTGAGATCCTATCGATTTTGGGACTGTCAATTGATATATTTACACAGTTTTGTTCTAATTCAGGTGTTAGAGTGGATTATAAAATCCTTTGTACACAGAGTAATGAGGTAATTCATTCAAATTTGCCGAAGCAAAACAAAAAATCATTCCCCACACATACATGACCTTTAATGTGTTATTAACCCTTCAGACGCATTTCAAGAGGAGATTTTGATTGGGGGGGGGTCAATTGACCCCCTGAATCTCGCTGCGGATAGCCCTCGCGCGGAATTTATGCTGAACGTCGCTGCACATGTAAAGGGTGTCGCTGGTATGTTTTGAAAAAAAATCACGTATTTAATTTAGCTAATTATGCATACTCATGTATCAAATAGATGCTTTTATGGAAATGTTAATATCATTAAAATATAGTTATGAAGCCCAAATTTTTCTCTAAAAGTCAAGTAAAGACAAAGTATTGAAAGACAAATTCAGAATTTCAAATAATTCTTTGTATTCTATTGTTTTATGAATTTATGTATTCTATGTTTTATCTTATGTATTCTTGTTTTGAATTTTTAGCTGAAATGTATTGATCAATATAAAGACAAATTTAATCAATCAAAAGGTCAGAAGCACAATTATCAGTGTTAAAAAGAAATTAAGAAAAGCAGTATTTGTACACAAACGCATGCAAAAATGACGATTTCGTCAATTAGGCCTGACATGCGATTACGTAATGTCTAACGCAACAACGGAGTATCCGATTTTTTCGAACTTGGTCAAAATTGCGAGACACTGAAAGAAAAACATAAGCGCCGGGTTGCGATTCGCAGCGGTTGCACGGCAGTCGCGGATTTCGTACAGGGGGGGTCAAATTGACCCCCCCCCCAGTCTGAATAGGGTTAAAGAATAATTTCTCAGGCATAAGAGTTTTTGAAGCCATATTGAGGAAGAGTATTTCGTTCGCTGTATCTATCAATCTATCTATCTGTCTGTCTGTCTGTCTGTCTGTCTGTCTGTCTGTCTGTCTGTCTGTCTGTCTGTCTGTCTGTCTGTCTGTCTATCTATCTATCTATCTATCTATCTATCTATCTATCCATCCATCCATCCATCCATCCATCCATCTATCTATCTATCTATCTATCTATCTATCTATCTATCTATCTATCTATCCGTCAATCTATCCATCAACTTACCACTGCCACTTCATCAGGCATGAGAGTCTCTGAAGCCATGTTGTTCTTGAGGAAGAGTTTTCCATTCTATCTATCTATTTATCTATCTACCTATCTATGTATCTATCTATCCATACATCTAGTATCTTCTTCTTCTTCCTATTTTAAATAACTTACCACTGCCACTTCATCAGGCATAAGAGTCTCTGAAGCCATATTGTTCTTGAGGAATAGTCTTCCGTTGAGACTGAGCTTGGAGGCAATGTTAGCTTGATGGTCAGGGAGTCTCTTCTGTTTGACCAATCCACCTTGACCAACGGTCACCTCACACAGGGAATACTTCCCGGTACAGGCGGGTTCCGTCACGTTGAACTCTCGCATGGATAACATGGTGACTTCATTGGCCGTTGTCTCCTGCAGGATCACAAAAAAACATTGGGGAATAAAGCAATGAAGGAATTCCCTGATCTTTGAGATAAAATTTTGATCTGTAAAGGCAAGTTTGGCCCAAAATACCCTGATACAAAACATTATCTTAATGCTTGGGTGTTGTTTGATGAATCCATAAATACAAAAAGTTTGCATTTATTGTCTGATAAAATGAGAGGGTACGCATATCACATACAAATTGAGATCTTAAATTCATTCAAGACATGAGTAGTATTACAATAAATACTAAGCACTCCTAGCAAATCTGATAATGGGGCAAGTAAGATATTCTCCTTTAAATTATCCGTTAATAGAGAATTGCAATCTTTTAGATTAATTATTATCAGATTTGCTTGTTTTATTGTTATACATATTGGGTT
>CALNVZ010003433.1:41611544-41702542 GCA_940671915.1 Paracentrotus lividus
AAAAATTTCGGTGTAAATTTCGGTTTGCGGCGATTTGAGGTCAAATAGCAATGGTAGGCAAATGTATAGTTCTATTGAAGTAAATATAAAAACTGGTTCTAAAGGTTTGTTTGGCAAGACATTCAATGTATATTTGCCACTCTCAACCCAGAAGTGTTCACAGATACTTGTTATGCTGAAGCACCATATCATTTTTTTATTATTAATCATTACTACTATTACAGAAGAGTCTAATACACAAGGCTAATCATAGATTTACCTTGTGCGTGTATGAGTGAATGTTCACTTATATTATGGAGGACTTACTTAGCATTAGGCTTGTTGGGTAGTATGCTTAGCTTGGCCATGGTTCTCATCAGCTTAGCCTTATTCTTGCCGAATGCTCCTTTCTTATCCAACTTGGATTTATCTTTGATCTCGGGTGGTCCTCCGGCAAATGACAGTGACATGTCAGGCAAGGCTAGCCTGGCTAGGGGGTCGCTCTGTAAGAGGGCTATCTCTTGACTTGCCCGACGGCCCGACCCCGGACGACTGTCCTGAGAAGCCAACAGGTCACGGAATGCTGCAAGAAAATTTGATTAATTCAATAATAGTATCACGATGACTAGATAAAGTAGGGTTCTTCATTACACAATCACAAATTTTAGTTACCTTATGAGGCTTTCGCGTACTTACAGCATGCTTCGTCAGACAATCAATGACATCTGTCCGCCGAAACGATTCATTATGTCAAATCCTCGTTTGAGAACCGACCACATTTCGCGAGCTGAACTGCAGTATAAGACCCTCGTGTCAAAAAACCTTGCTTGAAGATCCAAGATATTTCATTTCCAAGCACTATCGACCCTACATGGCCAGGTAATCCCTGTTATCTAACTTTTAACCCCCGCAGGCTAGCCTGAGCGTTGAGCCAGGGTTAAATGATAAACAACAGCTGTGATATTACGTAAGGCCAGCTCTGCCTGTAGTAGGCCCTTCAGAATGATATGATTGTATTTGATATTTTTCAAGTTTTCAAAGGCATATTATATTCAGAAATCCAATGTTAATTCGTTTTCAATTTCGACCTTGGAATAAGGAAAGTAAGAGAAAAAAAATTAATAAAAAATGTATCTATACACACATCCAGATCGTTTAATGTAAACAATGTGGCCCCCTGCTGTGACCTAGCGTGACCTCTGTTTGGACCGAAGTCAAGAAACAGATGTTTAGTTACTTAAATAGCTTGCTTGTGGTGATTTAAGGTTTGTAGCACTTGGAAAAGAGAATTAATAGAATTTCAAACAGGGGTATAATGTCCTCAAATAAAGTTTTTCATCATGCCAATGAAAAGGTGCTTTATAAAGCTAGGTATTATTATTCATCATTATTATTATAAGCCACAGAGAACTGTGAAATAATAATAATTCAATCTACTCTCATAACAAGGAGCCCAGATATGAGATTCCGTTATAACGATGTGATTCTCCCAGTCACAATGTCAAACATGTAACAAGTGCCCATGGCCCAAATTCTCGAAAGCCGCCTAACTTTAAACCTAGCTTAAATCTGTGGTTTAACTATGACGTGCTAAGAGGGAATCAATCCCGAAAAGTAGATGTTAAATTCATCATAATTTTTGGTAGTGAAACTATTAAAAAAAAGCTTGGGAATGATAAGTACAAAAGTTTCCCTTACAATTAACACACAATTTCAGATTTCAGTGAAGGTGATAGGAACATGCAACAAAAACAGATTGATTCCCTCTTAGCAAGTCATAATTAAACAGATTTAAGCTAGGCTTAAAGTTAGGTGGCTTTCGATAATTCGGGCCCATGTGTTCAGTATAACAATATTTCTTTAAAAAAAGGTATTTTATTCAGTCCCAAGCATTTCATTATAACGGGAGTGGACTGTATGAGTTTGCATAGCTTACCTAGTGTGTTGTATTTGACTATGATACTGAGATGTGTTGTGCCTTTTAAGATCTTTTCAGCTTTTTCATTGGTTACATGCTCAAAGTTGTGTCCATTCACTTCAAGGATCTGAACGGAATAGAAGCAAGCAAGTAATTTAATACAGTACAATGTAGAATGTCATTACCATCATCAACATCATCATGAGCATCATCAATATTGTCACTTTCATCACCATCCTCATCATTATCATCATTATCATCATCATCACCATCATCATCATCATCATTGTCACTATCATCCTCATCATCATCATCATTACCACCATCATCATCTTCATATTTTTTTCATCATCATCATCTTCATCTTTTTTTCATCGTCATCATCTTCATCTTTTTTTTTTCATCATCATCTTCATCTTTTTTTTTCATCATCATCATCATCATCATCATCACCGTCATCATCTTCATATTTTTTTCATCGTCATCATCTTCATCTTTTTTTTCATCATCATCATCATCATCATCATCACTACCATTATGACCATCCCAATCATCATCATAACCACACCCATCATCATCACCACCACTATCATCATTTCACACCCATTATCAACACCACTACTATCATTATAATCATCGTCATCTTCATCACCACCATTATGACCAGACCAATCATCATCATCACCATCATCATCATCATCATCATCATCATCATCATCATCATCATCATCACCATCATCATCATCATCATCATCATCATCATCATCATCATCATCATCATCATCATCATCATCATCATCATCATCATCATCATCATCATCATCATCATCATCATCATCATCGTCACCATCATCATCATCATCATCATCATCGTCACCATCATCAGCATCATCATTAGCAAACATCGACAATATTATCATTATCATCCAAAAAATAATTCCCCCACATATTCTAATCAGAAGGAGCATTTATTGACTTACCTGATCTCCTTTGCGCAGACCCACTTTCTGTGCCTTAGATCCTTTGTCTACTTTGGAAATGAAGATACCCATCTTCTTTTCCCATCCTCCTACAATACTGAATGCTAATGATGACTCTCGGTCTGAACGCGCCTGCAGAAGAACACATAATACACATTAATACAATACTGAATGCTAATGATGACTCTCGGTCTGAACACGCCTGCAGAAGAACACATCATACACATTAATACAATAATACAATACTGAATGCTAATGATGACTCTCGGTCTGAACGCGCCCGCAGAAGAACACATAATACACATTAATACAATACTGAATGCTAATGATGACTCTCGGTCTGAACGTGCCTGCAGAAGAACACATACAACACATTAATACAATAATACAATACTGAATGCTAATGATGACTCTCGGTCTGAACGTGCCTGCAGATGAACACATAAAACACATTAATACAATAATACAATACTGAATGCTAATGATGACTCTCGGTCTGAACGTGCCTGCAGAAGAACACATAATACACATTAATACAATAATACAATACTGAATGCTAATGATGACTCTCGGTCTGAACGTGCCTGCAGGAGAACACATAAAACACATTAATACAATAATACAATACTGAATGCTAATGATGACTCTTGGTCTGAACGTGCCTGCAGAAGAAAAATACGGAAAGATCTTAATTGCCGCTGATGTCAGCAGTCGTCAGCAGCACACCAGGGATCATTGGTGTTTCGGCCATTGGAGTACTGTACACCTCCCCCTGGTTGGCCGGTGCTATGCTGGAATACCCTAGACAGCACCCCCGTTGACATACTAGTACATGCTAATACAATACTGAATGCTTATGATGTCTCTTGGTCTGAACGCGCCTGCAGAAGAACACATAAAACACACAGCCCAACCAATATCAGAAACTTGCTATGCTTAAAAGTCTGATGTTGAGATCTACAAACGTATCAAGACAACTACCCCTCGGAAATAGGGTTAGGTGTAGAGTTAGGGGTAGATTTTCGGCAAGGTTATTTGTCCACGAGGTAGGTGCCCTAGGAGCCTCTCCAATTTGCAGGGCTAGCTCAAATAGACTGTAAATTGTTTACCTTGCAGAAGATATCGTTATTTGAACCAGGGAAATATAAACAAGTTTTAAAAAAAAAACAATCAAAATTGTTTGGAAGTAATCTGTATAAAGCTTTGAACTTTCTGTATAAGTTTATTTTATATTTTAAGTTCATTCTATTTTTTTATTTTTTTATTGATGTTTCATCCTTATCAGAACACAAGATTATTATAATTGTCATTTTATATGACGATGTCTGTTCTAGATACTTAGGTAACAGAGCGAAAACACTTGGTACTACACGACACAATGACTTCCCAAGCTGCATGTAATTTACACTCACCAGAATAACTGTTCTTCGTTTGGCCTTAGCCGCACCGGCTATATGTAATAACCTGAGTTGACCCGTCATGTTCTGCAAACCAAACACAGAATTATCTTATTAATTTTCTCAAACATATCCAACAGTAAAATAGTATTATACAATCAACTCCTATTATAATTACGTGATACAAAATAAAGACAAAGCATTGCATCAATGATTCCCAGCACTATTATACCCTAAACTTTAAAGCCAATACGAACTAGCAGCCTTGTATAGCACCACCTCAAGTCCTCAACTAGTCAAATCTGCCCTAATTCCTCACCCATACTGCAACGTTCTAGGCAGTTTAGTCTGGAAATACAGACCCATTTAAGTGATAAACACACTAATTCACTACTCAATACATTCATACCGCAATAATTATGTTGCGAAGTAGCAAAACAAGTTCTTTTTACCTCAAAACATTTTAGTTTCCCTATACAGATAAAATCATCGGCTAATTTATACACTTTATTATCAATAGTTATCTCAAAAAGGTATATTTTAAGACTCGCTATGTATAACACACAGTCAATGGGAGGTTTGCTCAGTTCGCTCTTGCTTTAATCAGTGTTAATTAATATACTCAATACACAACTACTTTGCATCTCTGATGTTTCTTGAGATATCAAAGAAACAGTATCGGCTACATGTCACAAGCACATACAGGTGTAATAAACAATTGCAAAACTTAATGTGATAACAAAAATTTCCTTTTCATTGTTGAAACGATAAAAAAAAAAAAATCTCACCTCTTTTTCAAGGTCATCTTCAAACTCTTCTAGGAATTCAATCATGTCAAAGTTACTCTCAAAGTCGTTGTAGTAATTGTTCACCCATAGTAATACCACACGAGTCACCTGTTAGAAATGTATAATAACAATAATAATTATATGAGACTTATAAGGAGCTGTATCTACTTGAACTCAAATGCTCTGTAAAGCGTACATGTGCAAATGAAATGTCAACATTTATACCAGAGGTCATATTCAAACGTGAGTGACACAACATTTGGACTGATAGAAGGGCACATATCTTTGCACTTGCAGGTTATGAATGGATCATGACTACCATATTATGTATAATGTAGGAGTGGCATGTGTCATTACCAGTTGAATTTGAATTTTACAATTGGTCCCGGAAATTATGATTAAGAAACAGTGCGTGAGTGACACGACAGAAAAAAGACATGGGTTTCTGACCATCATTGGTTATGGTTGGATTTGTGCCCAAGTAGATCTGTAAGGGTACCATAAGTGCTGGTATATGTATATGAATAGTGTACCTCTCTGACATTTATTGTGTTTATCAATCATTCCCTCTCTGTGGAAAATGGTCCACCTCTATGTGTCGTGAGTGACACGACATCCAAAATGTGAGTGACACGACCAGTGCCTTAAATTCAACATTTGAAGTAAATAACTAAATCCAAATTACCTGTATTTATATGCCATGTTAGAGTAGTCCATGATAATTACTTTAAGCAAAAAAGATCTGACAAAAGTGATTGATATTAAGAATAAGAGGCATTTAAAGCACCATAGTCCCATACTTGCAAATTCCTGTTTGCTCAATTATTCAGCGTAAGAAAACTGGATCACATAATGTTTGAACTTAAATAATTGTTTGTATTGTAAAGAAGCCTTTGTGCTGATTTCAGATCCTAATTTGCATTTTCAAAAGCACAGCGCCACATTAAAATTTCAGCTAAATGTCCCACTTAGTCTGAATATGACCCAGTGCAAGATCATGAGTAAGATGAAAGTAACAGTACATGTGGGTATGGCCATCGGGTTGGGGTAATTTTTCACTTGACATTCATTTATTTAAAAATAGTAGCTTATTTGGTTTCAATTTTGTACTCGATACAAATTAGGGCTTGATCTTACAACCCTCAAAAAGTTACATTCTTATAGGTGGGCACTAAGTACCTGAAATTTCCAATAAGCTATCACTACGTGACATGGACTTCGCGAAGTCCATGTCACATAGTTATTTTATAATTTCTATTATAGCAACACTTGTATTATGTTTTATACAAAATAAAGGATTATTTTGATTACTGTCAGTACAGGGGATGTTATTTCTTATCAAAATTTACTCAGGACTTCATCAATGATGTCATTAGCAGAGTTTTTGTTTCACTACGTTACATGGACATCAAGTCCTTTACTACGTTATGTTTTGTGACATTTGATGGACTTCTGTCACGTAGTGATACATTTTTTAATTTTCTCTTAAAAATTAAGCCGAGCACCCGATACTTGAGATATTTGGCTAACTTGATTAATCAAGTCAATATGCATATTTTATCACATTTTGGTCAATATAGCTGGTGTAATTTGAGTGTTATGACCAAATATCACAATAACTATGTGACATGGACATGATGTCCATGTCACATAGTTATTGCATATTTTGTTCAATAACTTCATCAAAATTTAGTCTAAATGGCCCATATTTTCCAAGGACATTTAGGGTCATGATACTAATGTAATGCCTACGTACTTAAAACATATATCATTTGTAGTTTTGAGTTATGCTGAGATGTCACACTTTTTGACCCAACCCGATGGCCATACCCACGTATATACAAAAAGTAACAGAATAATTAATCTAATCATACAATATGCTCAATTACACACTGTATATGTTTTGAAATTGACTTTGGTAGACCTGGGGGGTGTTTCACAAAGAGTTAAGTAGACTTAAAGCCGCACTTAACTTCTAAGCGCATCCTGTTTTAGAACGCACAATCTAATTGATAGACTGCTCAATGGCGCGCATCCCCTGGGCATGTTCTGACCAATTAAGTGATGCATAATATACCGCACACAACTAGGCATTTAAGTGCAATTTTTAAGTCTACTTAACTCTTTGTGAAACACCCCCCCTGGTGCTACGGATCTCAAGAGTCTAGTGTTAGCTATAAAATCCCCATGAACAAAAGGGCGATTCCATGCTGTGTCGTACAGGACATTTTGACAACATTTTACATCTTTTTGGCATAAAAATAATAACATATTTTCTTGCTTGATGGTGGTCCTTAAGTAGTACCAGAAGGGGCACAAGAACCAAGACTTTACTTTACTTGATTACACATCCTTTACAATTGAAATTAAAAATAATACTGTGTCATACGGGTCGTACGGGACACAAAAATAACAGAAAAAACAATGACACAAAAACAACAAAAGCATGGAATCACCAAAATGGGTATTTTAAAGTTAATGATAACATGAATTTGCAATGTGCTAATATCCAAAATCTTTCGATCAAGGCCCAACAAAATTACCTTATCTCTCATTTCAATATCATGAAACCAGTGTAGGAGGCAGCTACATATCTGATGCGGGCTATCCATGTATGTTCTATACGTCATGAGGAAATCTTCTACATAGGTTGGATCAATCGGTGAATGGTTAGCTATCAAATGAGATACAAGCCTGTCGGGTGTTGCCTGCAAAAGAAAAAAAAAATCAAATCAAAACATGTTGTTTGGGTGGACTAATCACACTCGAAAACGGTGAATGATTGGCTATCAAATGAGATACTAGTCTGTCGGGTGTAGCCTCCAAGCAAAACAAAAATATTTCAAAAACTAGCATTTTGTTTTGGTGGACTATATGATCACTCTGAAGAATGGACGTCAAACTTAAAAATAAAATAGAAGCAACTTTTAAATCAATTTATAAATCATGTGTTATCATCATAGAACAGTTTATTAATTTGTATAGAAATTGCACTACACAAGCTTATTCATATTATGATTATTATCACTGTCATTGAGTTTATACCACAACGGCCTACATGTATCTGTTTTGGAGGTGTTTTTTTTTTTTTGTTTTTTGTTTTTTTTGTTGCTATTCCGATATAAAGGCCTTCAAGCCTGTTAGATCAATATATTTTACACAAATATATCTATAATTCATAAAATTCAAAATTATCTCCTTAACCATACATGTTTATGTCAAACATATCATTTTCAAAAGCATATTGAGATATACATGATGGTGTTAATAACTCCGAACCCCCTAAGATTGGGTTTGGGTAATTTTACTACAACACTAACATTATGATGTTTACCTTTATGACAACATGTCCAAATCTTCTTTCATCTAGGACTCTATGTTCTGTCACCATAACTAGCTGACCATCCTCAGATATTCTTCTTATATTCTCTTCACCTGCAAAAAATAAAGATTATGAGAGCATCTTAATCGGAGACTTCAACCCCAATAAAGCGTGAGATTCTTCTACCGAGAACCCTACATGTATATCAAATGAGAGACTATAGCTCGATATGCATGAGGACCACATCAACAGCACAAAGCCAACATTCATTGTGGCCAGAGTCCGACTGCCTTTCACTATTCATATACATATACCAGCACTTATGGTACCGTTAGAGATCTACTTGGGCACAAATCTAACCGTAACCAATGATGGTCAGAAACCCATGTCTTTTTTTTTTTGTCGTGTCACTCACGCACTGTTTTTTAATCATAATTTCCAAGACCAATTGTAAAATTCAAATCCAACTGGTAATGACACGTGCCACTCCTACATTATACATAATATGGTAGTCATGATCCATTCATAACCCACAAGTGCAAAGATATGCACCCTTCTATCAGTCCAAATGACCATATACCACTGACAAATGGTGTATTGTTAGTAAAAATGAATTAATCCATCTCAATTTGCATCATCAGAGTCTGAAAAGCTACCTAAATTCATTTTATTATTTAATGTTATTATGAGATCTTTCTCTTTTAATTACAGCTTACAAGATACAAGATTCTTTATTGGTCCATGCAAATACATAGAAATGTGACTTCCAATGGCTTTTTCAACAAGTTACAGACATATAAATAAATAGAACAATATGACAATATGATATAAACATAAAAATATAACAAAACAGAAACAATCAAAGGCATTGACTGGTCATAGTTAGAAATATGTTTATAGTTTGGATAATTATTACATGTATATTAAGCTGACAAATGAACGACTTATTACTTTCGGAAACTAATTACCTCTCTTCTTAGCCCCCCCCCCATCGAGTCCACGTGACTGGATGCTTTAGTTTCAAATTCAAATTTGATATTTTGGGAAGTATAATAAAAAAACATGAATTCAAGTCTATTTTCATCATTTCATACAGAGATACAAAAATTATAATTTAGCATGATCAGGCCGAATATTGGGTTTCAGCGCCTCACAGTTGAATTGAAAGTATGTACAGCCCTACCCCCCCCCCCCTCTTCCCCCTCCCCCAAGCATATACTTTAGTTTCAATTTTGAAGTTTGACAGTTTGGAAAGAGTAATGAAAACATGCATATTCAAGCCTATAGCCAAAACTATTGTCGTCATTTTATACAAATTTCAAATTACAATTTAGGATGATCAGGCCATTATCTAAGAGTGTTGTGTCTCATCGCCTCACAGTTGAATTAAATGTATGTATAGAGTTCGGGATGAAGGAATTTCGGAAGCGTGACAGGCGAGTGCGGGGAGGAAATAATCTTATCCCAGAGCGGTTAAACTTGAAACAATCATGAAGTGGATGAGAATTGTCTGCCATTATGTCCTGGATTTTTGCAAGAAGACGTTTTTCATATATTTCTTGAACAGGAGTCAAGTTTGAGCCTATGACCCTCTGCGCAACTCTTCTGTTTCTATCTACTCTCTTCTTTTGCTCATTTGTCATGTTGCCGAAAAAGGTAATGAAATTGAATGTTATTACACTTTGGATAATTGATTGGTAAAAGAGGGTTAATATGGTTCTATTAATGTGGAACTTCTTGAGCTTCCGGAGAAAAAACATTCTCTGGTTTGCTCTCTTTTGGACGGACGAACAATTCTCTTTCCAACCAAGTTTATCATCTATTATGGTACCCAGGTATTTGTACTCATGAACCTGTTCGATGACGTCCCCATGAATACGTAAAGGTTCGTGTTGTATCTTATTCTTTCGGAAGTCAATTACAAGTTCTTTTGTTTTATCAGTGTTCAGGGTCAAAAAGTGACGGTCACACCAACTAACAAAACTATCGACCTGTGAGAGGTATTCATGGGGGTCGTCACCAAACAAGTAGCCTGTAATCACGGTGTCATCGGCATACTTTAAAATACTGCATGACAATTCCGTAACCAAGCATTTACTCGTGTACAAGGAGAAAAGTACCGGGGAAAGTACACATCCCTGAGGAGCGCCAATATTGGTGACAATTTGACTCGATTGATAGTTCCCAGCTTTGACTGATTGAGTTCTTAAGCTAAGAAAATTATGGATACATAGAATTAGTCTCGGATTTACATTTGCGTCAATTAACATACGTATTAAACAATGTGGTGCGATCGTATTAAACGCACTTGAGAAGTCTACAAAGAGAGATCGGGTGTATGATTTAGCATTGTCAAGATGTTCATATATCTTATGCAAAAATACAAGGGTAGCATCTTCAACACTTCTATTTGGTCTATATGCGAACTGATGTGAATCGAGTAAGTCACGTGATTCGTTCAACAGTTTTACAAGAAAGAGCCTCTCAAAGCATTTCATGATGTTTGAGGTTAACGCCACTGGCCGAAAATCATTGGGTTCCTTAACCTTCTTTCTTTTTGGAATGGGTATGATAGTGGAAAACTTCCAGATTTTGGGTATTACACCAGTATCAAGGCACATTTGATAAACATGACATAGCAATGGAGCTAACTGTTGGTTACAGCACTTCAGTATCTTATTGCTAATCCCATCCGGACCAGTGGACTTCTTTAATCTGTACCTTTCCTAGTACCCTTCTTACTTCCTCTTCACTTACACATATTCTATTATTGTTACCAAGCTGTGATATTAACAGATCTAAATGACCTTTACATTCATGATTCTGTTGACTAAAGTCATTAACTTCAAATCTTCCATAGAAATTATTGAGTTCTTCAACAAAGTCTGATGAGAAATCAACAGATTTGTTCTTTCCTTTGTATCCGGTAATTACCCTGTGTTAAGATCCTATAGTAATGTTCCTGTGCTATACAGACAAACTGACGCAAGAATGATTCTAAACTTACCCTGTGTTAGGATCCTATAGTAATGTTCCTGTGCTATACAGACAAACTGACACCAGAATGATTCTAAACTTACCCTGTGTTAAGATCCTATAGTAATGTTCTTGTGCTATACAGACAAACTGACGCCAGAATGATTCTAAACTTACCCTGTGTTAAGATCCTATAGTAATGCTCTTGTGCTATACAGACAAACTGACGCCAGAATGATTCTAAACTTACCCTGTGTTAAGATCCTATAGTAATGTTCTTGAGCTATACAGACAAACTGACGCCAGAATGATTCTAAACTTACCCTGTGTTAAGATCCTATAGTAATGTTCTTGTGCTATACAGACAAACTGACGCCAGAATGATTCTAAACTTACCCTGTGTTAAGATCCTATAGTAATGTTCTTGTGCTATACAGACAAACTGACGCCAGAATGATTCTAAACTTACCCTGTGTTAAGATCCTATAGTAATGTTCTTGTGCTATACAGACAAACTGACGCCGGAATGATTCTAAACTTACCCTGTGTTAAGATCCTATAGTAATGTTCTTGTGCTATACAGACAAACTGATGCCAGAATGATTCTAAACTTACCCTGTGTTAAGATCCTATAGTAATGTTCCTGTGCTATACAGACAAACTGACGCCAGAATGATTTTAAACTTACCCTGTGTTAAGATCCTATAGTAATGTTCTTGAGCTATACAGACAATACTGACGCTAGAATGATTCTAAACTTACCCTGTGTTAAGATCCTTAGTAATTGTTCCTATGCTATACAGACAAACTGACACCAGAATGATTCTAAACTTACCCTGTGTTAAGATCCTATAGTAATTTCTTGTGCTATACAGACAAACTGACGCCAGAATGATTCTAACTTACCCTGTGTTAAGATCCTATAGTAATGTTCCTATGCTATACAGACCAAACTGACACCAGAATGATTCTAAACTTACCCTGTGTTAAGATCCTATAGGAATGTTCTTGTGCTATACAGACAAACTGACGCCAGAATGATTCTAAACTTACCCTGTGTTAAGATCCTATAGTAAAGTTCTTGTGCTATACAGACAAACTGACGCCAGAATGATTCTAAACTTACCCTGTGTTAAGATCCTATAGTAAAGTTTTTGTGCTATACAGACAAACTGACGCCAGAATGATTCTAAACTTACCCTGTGTTAAGATCCTATAGTAATGTTCCTGTGCTATACAGACAAACTGACAATCATCTACTGTTGTTCTCATTACACCAGAATGATTTTGCTTATCCATTGTTGGTTTCACTCCAAAACTGTAGAGAATAAAGATAATTATTATAACAATAACACATCTAATAAATAAATTTCTATAGAGCATTTTCCATTTTCATGAAATATTCAAGGAGCTTTTACAACATCAGAAGATTATGAAAATAACAAGGAATAATTACAAAGATGAATGTCTGCCTTCACAATGCACAACTAAACACATTGCTTCAAGTTGCTTGAAATGTTTTCAGAGAATTGGAGTTCTTAAGCTCTTGGAAAAGAAAAGTAAGGTCTGCAGGGCTGATCCTGCATGAGCAAAAGTTCATTCCCCCAGTTTTTCTAGAAGAACAGAATTTGAAAAAAAGATTGCCTGTACTGCATGTTTTACTCATTATCTCAATCTTACTACAGGTAAGTCCCTCCAAAATATGAATACTATAAACTGATACTTTCTGTCACATAATCATTGGATGCCTGGCAAAAGCCAAGGAAACAAACTTTGCTCTATATAATATAGGAACTTTAAAATTGGGGATAAAATCATAGAGAAATGGAATTGAACTATTACGGAAAATTATATCATTCCAAGGACCACAAATCATATCAAACAAAAGACCTTTCCTAAATAATTTTGTATAAAAAAAAAAAATCCATTAAATGACCCCAAATTTGTGTTTGTTCCCTTTGGAACAACATAGAACCAATTGAGGAGAAAGAGAACAAAAGAGACAGAGAGAGAGAAAGAGAGAGAGAGAAAAAAAAGAGAGAGAGAGAGAGAGAGAAAGAAAGAAAGAAAGAGAGAGAGATGAAGAAAGGGAGAAAGCAGGGGGAGGCATACAATGTTATTTTTTTTCAGGTACAAAATGGTAGCAAGCGTTTTGCTACAGTGGTAATCAATTGCTTTAAAAAGAATGGATTTGAAGAAAATAATAGGATATAAAAAGAAAGAAGTTCTTGTAGGCTTATTTACATCCACAGCATAATTTGTCTAAGATTTAAAAAAAAAAAAACAATATCAGAACTAAGATATCAAGATGTTCTCTTACCTATCTCCTAAATGAAGTTCATCTACACTTCCATCAGGCTTTGACACTTCTACATGGCCATTCAGTATAACAGACCACGAATCAAGCTAGGAAGAAAGACACATAGAGAAATATTACTTGTTAGCCATGTGAAAACAAAATATAGGGCGGGGGGGGGGGGCATAGAATGAGCGTTCATGGCATGATCCCTGTAAGGTGTTCTACTTGCAATTCCTTATACTTTGTACCACACTAAACACTCCTACAGGGCAATTCTTAACCCCAGAGAAAGGTCCTGTGCCAAACACTGGGCTAGTTTTATAAGAAAAAATATATAATGTAATGATCTAAAAAGAAGACTCCTCAAATAACCCTGAATGCAAAATGTGCATAAATCCTTACATTTCTAAAGATAAAACTTACAGGTTCTTTTTAAAAAATTGACATTCATGAAATAAAACTATAAAAATTATTAACATTTCTTTTGATGAAATAAGCACTCACTCCTCCTATAGAAATTGTTCGATATCACTAAAAAAAAAAAATTCTTTTCTCTTCTTTATTCATTCATTTTCCTGTTCCAATATCACTTTATCTATCCTATTTTCCTTCTCGGTCAAATCTTCCCTTCTTTCTTCTTCTTTTCTTTCATTCCATTTTATTCTTAAATACAACTTAGGGCAACATCCTTCAGAGCAATCATTGGGTTCACAGGCATTATTAGTAAACCACAATATGAGAAGCCTAACCTCTAAAACCTCACTGAAACTACCAGCTAAAAATGAAGAAAGGTGAGGGCTAAAGCCTTTGTATAATCTCAATGAGTAGCAAATTTCATTTATTCTTGTTTATAAGAGAGTTCATCATATCTCTTGTAGTTGACATCATATATATATATATATATATAAGATTGTAGACCAATTGGTTACTAGACTACCTGTATATTAGCCTGAACAGTCATTGGGCTATAGGGAGAGAGGACAAAATTAGTGTAGACCATTGGGTATTAGACCAACTGTGTATTAGCTTAAACAGTTATTAGACCATATGGACAGAGGAAAAAATGAGTAGACAAATTGGGTATTAGACAAACTGTCTATTAGCTCAAACAGTTGATTAGACCATTTAATTAATGGAATAAAATGAGCATTAGACCAAATGGCTATTATCCTTAATGGTCATATATAGACAAAATGATTATTAGAACAAAAATGAGTGTAGACCAATTGGTTATTAGACCAACTGTCTACCATATGAATAGAGGACAAAATGAGTTGCATATCAGACCAACTTTCTATGAGTTTAAACAGTCAATCGACCATATGGACAGTGGACAAAATGAGTGTAGACCAATTGGGTATTAAACCAAATGGTTGTAGGCAATCTGAAATATGCTGGTTTGTAACTTACTTCTTCCCCATCCTTCATGACGACAGTCCCTGCTTTACTGACAACGGCAAACACCATGACAGAACACAACGCTCTCCGCACTGACATTGTCATGTTAGCAAATGCAGGCAGATGACGCATGAAATCTAGTAGTAATTCTGAGGGGGAAAAGAGGGATAAATCAAGAAGATGGTTAAATTTTAAAGCTCTTGGTACAGTTTTAAAGGCAAACTCTAGTTGTGGTAATGATCACAAAATAAATCATATTAGAATCCAAGAAAATGGCCACCAAGTGTTTGTACATTTATGTATTATGTGCCAAATGATTATGAAGAAAATAAGTAGTTAGCAAAATAAGTAATTTATTCAGTCATTAAACTGGTTAGGCCACAAACCCTTGTGGGCTGATGTAAGAACTGACAATATGATAAGAATTAACGTCTACTTTAGACTTTTCTTTGAAATATTGACCATAAGTAAACACACCCCCATCCCCCCCCCCAAAAAAAAAAAAAGAAAAAAGAAAGAGAAGAAGCAACACGTTGAAACATTATAAGGTATGAAACTTTAAAATGGAATATGGTTAACAAATTTAAATAATCATCTAGATCCTTCGGGACATTTTTCTGGAGTTCCATATTGTATTGGGTCAAATCTAGAAATACAAAAGTATATCTTTGTGCTATCAGCCTATAAAACTCAGTTAATTTTTGTCTGAATAATGATTAGCAATTATAAAATCAGAATGACCTATAAAATCATGGTATTTCCCCCCATATTTGACACAAAGTTAGCCAATGGCTTTAAGCCTTCAGAGATCGTTTGTCAGAGGATAGTTTAGACTAAGATCTACTCAAATGACTTTGGCTGCACTAGATACCGCTGGATAATATTTAGTCACGCAATACTCCTGAGGAATTTAGATTCACTGACACACATTTTGCTTCGGGGTACCATCCTCGGAGAAAGCTTGTCTTCCAGAATTACTTTCCAATGGCAAATTGGCAACAAGACAAAGATGAACTAGAACTTATTTTTAAAGAAAACAGTTACTTCTACAAATGAAAGTCAACGAGAGCACACCTCTTTGAGCTTTTTATAGACACAATTAAAATCTAAATTATTCATATTAACCTGTAACTCTTTCTAGCATACATGTACATTATGCCAACATGTTCATTATATTTTTTTTTGGGGGGGGGGGTGGTGAGGAATGTTTAATGACCTAAAGATTTAAATTGATTGTGAATTAAAAAATCTTTTCAACAAATTTTAATCTACATTGTATATCATCTGAAAAGGCTAACACATTTTCTAGCATTGATAAAGATGCTTTAATACTTTCTATGAAAAATATTATTCTTGGAAATACTTATTCCGTTGATGCATTCATTACAATACAATTGAATAGGGTTACCACAATAGAAATATGAGGTATCAAGCTTAATGATAATTATCTTTAAGATCAAACCAAAATAAATGGGTAATACTAAGTCTTTAAGATCAAGTTTTCTAGGATAGTGAGAGTCATACAGTGGATCCCAACAGTATCGGAGAAGTTCTTGGAAAATAAGTCACATCCTGCTCACATACATGTACATGTTTTAACCAATTCTATGACATTCGCTCCGGCGACAATTGCTCCCCTCGAAATTCTGTGCACTAATCAAAAGGCTAACTTCAACCCTCGAGTTAACACTATACCCTACCCTAAACCTAACATGAAACCCTTTGGCAAACCTAACCCTAACCGTACATCTTTGACAAAATAAAGGCCAGAGTAATTGTCACGGGGGCAAATGTTGTGTCGACGTATAACCACCCAAAATATATTCCAGTTTTTATCTTAACTTCAAAAAAAGGGGAAAAAATATTTGGCTCCTGCCGCTGTAGCCTGCTTGAATGATTTTATATCAATTAAGTTATGATCAAGAATATATGATCAAGAAAATATCCCACAACATTGGTTGTGGAAGATATTATCACTTTTCCAATATTTGGGAATAGATTCAGTTTCTTTTTTTTTTCTGGGGGGGTGCTAGAAACTAATAAAAAAAGAAAGAAAAAGAATACCTAAAATATGATATCACAGTCAAGGAAAAATATCCCCATTTTATGGTTTCACACATTAAATTTTAATCCATTTCTGGGAAATATATCACAAGTATATTGTATTACCGCACAGAACACATATTTAATCACAATTTGTAACCAATTCCTATTTCCTGGAAAAATGTCATTCGTTGTTACATGTTAAAAAGGAAGTAATAATTAAAATCGGCATATTGCCAACTGATAATGTAGTTTTATCAAAAACCATGGATATTACTAACATTTTAAGATGTCCGACTTACATACATTTACCTACAATGTATTTCATTCTCTGTGTGCTGCATTTATAAAGTAAAAGACCATTAAAATCCTCAGATTGGCAACTATGATATCTAACTATTTCATTCTCTGTCTCATGCATGTCAAAAAACAAATAATCATTAAAATCTTTAGATTGGCAACTAGAATATCTTACCTATTTCATCTTCTGTCCGATGCATTGGATCTTTCTCAAGGCAATCCCGTACAAGATCCCTGACAAGTAGAGACTAAGGAGAAACAAAATGGGTGACAGAAAATAATTTCTGGGCTAATTTACATAAAACTTTATTTCAAAACATTATAGAAAACAAATGGTAAGTTTTTTCATTCAAAAACATCATACATGTAGGTTTATGATCAAAGTTGCCAATTTGTCATAAAACTCAGCTTTTTTATGTCGTAAAATCTTTCTAACTTTCTTATCACATGTCTGATTTTTCTCATCTCTCTTTCTTTTCTGACAAACTTATTTGGGTCTGACCTTGCCCTTTAAACGAGCTTTATAATGCAACCACTTCTGATTTTTGACTGAAAACTATATTGTGAGATGAGAACATTTTTTTTCCCCCATAAATTTCAAAATGTTGACATTTGATTCAAATGATATACAAAGTATCACTGCATAATGTTACAGAGATATTAGGTACCACTCAGTGCCATTCTAAAAATCCTCAAATTGGCAAAACAATCCTTAAAAAAGTGCAAACTTTGGGTGAAAAAGATGAAAATGACTGTAAAGGGCCTGTCCCACAGAAGGCGATCGTTGTGGCGACAACCTACGAACTACTTTTTAGTACCCATCCCCACCATGCGCTGGTCCAATCGCCTATAAAATCGTGAATTATCGCGTCTGTCGCCAACAAATACGTAGCAAAATTCTGTTTGCCGCTGGTTTCTCAACAAGTTAAACAATAGCCGGCGTCAGTTGGGTTAACGTCAATGACCGTAGCCTATCTTCTCTTGACGCGACAAAGTGCTATCGTAGATTGTCGCCAGATAGAACATGTTTAGCAGAGCGGAACGGCGGCCAGTGGTAGGTTGCCGCGCTCCAGCGTACGTTGCATGCATCGCTGAACCGAACGGTCAGTGAAATTTAAGCTGCTACGGCCTTTGTCGCCACCTACATTCACCAAAATCAGGATCGGCCTGCCATTCAGATACTGTACAGTCGCCGCTGATTTTTGAAATTTTCAAAAATCACCTACGACCCAAATTATAATGCGCGACTGAGAGGACTATCAAGAACCTAAAGGCGACAGGCCGCCATTAGGTAGAAAACACTCGATCACCTGTGTCAGTCGCAAGGATCGCCACAGTGCGCAAGTTCATATTTTGGTTGATTTTAAGCTGCGACAAGAGAAGTCGAGCCGCGAGATGCGAGAAGGTCGAGGCTATTGTATTATCGGATACCAGCTATTGTTAGCCTATTGTTTGCGTGGAACCAAGTCGTTGTCGTAGCCTATCGTAGACAGAGTCGTAGATACGTATATGATCTTCGGTCACCTACGATTCTGACACGATTCTGGCAGGTTCTAACATGCATAGGTTGTCGCCACAACGATCGCCTCCTGTGGGACAGGCCCTTAAAGAGACAACATGCTGTAATTAAGAGGCAGGAATTTCCTGAAAAGTGTCAGCTCCTATGTCATGCCAAGAAATTGAATTTCTTGGATGAATTTAGTACTTGGTCTAATAAAAATTTACCCCTGATTCGCTAGACTCCTCTTCATCAGAGTCCACCGTACTCTCCACCAGTCCGCTTAGATCCAGGTCCTGATTCTCTGCTGCCGAATAGATGTCCAAATAACTGCTACTCATACTGCTATGCATGGAGCTACGGTCTCCGCTGCTCACGGTGTGCGTCGGAGTGTTGTGGGCGGATAGCGCCATCAGGTGGCGAGGATGGGTATCAGGGTTGGTGTCCATAATGATCTGGACATCATCCAAGTCCTTTTTGTTGTATTTCTAGAAGAATAAATTAGAATGTTCCGTTGATTTAATAGTGCATTACAGAAGAATGCATAGTTGTTTACAGGTTTTTATTTACCGCAGTGAATTTAGATTGTGCCTGTCCAATATTTTATTTTCATTTTGAACTGTAATTAATGTAATCGGTGAAAGGAATTTGGTTACACAATAACACAGCTACATTTTCTTTTACAATAAAAAACTCTACAATTCACCAGTGAAGTATAATGTTAAATGTCCCTGTTTTGAGTTGTGTTTCCAAACTGGTCGAAGCCTTATTTCCCCCCTATTATTTGATAATAGGAAAGTTGGTTACGTGTACAATAATTAAGTTTGGGTTTTCATTTTCAATAAAGGCCCTCATTTTCACCAGTGAAGTGTATTGTAAATGTGTCAATGAAGAAAATTATATTTTTCCAAATCAATGGTACATCCAATAAGAAATTTGGTTCAACAGTTATAAAGTTGGACTTGTTTTCTTTTCTAAAAAAAAAAAACTCAGATAGAGAAGATGCAGGATTGTAATCTAATAGTGGGTATCAATCATAGTTTATATAATTTAAGAATTCACACAATTTTAAAACTCAAGCATCTTATCCACACAAACAGCATTTACAGTTCCAAATGATGTTAAAAAGATATTAAGAGTGCATGTTAGAAGAATATCTGAGGTCAAAGGAAGGAACTACAACAAAGCAAATTAATCAAAGAAAACCAAATGCATACAAGAAATTAATCGACATACAAAGGGAAAATCAAATATGTTAGTATTTATATACATACATTGTTGGTCAATCAATCAGAAAATACACAAAATAGAGAAAGTCAAGAAAAGTTTAGTTTGTGAGAAACATCTTTTCACTATTGCTATTAAATGTCAGGGCAGATGTTTAATTGGCATTGAGAAATAGAATTGGGGCATTAGACATATCATGAAAATTTTGACAACAATCCATGCTAACTAAAAGGTCTGTCATGCACTATTGTCCCACACAATTAAGATATGGTTTCTACAAGATATAGATAGATTTTACATATTGGTAAAAAAGGTTACTTTATACTTTTTTTCTCAAAAAGACGGATAAATTATGATATTAAGAAATATATATGTTCATGTATCTCTCAATAACTGTTAGAGTGAAACTTAAATGTCCTTGCTTAGATGTTCATGAACATCTGTTTATAAATATTTCAGACTTGGTGCAATAATGTGTATTGACTAAGGAGATCATATATTTATTAGGGTTGTCTTAAACAAAATTCAATTATCTAAACTAGGTGAGCTACCGGTAATGATATTCTAAAAAATTAAAGTGGGGTATTGGTACCTTTTAATTTACAGTCAGTAAAATTATCACATAATTTCAATGTAGGACCATATTAATGTAATCAAATTTAATGGCAGGAAGGACATGCATCCATATTATTTTTTAAAAATTTAAAAAAAGAGTTAAGGATCAAATATAGTCAAACCAAAGATAAATCGACGACAAGTGATTAGAAGACACACATATAAATGTGGGAGGGGGGAAGAGAAAGTCATGAGAAAGAGAGAGAGAGAGAGACAAAGAGAGAGAGAGCAGAGAAGAGAGCGAAGAGAGAGAGGGGGGGAGTGGTGAGCATGACAGGAACCAAAGTTATTGTGTTAGAGTTATTGTGTTTCAAGATAATATAGAAATAATTGTTGAAATAATTTCCTCCCCAAAACCCCCCCCCCCAAAAAAAAGGTAGGCATTTCCACTCCGCTTTCTGCTTTAAATAAAAGCAACTGTTATTGGGATGAAGTTCTCTAGTAACCTAAATTCATATCAAACATTGCTGATATCATTTGTATTGTATATCTTTCATCTTCAAAGTACATTTGTATGTCTTGATTTCATACAAACATTTTGCCCTCACTCCCCTTCTTTTAATATGTTTTTTTCCTGGTATGTTTGTACTTTATATTTAAAAGCTAGTAATGAGGTGGAAAAAGGGGGGGGGGGGTGGCAAGTTGTTCGATCATATCATTTTTTTTTTCATCAATAATGATTTCCAAATAAAGATGCATGTTAGAAAAAAACAAATCACACCATTCTTGAACACACAGTGCATTCGATAAACTTAATATTAACCAACACGCCATAAAATAATGTAACACACCAAAAGGGAAGATTACCATAAAGCGTATACAATGTAACACATCAAACAAAGGTGGTGCATATTATAGTGCACAGGGGAGCATTCTTTTGTTTTAAATTAAAGGGCCTCTGCGGGAAAAAATACACAAATTCGTTTTCAGCTAGAGCACCTAAAATTAACTAAGAACTTTAAGTCAAGGGCAGTTGTACAGTTGCGGGTCCAGCGATAGCTCTTACACAGCATTTCATCTTCCCAGGTGTTTGGGGCCAATAGCGACTCTATTATGCTTGTGCATGGGCCAATAAATTTCTCTGTCACACTTGATGCTGGATCCACAACTGGATGAAAACCCTTCTTCTAGCTACTTAACCAGTAAACATTTGTTAATTTTTTTTTCCAAGATAATTTGAAGTGTTCTAGCAAAATGATTTTTGGTCCTCAGAGTCCCTTTAAGAAAAAAAAAGGAGGGTGGATATTTGTGCAAGAATGCTGTAGCTCTTTGGCCATGCATACTCACATGTACGAGTTCAGATTTCGACAAATTTTAAAGACAGGTCAGGAAGCGTGCACCAAAAAAAAGAGAAATCATATCGCGTTGAAAGCACAGATACGCAGCGTGTATCAAAAGAGAGGAAAAAAAGGAAACAACAAAGAAAGCAAGATCATCATTAAACAAATGGGATAACAGTTTGTTGAAAGTAAAATGAAAAACTGACAAGCATGCAAGAACTTCTCAATTAAAATGCACTTTAGCAATAAAAACTTATAGTCCACATGGTATCTTAAAAGTGCAACCTTATGTTACTGTGCAATGGAGGAATATTTGGCCTTGGTCATTATATAATATTGAACATATTTTTAAGCTTCATATTCAAATAAGCTTTAAGCATGATTGACATGCAACAACGTGAAATAATGGGGTGATAGAGAAATACTTCATACTATGAACTAAGTTATCAAAATCGATTTATTCAAATATAACATGACCTAACTTTAATCAAAAAAGCATTTTATGCATGTAAAAAAAAGAAAAAAAAGAAAAAGAGTATCCAAAGAACAAGCTATTTATAATGTAGTTTAGTAGTAAAACATGAATCTACTGATATCCTTTATGCCACAGGGACTTTTAATTGATACAATTCAAAATATTCTTTTTCACTGGTGGTAAAACAATTAGCATTGGAAGGTTTCACAGAACAAGTATTCTTTCTTGAGGTTATGAGTGGTCCTGAAAAAGACCTACTCACTCTTAACATTTCAATGAGCATGTCTGAGAACCATTTGAAAAAATGTTCAACATGTTCTCACCACATTCTCCTGAAGACAACAACATGACAACATGCTGAAAGTGAGTAGGTCCTTTTCAGGACCACTCATAACCTCAGGGTGCTATCTTACTTCGCAGAGACATCTCTGCAACAGAATAGAAATTTTGTCTCCGCGACGGATAAATAGTATTAGAGACGTCTCCGAGACGTCTCCGAGACAATTTGTGAAAAAAAAATCTGTCTCCGAAATTCAGAAGACGTCTCCGCCGAGACGTCTCTAATACTATTTATATGTCGCGGAGACGAAATTTCTATTCTGTCACGGAGACGAATCCACGAAGTGGGATAGCACCCTTAAGAAAGAATTGTTGGTGCAACATGAAACCTTCCACTGCTAATAGATCCAAATCCAACAATCAAATATTTTTCGAGCCAAGCTAATGATTGAAACTTGCAAGGAGATGATGATATCATGCAAAACACTTCATACCACCTCAGTCATATACCGGTACCAATTCAACTTAAAAAGGGAATATACACATTCCAATAATACACAAAAACCTTCTCAGAATATAGATCCTCCAGTTTATAGGTATATATATAATGGAGGCGAGGAATTTAAGTCTTGCTTAAGTTTAAGTAAAAATGAACACACAGGACTTATTTTGTATTCTCAATCATAGACTGTCCAATGACGTGTGTCCCCTGAGCTTGATCTATAAACCAATGTGGTGATATGTCAGACAAAGTTAGGAATTTACAGGTGCGGATCCTGGATTCTCAATTTGAAAGGATCGTGCAGGCCCAATTGTCTTGGGACATTTAATAGCGGCTCTATTATGTCTGGGCATGGGTCGATACTTTAAAGTGTGTGACGTAAGCCTGGGGTCACTGATTTAATTGCAAAGTTCATGAAGGACTTAACTCTTTGTGGAACAAAGCCTAATACAAAGACAGATCTCAAATTAAACTTTCTAATCATTGTGAAAGTAAATGATCCGATGTCTTCATAATATCATATGTGTCGCCTATGTTGTCTGTGTATTCTATTTCCTTACAATGTTTCACCTCCTCCAGTATCTATTTCTTCATGTCTACGGATCGTTTGTCTGTATTTCTCTCTTAAAGGGAACGTAATTGACATTTGGTTAAAAAATAAAAATAAAAGGATTATGGGTAATGTTCGATACTTCCAACAACTATACCCGAAATACTTCAATGCTCAGTGAAACTTTGACAGATAAATGCCATAAGAGAATAAAAGAATATTTCAAGAGTCTGTCCGTTTGTTTTAATTCAAATCCTGTTCTTGCTATAACCAGGTATATAAAGGGTGTGTTCAGTGTTCATTTGCAAATTTTAAACGCCAACATGAATCACGATACAAAACGCAATTACAAAACAAAGAACACAAACGCGAACAGAGGTACACCGTTCAGGGTTGAAAATTTAATTTAAATTCCCCGCTCTCAAAAGCAAACATCTCCGCTTTTTTGTCACTTGCACCAGAAGCTTCCACTGTGAGAGCACATTTAAAGACGTTTGAAAACTCAATTTGTTCAGTGTCACATTTCATTCCTAATGCTCAAGGTCATAAAATCGAAGGTGATCGTGATTCAAAAAGCATCTTTTTCGGCGTTTAAATTTTCCTCCGAATGGAGATCTGAAACATGTTTACTTTTAAGACGCAGGGATTGGGACAATGAACGCCCACTTTGTTTCTCTTTATATCAGCGTTTTGTAATTGCGTTTTGTATCATGATTCATGTTGGCGTTTAAAATTTGAAAATGGACATTGAACACACCCAAAGATCGGCTACCCTTTAAGACATGAAACTTAACCTACTCTCTCAAAGGCTGTCTGTATTACTGGTAGTTTCACATCACATTTCCTGGTATCAACTTCCCTATCCAACGCTACATACACTTGTTTTCCTACATCCTACAGTACGGACAATACAACTTGCATAAATCTCAATGTTGCATGGTATATAGAGACCTTATACATCGCTTCATAAAACTTGGTATCCTTTGTCTTGCAATACGGACAAGACAAGTTGCATTAAACTTTTATCCTAATCAGAAACGAGTCAGAAACCCTGTGGCGCTACATGAAATTTGTTTTCCTACAACGTAAAGTCCTACAAAACAGACAAAATCAAACTTCAATGATATATGTTCATATCCTAATGGGAAACCGCACAGCAATGAGGGGATGCAAATGAGTTTAAATCGACATCATACATGCATGTAGCATGACACTATGTAACAATTAGTCGTCATCTACAGACTATTAGAAATCTAAGAAAATTAAAACATTTGAAACCTTGGGAGAAACACCAATAATTATATTTGTATATACCATCTCTGGAACATCAAGTTTGCCCCTGTTTTTCCGAAATATAGGAAATAATGATATTCTCCGCATCTGTAAAGATTTAAAAGTAAAGAAGGTGGAAACACACCCCCTTGAAGCTCATCAAATGTCCTCACAATAATTATATTTTTTTTTAAATACTATATTCATTTCAACCATGATAACAAGCACATAACATTCAATTTACACCTTTAAAACACCTTTAAATATTATAAACAGAGAAATGTCGTAATATAGGCAATAAAAAAAAACCCTATACTTAAAAATAGTCTCAAATGGACATGACAGCATCACAGCAATGATTGTTGTAAAACAAATGTATATTATTTTAATCCGTAAACCTATGTGTCCTCTTCAAACTTTGAATAGTCCTTAATATAAAAAAAAGTTGGCTAATGAGCATTAAAAGTTTGCTAATAAACATGTAAACAGAAAATTATAAATAATAAATAATAACATTTTGAAATATTAATTAATGTGAATATTATCAGAAATATGTATAAAATCTATCTCAGCGTCTATCACACTCCTAGCTCATGCATGAAAAGGGTGGCACTAAATCACCAACAAATACAGAACTCACTGTGCACATTAGTACAACGCCAAATTATAGATTACAGCTAAAATCAAGAAATGTTGACTCATAAAATCAAGGATTTTTTTGTTATCGGATACACATACATCTTCTTATATAAATTGAACATGTGCCATCTTTGAGAGAGCCAAGATATTTTGACTTCATCTTCATGAGGAATTATGAATAAGGAAGGAAACTGTCAAGATTTTAAAAAAATGTTTAATTGTGTAAACAATGATAAACGCTCACGCTCATTCTGTACAGAGTGTATCAAAATGAGGTAATCCAATAGTAGAGGGGCCATAATTCAAGTTTATGTTGGCAATTTTTATGTATCATACATGTATAATTACAGACGAACCCCTCACCATTACAATGATACCTTTCTCGCATCACAGATGTCCCGTATCAATGAGTACCATATATTTAAGCCAATATTTTCGCATGCAGATATTTTCGCGATTTTGGACTAGTTGGGGAATTTCGCGGGAGCAAAATTTCCGCGATTTTGGTGATGACTTCATTACTATAAATAGCCTTGTACTGAAGTGGAAATTTTCGCGATGACCAACTCGCGAAATTCGCAAAAACAAAGTCACCGCGAAAATAACCACTTATACAGTAACTTGTAAATGAAGGTACATGTAACAGGTAGAACTACTTGTTTTTGCATGTTTTGAAAAAGATGACAAGATTGGGTGAATGCTTTCATTAGTGATAGCAATGAAAACATTCAGACTTTAAACCTGGTGTATAGTTTTGGTAACAAAAAAGGAGTCGGCATAAAACCGATCAAATATAGTCTCAAATTGTCTACATTGCACTAAAAGATATGTGTGAGAGATCTTGTGTTATTCCTTTCATGACTTCTGGTGAATTTCAGTGAAAATGTTTGAAGGAAACTGAATGTAACGGTTTTTGAGACCTTTGTTGCATTGCCCGCCCGCCTGAGCTTAGGGTGTGCATGGCATGAACGGAGGGTAACGATCTGTGTGTATCACCCACACAAGAGAATCCCCATTAGTTTTCCACGTAAACCCTGAAACATGACGGGTCCCCGACTTTTCACGTTTTATACTTATATTGTCAAATAAAGACACTAAAACACGATTTCATGGAATGTAATCTTCTTTATTATAACTGTGAATCCAAATTAGATTTTTCCTTCTCCCTAAACTATACACCAGCTTTAATCCTTTTTGAAAAAAAGAAAAAATTAAGGTAGATTTTATACTCGATACATTCATTTACAGTTCACAGAGTCATGCGTGGCATCTGCCAAAGGAAGAGTGGACTACCGGTAAATGGAAATGTGAGGAGTTCCTCTTTAATACTACATACTGCCAAGATATATAAGCTGGGGAAATTTATGGATTACCTTTTTATTGATACACACTGTATAGCTTTCAAGGGTCTCTTTCCTGCTTTTCAAAAACACAAGCCTTTGCTTTATTTCTTTTTCATGTCATGATTTTCAAGCAGTCCAAAGATGCTTGTATTAAATGGCTCTATTCGAAACTGGAGGTAATCAAAATAATTAAAAGCGTTAGTTTACAATAACTTGATTAGTCAGGTATCTCAAAGATATTGTTTATCTAAGATCGATAATATTCTTAATGTAAACCAAAGATCAATAATTGGGGGAGGGGTTCAGAGTCATGGAAAGAAAGGAATTTTCAATCCCACGAGTGACCTCAAAGATTCTAATATCAAAGCTTTGCTAATAAAAATGTGAAAATTGTTCCATAAGTTAGGTCCAGTTACTGTGAATGAGCCATATTGGAATACTACATAAGTACTGTTGCACATACAAAACAAACTGACAGGATTATGTGACAGCTCAGGAGTTTCTATCCGTATCTCACATCGAATCTTCCTGGATACCGAGAAACTTTATTTCTTTGACCTCACCATGATATTGATCAACCCAAATTTGACACTTTCTTACGACAATCTGCTGGTATGGCCCTGCACGCACTTCTTACTTGGGCATTGACACCACCCTTTCTAATCTATACGCAGTGTACAAACTGTGATGGAAAAAGAATTGCCTCGCTCACACGGAAAGAATTCATTGAAACTTTATCTTCAATGGTATAGCTCTACCGGATCAATAGATTCCCGAAGAAGACAGAGGATATTACCATAAAATATTTGACGCAAAAAAACCAATAAACTAATTGGCTACAATCAATGCATTAACTCTTAGTCTACTGTTAGTTTCTCATTCTGGAGCTAATAGGTGAAGTGTAAGATATATACGCCGGGATTTTATGAATTAACGGTAATGATAGATCTTAATAAGAATTTTATTATGGAAGAATCTTGGTCCAGGCATAAATGTATGCCCGAACTAGAATTGTATAAATGGGAGGGGCTCCATGCGAGCATTCACGAAATGGTGAATTAGCCTAAGATGTGGAAAACTCCACGATATTAGCTGACACTAAACGCGTAATTGATCTCTTCAAAACTCTTTAATGAGCAACATCCTGTTCACTATATGAGGTTTTCTTTTTTTTTATATATTGTCTTTCTAGAGTTTAATTGTCAACTTTTGTGTGTGAAGATGCTGTCAAAAGGAAGGTGAACCCGGACATGGAAGGGCCTACAAAGTCAAGTCAAAGGACACGTGCCCTTAGCAGATTATTTTTGCAGTATTCTAAGCTTTGTAAAAATCAATACCATCAAAATTCAAGACCTGTGAAAATATTTCCATGTTTCAACATGCTACTTAATGGTCTATGTATTTCTCCTCTTCACAATACAAATGTTTGTCTAGTTTAGTTCTTACATGTTTATGTTTATTGTCAATTTCTAATCAAACAGCCATAGAGAAACTTTTAAATATACCGGTAATTTGAATATTCAAGTAAACACCTTAGCTCTAACCTGCAACAACAACAAAAGTTGCTAATTTGCATGTGAATAAATCTGATTTAGCAAATATAAAAAATGAAGGTATACCTACAGATGTAGAAATATACACAGGAACCAATTATGTCACAAATCCAATAATATCCTTGGTGTAATGCCTGAATAGTGGGACTATGTCCATTAATTTAAGGGGTAATATTCCAAAATTTGTTGCCAATTGCAATTCACTTTACAGATTACTACTCCTATGAAATTGAAGCATTCTGGATGGAAGGAATTACATGACACCTGATACGATGATGAAACCAAATTCTCTGAAAGGAACTTTTCAAATGAAATTAAAAACTGGGGTGCACTCCCATTCGCTAGACTACATGATAATACCAACCCAGAAACGTAAGAAGTGGTACGTAGGAAGTATGTTGAAATGGATATAAGTTGAGGGTGTGGAGATACATTATGTTTGGACAACAGCCAGTAAGTATTATCTACACTCATGACAAAGAAAAAAAATAATAACAATAATCAAAATAGATAACAAAAAGAGTTTTCTATTATTCCGAGATATAATATACAGGAAATAGGCCTAGATAGACACGTAAGACAGTGCTGGTCTATGTTTACATGGATTTCATCCAAATAAAGTGTTTATATTTTGTCATCATTTTTAAGAAGAGTCCCAGAAAAAATCTTGGCCATTAGAGTGTATATTTTTATTACTATTATTTTTTTTTTACAATCTTCCTCTACGATTGTCGTGTAATTTTTTATTACAAAACGATTTATTTCAAACAAAACTGATATCCTTTCAATTCTAGATAGTGCAAAATCAAAACACAAATTCCATGACATATTTTTCCTTCCATGTATCAACCTAACCAGAAATGTAAAAAGTAGTCTTTTGAAAAGAATAAAGTATGTTTCTATCTGCTAATTTGATATACATGGATATATATATCCTTTTGCAATTGAGCTTTTCATATACCGTAAGAGTAGAGCTATACAGTGATTTTTTTTTCATGTGTGAAATAGACCCTTATCGACTAGTTGTATGTAAAAGACTAGGCCATTATGTACCCTCACCTTCCGAATACATAGGGTCAAGTATGGCCTGTAGGCGACCTGCGGCGACCACCCTCTCATGAATATGCATAAAGAAGAATGCAAGCTGCAACGGCCAGGTCGGATGGAGCCATCGTCCCACATCACATAAAGTAAATAATAAATAGTCATACATCCGCTGAATGTTATGATTTCAAATTTAGCATACGGGACCCCCCCCCCCAAAAAAAAAGGGGGGCACGGGGCGATCAAATTCTATACAGGGTTGGGGTTAAAAGGTGTATACTTGATAGTTTATAGCATGGACGTATAACTACGTCCTTGCTTATAGCAACTTAATCCTGCATGTATATGGACAGCATTAACAACTTTAGTAAGGATTTTAACAATGTGAAAAGTCTTTTTGTTTCAACATTTCACAGATTTGTGTGTCCTTATTCATCTTACAAGAAACCACATTCACCTCTCCCCCCCCCCCATGTCTCTTTCTATCTCACTCTTTCTTCCTCTGTGTCTTCCTTTCTTTCTCTCTGTCTATCTTGCTTTTTCCCCCTACTCCCCTCTCCCACACCTTCTCCCTCCAGTAAATTGCCACTTGGTCTAAACTCTCTTTGACTAATTTCCATTTGGTCTCATCCCACATGGTCCAATTCCATGTCATCAACAACCAGTTCGTCTCATTACCTTTGGTCTAAGTACCATTTCATCTAATTTCTATTTTGTCTAATGTCCACTTGGTCTATCACCACTTGGTCAATTAAGAAATTGGTAATGGACCAAATATTCATTTGGGCATTTGACGATTATGCAATTAGACCATTTGGCTATTAGACGAATTGGCAATTAAACCAAGAGGTCATTAGACCAAGTGAGAATTAGACCACGCATGTATTAGACCAATTGTAAATTAGACCAAATTGTTAGTAGACCAAATGGGTTTAGCACATTTGGTCATTAGACAAATGGAGAATTAGACCAACTGCTGTTAGACCAAGTGGATATAAATCTTCCCTCCTACCGGTATGTCCACATCTACCCTGGATGATAAACCACAAAGTAGCATGCTTGTTGGACAGGTAGTGCATACAAATAGGACAATACAGAGTGTATCAAAAAATGGTACCAGTGGAAAGGTTTTTATAGTATGAAGTTTAATCACAATCTAGTAATGTTTGATATTTCAATAAAGCAGGAGTATCAAGCTTTCTTCTGCAAGTTTTTCATCTCAATTTGTGGTAGTAGATCTTGCGACACCATCACTTTTCTACAATAAAGAAAAATCTATTTTGCTAATGCTTTTCTATAGGCTTTATGTAGTTTTCAAACATAATGGCCATGAACTCAGCACTCAGGAGCAATGGATTTGTGTGATTTTTATTCTCTTTTTGTTGCATAAAATTTAGCAAAACTTTTATTTTAAAAAAATTAAAAAATTTTTTTTTTTTTTTTTGCAAGAGAAATCTTTTGGCATTAATATAGTATCTCATACACAGATCGATTGAGAAGATTTCATACCTAAATCCTTGGCTGTCCCATTTTTTTTAACACAGTCTGTAGTTTAACTACACACACCAGATGCAAACTTGTCATCATCTAAACCTCATAGGTTCGTGGAACCTTTCTTAGCTCACATGCAGACGACTTATGTCATGATTATTCATGAAGAGATGACATATCTATCTCCTTCTTGTCTATTCATATAGTCAATGCCCACCTATCTAAGCACTTAAAGGGATGCAGTAACATTGAATGATATTCAAATTGCAATTTATTGGATATAGCTCATTTTGCCAACATGATAATGAACACATAGGTCAGTCTGGTATTCCTTAAAATTTACAGTCTGCTTGCATGCTTTACTTTCGAGATATCTATGATTTTATACTCAGATTTTGAAACCCATTCCGGGACGCGAATGAAAACTGCGTGCATTTCCTGTCGTGATGCCCCCGTGCCTACCGGGCTGCTGAGCTTGCAACAGAGCGGTATGAATTAATCATGCGCGGCCGTATCCTTAGCCTCGTTTGAAAATTCACTGTTTTAAGATAATAAATGACTTGTATTTGATCTGAAACTTTCAGTAATTTGTTTTTATGGTCAGAGCAATAGAATTTTATTCATTTTGATCTATTTTGCACTTGTTTTGGGAAGTTACTAAATCCCTTTAAAAAGTACAAGTAACTTTAGAAAGTCATGCTGACATATTGTTGCATGCGAGATTAGATCGCCTAGATGGCAATATTAGTGGTGAATTCTTTTGTAAGCACTCCTCTTGACAAAATTGTATGTACATGTACATCCTTTGGGATTCTTTGTTTCCTGAATTCACAATTATAATATAGAAAATTACTGGTTACAGTTTTATATTGTTAAATCTATTTTCAATCATCAGTAAAAGTCTCATTTATTTAGCTTTCAGTCCTTTCTAAACCTCTAAATGATGATTCTAATTTCAAACCTTTAACATATTTTAAGAGGTTTCTTGGATTGTCTGTACTTTTATCTGCTCTAATATGGTCCTATATTTATGTATTTGTTTTCTTTATTTATTTATAATAGTCTTCTCTTAAAGCCCTTCAATATTTAAGGGCTTAATTTCATTGCCATCATTTAAAAACATATCTCCTCTTTCTTAATCTTTATATTTTTCCCATATCTTTCCTCTTTTTATCTAACCTTTTCTAATTTGGCTTCCAATACTAATCTTCTTTAACAACGCTCTCTCCTTAAAAATGTCAAACTTCCCTTTTTCATAAGTCGTTTGAAGTGCCTGGAAGTGTCCATCAAAGCTTTCCATCTTAACACAAAAATCATGAAGTTTACTCTCTTGGGGTATAGAAGGGATTTCCCCCAAGCACTTCTACCTTTATACTGTGTTTACATTGTGATTTGGCTCGGGGGTTCGACACTGCAATTTTATGTTGTATAAACAGGATCAGCGTGATCCGCAACCCGAGTTCCATACACCTTTTTGCTCTGCCAGAATTGTAGGTTTTGATCCGGGAGGCGGGTTCAACATGGCAATTTTTCTGTGTGTGAATAGAAAGCTGTGTCAAATTAGATGACCTTGCGTTCAACGGTGGAATTCGACTATACACCACAACACACATTAATGACATCTCTACTTCCATTCGAGATATGGGAGCCATGTTGAACTCGCCTTTTTTATTCTGTATAAACACGATTGCATGTTCACAGTGTTGGACACTTCCTGAGGATTCGAGAGCCAAGTCACTGTGTAAGCACGGTATTAGACATCAAATGCTGGCCTGGATCAAAGAAATTCCTAGGCTCTCTAATCGTTACATATAGATTGAAAGGTAGCCCTGATTTTCCATCATTACACATTAAAAAAGACAGAAAACGTTGCCAACGGCTGTGTGATGGCTTAATCAATCTATCCAGACCTCTTATTTTCTGAAGAAATAAAACACCCCGCATGGAGTGCAGGTTGATTGCTAATGCTTTCCTATCTTACCACTGACTACTTTACAATGGAACTAAGGCTTTGTGTTTCTTGCAATATACCACATTATTATAGGAGTTATATATATTCTAAATAAGAAAAAAATACACTTGCAAGAAGTCTTGCATCAGGCATAGATCCAGCAATTTCTTTGACAAAAGATTGTGCAGCTCTATCATACCTGGACATATGCTGATAAGATCTTTTGTATGAGCTAGGACTGGATCCATTACCATGCATCACGCTAATCCTTATTGCATTGTCTTATTTGCCTCCCCCCCCCCCCAATTTTCTGTATCCTCCTCTTCTTTTCAACATTTTCTTTCCCTCTTCCATCCCCTCCTCCTCTCTCTATAACTCTCCCCCCCCCCCCCCCCCCGCTTTTTCTCGGTCTCTCTCCACCTCTCTCTCTCTCTCTCCTTCACTCTCTTTCCTCTACTCCTGGTTGGGCAATCTTTCTCCCATTTTATACAACAATTTCCCATCCATTTCCCATTTCTTTTCAACAATTTCCTTCCTTTGGGCCCTAAGGTCAAAAGCTAACATCCCAAAGTTCATCAAGTTTACCATGAGCACTTCACTTTAAAGTGAAAATATTGTTCTGGTTATAACACTGAAATGTGGAAGACTCTGTCTAAATGTGATTTTGAAAGATTGATAACAGTTCACCTAAGCAATAATTTTGTGCTGTGAGGTTTTGGAATCGCCAAAAGGATAAGAAATTAACCAAATTCAGCTTTGAGTCATATGCACTTACACAGAAATGAATGTATGGGGCAACACAAAATGTTCGGGATCCAAACATAGCTGTTTTGGTATATTTTGGGTCATATCATGACTATAAGGGCAATTGAAGAGCAGTCTTTTATTGTGGAGCTTTTTATTATGGTACTCTTCCCAAAGAGCATGAAAATAATAGGAAAGCTCACAACAATTTTCTTCATCTTTCCCACTTCCCTAGATTCCCTTTAAAGCTATCTAAACAGAGGATGTATAAGTTGAAGTTCACTCTTTCAAAGAGTCAATATCGAGGATCTCTCATATGGGGTGAATTAAAACATAAAAGAAGTGGATTCAAATATAATGTTTAAAGGCTGAAACTATTTTCACTCTTGGAGTAGACATCCTGTCCTTATGCAAGGAGTCTAAATGGAATGGAGTGCAGTTCACTCTTTATAAGAGTGGAAATCTACCTACTCCAAATGAAGTGAGCTCCATAAAAGAGTGGATTTCAACTCTTAAACTTTAAGACTGATTATAGTTTTAATCTAAATGAACTTCCTTTTGTAATCGAAACTTCTTTATATTAGAAACAGAAACCCAACAAGAGAACATAAAGCTGATTCAACATCCTTTTCTGTGTCATCTGATATGCCACTTGGCACACACATGTTAAGATGGGCATCTTGCATCTTACAAGATTCCAAATGGACATCCCCTCCCATCTTAAGAACATCCTTAAACCTAATGGGTACGATACCGGTATAAAGAGGAATATCCCATCTCGTTTGAAACACATCCTTGTATTGATACCGGTATTACCATCATCATCATCACCACTGGTGTCAATGACATCTCTACTCGTTATCACAAATCAACCAACATCGTCCCCTTGATTTTTCATCCTGTTAATTAAGAGGACTGGAAATGACATCATCTCCGGCTCAGTGTGTATATCATTAGGGATTTGATTCCTCTAACAGCATGGTCACACTAGCCAGTTTGATCTCAAACCAATCACAATACGATACGATGTACAATACAATATTAACACGAATAGCAACTTAATAGTGATTTTCGAGAAGAAAATTGCCAATTGGTCTAAACCCACTTTGACTGATAAATGCCCTTTTGGTGGAATCTCTCATGGCCTATTCCACTTCGTCTTCAACCAGTTTGTCAAATTACCTTTTGGTCTAATAACCATTTCGCCTATTTACCATTTCGTCAAATTTGGTCTAATGTCAACTTGGTCTAATAACCACTTGGTCAATTCCAATAACAAACTGGTAAAAGACCAAATTTTCATTCGGGAAATAGGCTAAAATGCAATTAGACAATTTGGCTATTAGACGAATTGGCAATTTGACCAAGTGAAAAATTAGACCAAGTAGAATGTAGACGAAATGGTTAGGAGACCAAATTGGTTTAGCCCATATTCTATTAGACAGAGAATTGGACCAACTGCTGTTAGACCAAGTGGACATAGACCTTTGGAGTGACCAGGCTGGTGTGACCACAGCTTTAATTTTCACCCATCTGCTGTGTGATAGAAACACCCACTTTGCATCTGATGACATTGGCAGACATGTGAGGTTTAGTCCAAATTACAAAAAAGTGTGTCTAATTTTATGAATGGATGTTGGCAGAGTGACCATAGTTAAAATATATGAGAGCTCTGTCAAGCTTTTAAAGACTTCTGTTAGACTTTTGAAGCAGTTCTGGTTAGGCCTATAAAAAAAAAAAAAACAACAACAACAACAACAAAACAAGACAAGGAGATTTACTACAAATAAATTTAAAATGACTAATAATAAAACCTAACAAACTATTTTTTTTTTTCCATTTTACCCCAGGGGGCAATATCAAGGGCAAATATTACTGCAGAAACAGAAACAAGGATATTCATCTGTTCTATCTATTAAAAATGTAATTATATGGATTATATCCTTAAAATTGGCTATTATAATATGAAAACTTGTGAGTCACTCAGCTCAGATTACAATATCCATTACTTTTGTTTGTCTTACTGTTGTCAGCAGGCATACATGTAGCCAGTGATTATCAAATATAATGTATCAGTTGTATCGAAGATCCCTGTACATACATAACTTTCAACTGCAATATGCAGTGTTTTATTCCATTACAGTGGTGGTTTACTACACAACGTGTAAGCTGATACACGTATACTGTGACATGGCTATTTCTGAATACTGTTTGGATACAATTTCAGAGCTCCACTTATAGTTGCTACAATTTAATTTGAAAGGAATATACTTCTATTTCTGTGCTCAAAACCCATCTATGATTGCTATTTGAATTTTCACTGTTGCATAGACTGCTTTAATAGACCCGTCTAAGGTTTTGTCTGAATTCATTATCATTGTGCTACAAATTTTCTTACAAACAAAGAGCAAAGGCATTTTCAAAGCTATATACTTTTTTTTTTTTTTTTTTTTTTTTTTTTTTTTGTGGTGAAAGCTATGACTGATAGAGAAGAGTGAAAAAATTAATTGTATTATTGGTGCTGAAAAAAAAATTAAATTTGATTTCTAATGGACATGTGATCTATTTTGGATACTAATTCTAAAATGGCAATGAATTTTTTTATCTCATTTTTTTTTCCTGATGAATGGACAGTTTGTTATTTGCATGACTAGAGATAATTTATGTAAAAGTTATGTAATTTTAAAAATAGATTGCAATTAAAATGGTCTTCAAAATTTTATGTACTGGTATCATAATCTACTTTGGAGACACGTTCTCAAATAACTTGAGTTACATGTGGGTCACACCCAGAAAAAAGCAGAAGTTTATAAGTAACATTGCAGTGCTAAAATATCTCAATGACTAGAATCAAAGATTACTTAAAGGGAATCTATTGCAGTGGGAAGATGTTGGAAAGATGAAGAAAATTATTGTGAGCTTTCCTGTTATTTTCATGCTAATTGGGAAGAAAATCATAATAAAAACCTCCACCATAAAAGATTGCTATTCAATTGCCCTAATAGTCCTAATATGACCCAACATATACCAAAAAGCTGGTATGTTTGGGTCCCGAACATTTTGTGTTGTCCAATACATACATTTCTGTGTAAGCCCATGTGACCCAAAGGGGAATTGGGTCAATTTCTTATAATTTTAAGCGATTCCAAAAACTCACAGCACAAAATAATGCTTAGGCGAACTGTTATCATTCTCTAAAATCACTTTTAGACAGTGTCTTCCACATTTCAATGTCATGACCAGAACAATAGTTTCACTTTAACTGCAACTAATAGATTGTACTGAAATAGGATTCACTATTTCTGCATAAGAAATGTGATCTATTTTGGACAATACTTCAAAAACTTCAAGAACTTTTCAAATTTCAAAATGGTTTTCTTGTTGGGAAATGAAGTAATGTCTTTCCAGTACTACGATGAATAAATTGCTGTGCTAAAAATATAGAAATGACTCGGGACATAACATGGAAAGGTCACAAAATTGTAGCAAATGGATTTTCCCTTTGGCCAGATTTAAAAATATACAATTCCAGAAGGAGAATTCAGGACTCAAACAAGTGTTAAAAGCAGAATGGTTGGAGAGGGTGAGGACGGGGTATAGGGGAAATACTTAAAAAATACACTCGTTAAAGTGAAATGATTGTTCTGGTCATGACATTGAAATGTGGAAGACGCTGTCTAAAAGTGATTTGGAAAGGTGGATAACAGTTCACATAAGCATTTTTTGTGCTGTGAGGTTTTGGAATCGCCAAAATAATAAGAAATTAACCCAATTCACCTTTGAGTCACATGGACTTACACAGAAATACATGTATGGGCCAACACAAAATGTTAGGGACCCAAACATATGAGCTGTTTTGGTATATTTTGAGTCATATTATGACTGTTAGGGCAATTAAGCGCAATCTTTTATCGTGGAGCTTTTTATTATGCTATTCTTCCCAAATATCATGAAAATAACAGGAAAGCTCACAATAATTTTCTTCATCTTTCTCACACCTTCCCACTACACTACATTCCCTTTAAAATCAATGGTGAGCTTAGATGAAGTGTATGTTGTATGCAGGTGACGTCAACTATTCCATCGATACATCCTAAACATTTATTCCTTTTCTGGAGGCAACTTGTATTAAATGTCCCATATCTGCATCAATTATGCACTTGTTCTACAGCCTTAAGCGATATATGGCGTCAACCAAGGCTCTTTCACACCTCCCTAATGGGTGGCTCCATCACCAGACTGAAGTTTGGAAAGTTTAGTGCAGAAATTATGGGGTGCTGTTTGTAATCCCATTAATGAAAAAGATCACAGAAAATCAAGATTTTTTTCTTACAAGCAACATGATAAATTGAGTGAAACATCAGCCCATATCAACTTTGATTTATTTGAAAAATAGCTGGCTATCTTGCAGTTTTGCTAGAGGCTCAAACGAACGTACATTGCATAGAGTATTGAAGCCACCTATCGCCCACTGGAGGTTGTAAAAGCTTGATACAGTGGTAATGGACTATGGGTGCGTTCATGGTCAAAACAAAAAAATTGACAAGAACATGAATCATGATACAAAATGCAATTACAAAACTCATTGTTGTAAATGTAAACATCTTTCAGATCTTCATTCTGACGAAAATTTAAGCACAGAAAAAGGTGCATTTTGAAAAACGATCAGCTTCGATTTGACGAACTTGAGCGTTGCGAATGCAAACTGCGCTGAAGCTAGTTTTTAAGAGCGGGAATTTAAAGACAATCATATAATCCACATAAATTTTTTTTATCATAAACGGTGCAACACCAGGTGTTTTATGTTTTGTAATTGTATAATGCTACATGTTCCTGTTTAAATTAGTGTTTTTACCATGAATAAACCCTAAACTCAAGCTGGTGAAGCATTAAATTCACACTTCAGCCGACTTCTGGATTTCGCCCCTGATCCCCTTCGAAACAGGGTATTTCAAAACATCGGGCTGGTGAGGGACCACCTACCCAGGGGAAAGTTCTCATAAGTTCTGATCCAAGGGGAGGGGTAGCCTGATCAGAAAATACTAGATGTTTTGCCTCGACAAATCTCTGATGTACCTGTACAGTATACTTTTTGAAAACACAAAACCAAAATACACTGTATTTACTTGTTCACATTTGACCAATTTTTTTCTTTCATTTTTCAATGTTCTACCGATACAAATCGAAATAATAATAATAATAAATAAAAAAACTAGGGAAACTTTGTGAAAATGTCATCACATGTGAAGTAATGAAAACTACTGGTACAAGTTCCACTTATAAGCATGCTGATTAGTCTTAAATATGTCGAGAATGGACATATTTTTTCTGTCCACATGGCACCGACTTCCAAAAGTTGTTAGAAATGACTAAATACCGTGTAGTGTTTCTCACCTCATGCTAATGTTGTCTTTTACACAAGGGATACAAACATATATAAAGGACATCAGACAATTGGAAAACAACTATATATATCCCAAACGAAAGAGGTTTTCATCTTTTTTTTACATAATGGTGATGAATTTTCAGGGAAATGGTACAAAAGTGCAAGTGCTAGAATGAAAATAAAGATGAGTGAGCGTCATAAGTATCAGCTAGTGAGACTGACAAATATATTTCTATAACATGCTCTAGATACAAAGTACATGCACATCAATCAACATAACATGAACGCATAAATCAAACTACTGTTTTGTTTTATTTTGTTTTTGCTTTTGTTTTTTGCTTTTCTTGTAGCCTACTCTAATATGATTATGAAATGGCTAGAAAATAGACAATATGAATGAAATATCTTAAATTAGTTGTTTTGTTTATAGCTCAACAAATATCTACAAAATATATTAGCATTTTGTCTTTGTCTTAGAAGAGTAGAGGAGTATTTATGCAATTCAACTTTTGGATATATTGTAACCACTTAATTTCTAACAAGGAAAAAACAACATATTATTAGTACTATTATGAATACTATTAATGATTATGTTCAAAGTGCTATATCCATTTTAAAAAAAAATACAAAAAAACATTCAATTAGGCAATTGACAGAAGAATTTTTTTTTTTAAATCCAATTTCTTAAAAATTTTCTCGACATACAGTAAATAAACAGAGAGAAATTTATAATAATTGCAGCCCTATTGCTAAAATCTGTACTCTTATCAAATATTTACATTTTACGCAAATTAATACATAGTCTCATCAATGTTAAATCTGAAAAACATTACAAAATATAACCATAGAGTACAAGTGGTTGAAAAAATATCAGAGAAACATTTAAGTAGTGAGGAATGCAAATCATACATATTGCCAGGCTCATGCATTAAGCTATAAGGGCTAGAAACAAAGACAGAGTGGTGTTGCTACCTTCTCGCTGCCCACAGAGAGAGCTCGCTCAAGACGTATAGAAGGAAGAGGCTGCTGAGTGAGACACAGAGAAAGGATCAGAAACCATTCTCGCATACATATAGGTGAAACAAGATAGTAAGAGTAAAAGAATGTGATAAAATAAAAAAAATTGAAGGGAAAAAATGGTAGACAGACAAGAGAGAAAGCGCTAAGGAGAGAGATGAAAGAGGAAAAAAGGGGTGCTAGAGAGGAATGAAAAAGATAAAACGGGCAGAACAAAGATAGCAACAAACTGTGAAAGAAAGACATCCTAGATATCAGGAAAAAAAGACAAAAATACCTCGAGCAACATACAGTCATCACATAGCATTCACATCAGCATATTCACATACATTGTGTATAAATATATAAATAGGTTTTAAACTAGATCTACAACTGACAAGTCAACAAAACGATCTTGAGATATCTCTACTACGCGCAAATAAACAAGTGATTTCTCTCATAATATACAAGTCTGTAGTCAGACAAAACATTAACAAAGCAAAACATGGAAGTGAAGTTTAAGCAAAGATACATCAGAGGACGATTGAGTATAATTTTAAGTGCCATAATGCGCATTTAAGTGCCTAGCACAGATGTAGAAAGCTTCAGTATTTGATACATATATAGTGCAGAATTTGGTTGGGCTAACAAAAAAGTAGAAGGTATTCTGCTTTTCTTCTTTCCTTGGTTATACTTTGATTATGTTTCGATATATCCAAATTTAGCAGATAGTTCCTTTTTAAACTATTTGAGCAATTAGAAAGTATCTCTTTTTGATAACACTTTTTCACTTGAGCTATAAAAGAGATTTGTGAAACAACATCTTCAAGTTCTTGAAACTTGAAAGAGGTTCTCAATTATATGTTCCTGTACGGATAAAAGTTCAAGTTTTCAATCATAAGCAAGGAACCTTTTTTTTTTTTTAATCCTAATTTCCTTGCCAAAGGCCTCTTACAAATTGCATCATTAAAACAGAAGAGATCATGGAATAGAACAATGCTTGACTAAGAATTGGAAGAATTAATATGAAAAAGATGCTTTTAAAACAAATAGGAATGAATTGTCGAGAGATAGCTAAGAGAAATAAGCTCATATAATTGGTCATTACCGTATTCCCAAATAAGCATGGGAAAAAAATATAAAGGATTGTTAATATATGGTGTCTATCAGAATTGTATGTTTCAAACTAATTGAAACTGTTGAATAAAAATAACAAAGATTTTTTTTTCTTTCACTAAGTTTGTGCGATGTCTCTAAAATATTTCTCAATTGAAAAAAAAAAAAAAAAAAAAAAAAAAAAAAAAAAAAAACGTATTAAGTGCTCACAACATCTAGTTCCCAGCTTGTCCTTATTTTAATGAAATATGAATAAATAGGTAAAGTGCTTGAATTAACGATTTTCTTGTCAGTATGTACAGGGACAGGAGAAACAACAGATATTGTAATTCTGCAATTTATTAAAAAAAGAAAGAAAGAAACAAAAAAATCTTGTTACCTCGTGATCATCCTCGTGGCTTCGATCTTCACTCAGAGAGCGCCCTCTGTGGTTAGCCGACACCTTGACTTCTTCCTGTTCCAATGCCATAAGTCTCTCCAGGTTGGTAGGGGTACAGGATTGCCTCTGACCAGGGTGCAGTAACTGTGCATCGGGGTAATCAATCTGTAGTAGTCAGATTTGTGTGTATGTATGTATAGGTGGGTTCGGGTGGGGGTATTAAGGAAGGGGTGCATAATAAGAGTGGTGGTGGTGTCGGTGGTGGTGGTGGTGGTGCGGCTAAAGGTGGTATTTTATTGATTATTGAACATAACAGTTGGACAACGTGCACATATTCGTAGTTGATGTTGTTGTAAATGAAGAGTGAATTTCAGGTGGTTGTGGTAGAGGAGGCGTGTGGTGGTGGTGTGGTGGTGGTGGTGGTAGGTGTTGGGGTGGTTGGTGTTGGTAGAAATGTGTTTTGTTGATTATTGACATATTCAGTTGGGATATTGGTGGTAGGTGGGAGTGTGAGTGGGTTACAGGTGTGGTGTGGAAGAAATAGGAGATTAGGGTAATTGTTAACAAAAAGGAGTTATTTGTTAAATTTGAGGGTAATAAAGCAAGTATTTGGGAGCAAATTAATTTTCAAAAAAGGAACGGGTTGTAGATTACGACGTCGTTAAAGTGGAAGGACATCATTTTAAAGATGATTGAAACATATTAGTTGTTGTGGAATGAGGCATAGGAGATGTTGAGCAAGCAGAACGGGTCGTGGGCAGAGGGGTAGGACAGTATGTAAATGTATGTTAGTCATGTGATAGGAAAGAGTGCATATGTGTGGATAAGATAGTGCATTGTGAAAATGTGATCAAAGTTGTCATTATCGTTTAGATGCCGTGTATATGAAATATAACAACACAATAAAATTCAAATCGTAAACGGTTTGATCAGATACAATGTAATTGTCATAAGTCATTTTAAAAAAATCCAACCCAAATACAAATAATAATTATTTTCCCCATTATCACATCAAAATTGACAATTGTGTTTCAGTTAGTTGGTGATGATGATGTAACATATATTTTAATCACGAATGTTGCATGCCCATATTAAAGTTGAAGTTAAGAAACAAATGAAATACAGAAGTAGTGCACATGTGGGCCCCAAAATTGATACCATTCATAAATTAAGAAATTTGTCAAAACAAAGACACAACACAATGAATACATTGAACATTGAAGTAGTAATGAAAAGTGAAATAGGAATAGAAAGTAATTAAGAAAAGAAATGAACATTTACCCAGGATGATTTCATGCAAACATGCATACCAGGACAGACATACAAACAGACAGACAGACAGGCAATGAGTACACACAAAGGCAAGTTACCACGAGAAATACACAGAGAGCATTATACAAAATATGCATTTTTGAAAGAAATTCAAAATATGCATTTTTGAAAGAAATTCAAATGTACAAGATGTGTTCCCCACATGAATTGTGTATTTGTTATGGTTGTGGCAACGTGCAGGTATGAATACAGTGATTGGGGGAGGGGGATAGATGTGTGTATATAAATGGGTGGGAAGGGGAGGAATGAATATGCAAAAGAGATATATACATATGCATGAGTATATAGGATTCTTATGTAAGATGCACCTACGAAAGTGCAATATGATATACATGTCATGCAATGCACAACCTAATGGAACTGGACTAAATATCTCAATAATAATAGAAATATTCCTTACATTGTTCCTGTAGACCCTTTTCAGATTTAAATCAGTTATGCTAGGGTTAAATGTTTCTTTCATAAAAGAAATTTGTTTACAGAAGAAAAAATTCTTTAGATAGCTTCCCAGCTTCTTCTCTTCTCTTAGCATTTACGTGTAATAACAGTACAATTAGAAGGACAAGGATTCTTTTATATCAGCATTGCCTTTGTCACAATAATACAAAGTCAGCCGACAGTAATCTTTGAACATTTTGGTCAAAGTTTTCAAATTAAGAATAAGAATTTATTACAGGGATTATATCATGGAATAGTTTTCATAGATACATTATAGTATGATAGATGATTCTTGTGCTTTGAACATATAATAGGTTTGCGATCTAACAGGTATGAATTATTAAGTATGAATTCATAAATAAATAAATAAATAAATAAATAAATAAATGCAATTATTTTGACAATATATAGTAACATTATTTATTTATTTTATTGGTTGACTTAATTTCTATTTCTTTTTCGTAATTTATATCTGATTTTGGCTTTAGTTATTCTAATCTTTTGAACTGAATGTGTACATATTGTGATTTCGTTGATTCAATAAAACATTTTTTTTTAAAGAAAAAAAGTATGAATTCATAAGGGTTTATAACAAAACCTTGATGAAAATGAATAAAGAAAAGACTCCCATTTGATATATTGGTGGGTTCTATATGAAACAGTCCAGTTCCACTCTTGCATGCAAAACACTTGACTATCTAAACTTGATGTGAACTCATTCTCAATTATATTCTCAATGTCACCTCAATGTCATTTCAATGTCATTCAAAATGTCATTTCAATGTCATAACTTGCAAGATTATTGATTTCGTCACCATCCCAATTTCAGTTAATTCAATTTTCAATCTTCCTTATAAAAAGAAAAAAAGAAATTGTTCTTCCTTGAGAGAAAAAAAAGGAAATTGTTTCTAATCATTCAAATTTCAAGAACATGCTGTACTTTGTTACACCCCCTCCCCTTTAAGTGATATAAAATCTCTCTTTGTTTAAAATCTGTCTTTGTTTTTGCAGCAGTTAGTGAGCATTTATTTCCATACCTACAAATATAGCAATCAAAAAGTTAGTCAACCTCGTTTAAACAAGCAAAAAGCTGCCCTTGTTTGATATTTGCCACAATGAGAATTAGTTACAAAGACTTTATATGAAAGTTTATAATATGAAAGTTTCAGTGCAATCTCATACAGTCACTATACTACTAAAAACAATATAACAATGAAATATGAAATAATATTTATGTAATGATTGTGAAGTATTATTTCAAAGATGTAATATAAAGATGATATTAATCAATGTCATGTTTTTAGATAAAAAATGTTTTTAAAAATCTTTAGATTTGCTCATGCAATAATTACTGTGTAATGGTAATATTTTGGAAAAATTGAACTACGCTATATACATGTTCAATAATGATGGTCTGCATCTTCCCTTTAATAATTCATTAAATTCAAAGGGGATGATTTCAAATTGCACTGAACCTTTTAAGTGTAAAAAGCATTGAAATGACATCAGGCTTAATATCCACAACCATATTAAACTTATATTTGCTTAAGGCAACTAAAAAATGTGATGCATTGATAACGATTATATATGCAAGATGTTCAAAACTAAAAATGTAAACAAAAAAATGAATTCTCATAATGACACTGCAAAGAATATACTTGTAAAAATTTAAATCATATTCAAACATGCAATTTCTACTATTCTTTATCTTATTTGCTTTATAACAAATTATCAAAAGGTTTGTATAGAAATATCAGCATATATATGAAATATCATACATATATTCATTAAGAATATATCACATAACATATTACATTATTATGAGGAATAGTGCACACAAACATTTCTATTTTGGGGTGGAGATCAAAGATCCAGAATTATAATTTGTAAGAATTTTCAGGGTAAGAATAATACTTCCGTTAAATTCTTTTTTTTAAATACTTAATCATTTTCTCACGTGTATCAATACTCAACAAGTGGATTAGTAAATTACGCGATGCGTAATATATGTCCCCGCCGATAATGTAAAATTCCCCATTATTACGATACTGCTATCACATAGGCAAACAGAATCAATCGGGTAAAAAGTGGCGAGGAAGTAGCATTTTTGTAGCCAATGTACAAATAGGTCAAAGTCAAGGTCAAAGGTCAAAGGGGTCAAAGTCAAAATCTTGTGAAGAAGTTTTTGATCCTCACTAGTGCATCAACATAAGCAAACGGAATCGAAATCGATGAAAAAATGGCGAAGGATTAGCATTTTGTAGCCAATTAACAAATAAGGTCGAAAATCAAGGTCAAAGGTCAAAGGGGGTCAAAAGTCAAAATTCGTGAAGAAGTTTGGTAGTCCTCACGTATGCTATCACATAAAGCAAACAGAATCAAAATCCGGATGAAAAATGGTGAAGGAGTAGCATTTTGTAGCCAATTAACAATATAGGTCAAAGGTTCAACCAGTGTCAAAATTCTGTGAAAGAGTTTTGTAGCTATTACCTAGTGCTATCACAATAAAGAAAGCGGAATTGAAATCGGATGAAAATTGGTGGAAGGAGTAGCATCTTTGTAGCCAATGTACATTATAAGTAAAATTGAAGTCAAAGGTCAAAGGGGTACAAAAGTCAAATTCCGTGAAGTAAGTTTTGTAGCCCTCACCATATGGCTATCAATATAAGCAAACGGATTCGAAATCGGCGATGAAAATGGCGAAGGAGTTGCATTTTGTAGCCAATTAACAATATATGGTCAAAAATGAAGGTCCAAAGGTCAAAGAGGTCAAAGTCAAAATTTCCGTGAAATAAGTTTTGTAAGCCCTCACCTAGTGCATCATATAAGTCAAACAGAATCAAAATCGGATGAAAAATGGCGAAGGCAGTAGCATTTTGTACAGCCAATGTACAATATAAGTAAAATAAGGTCAAAGGTCAAAGGGGTTCAAAAGTCAAATTCTGTGAAGAAGTTTTGTAGCCCTCACCTAGTGCTATCATATAAAGCAAATGGATTCGATAACGGATGAAAAATGGCGAAGGAGTTAGCATTTTGTAGCCCAAGTTAACAATATAGGTCAAAAATGAAGGTCAAAGTCAAAGGGGTAACAAATCCGTGAAGAAGTTTTTAGCCCTCACTCTAGTGCTATCATATAAAGAAACAAATCGAATCGGATGAAAATGGCGAAGGAGTAGCATTTGTAGCAATTACAATATAGGTCAAAAATCAGGGTCAAGTCAACAGGTAAAATTCTGTGAAGGAAGTTGATAGCATGACCTAGTGCTAATATAAAGCAACCGGAATCGAATCGGATGAAAAATCGCGAAGGAGTAGCAAATTGAAGATTTTGATCACATACGGACGCACGGACGGACGGACGGACGGACGGATGGACGGATGGACGGACGGACACACATACGTACAGAGCCCGTTTCATAGTCCCCTGCTCGAACTCGTTCGGCGGGGACAATAAACCACTCCAAATATGAAATAGACTTTTCAAATGAAGGATCAAGTAAAGAAAAAAAAATGGTGAAATTGATAAAAGTAGAGAGTGAGATATATTAGATACAAATGTAGAGGTCTCCCATCGTGATTGTCATAAAAACGATTAAATTCTAAGTATTGGTACTGATGGACTGGTTTTATTCTATTAGGCACAGGGGAATAAATTCAATACCTGTAGCCAAACCAACACCTGTACCATAAGAAGTCATTTACTATTCATAAACCTAGGGACTTCCCAATCCTGCATGAAATAGTCTTTTTAACCGGTCAGTCGGCCGTCGGTGACCACCAGTGACCGCTCTATAGGAGGGCGACACATTGCGATGCTCGGACGAGAATCAATATTAGTATTATTAATGCCAACGAGACATGTCGAGCCGTTAACGGCTTGTAAGTGCATTAGCCGAGCTCGGTAGCTGCCAATAAGTGCATTAACTATCATAACAAATCAATGCAATATTGACATAAGAATAACTCAACAGTCATTTAACATACCGGAGGCTAGGCTACTGTTTGCGTCTACAGAAAAGCTTTTAATTGTACATGGCAAGTCATCTTTAACATACCAGAACAATTGTACATAACAAATCATCTTCAAATGAAGAAAGTAATTACACAGTCAGTCATGTCTCTGTGTTCCTTGAGATTTCAAAAAGTAATGACGATTTGATGAATGTAGTATTATTTTTTTTCCTTGGCCGATGACAAAATATCTTACAATACTTTTTATCAATGTTGTCAATATATTCCATTTGCTCTGCACTCTGGTCAATTTTGCATAAATTGTATTACAGCTATTTTTTATTGTATATGCATAATATCCAAAGTTGATATTCAAGTCATTTAACTGTATTTTCAATTATGACTATTCCTATCATATTCTTATTATTATCATATCAAAATAGAGGAATTTAGATTATTTTTACAATTGGAAAAAGTTTCATCTTACTTCTACATCCTACTACTTTCTATTTGGAATGTTTGATAGATTTGATGCATATATTCAGCTACATGTACCATCAAATTTGTCAATTTATGACATTGGCATATGGCTTAGGTCAACACAACATTGGTCAGATGGCCAACGGTACAGTGTAAGTTTGGTTTTGTTTTAAACGTTGATTTGGTACAAACATTTTTTTTTTTTTATTTGTATGATTTCATACAAAACATTCATTCATGTATTTTCATTAATTTTGAAGGGATCACTCCATAATGAGTGAAAATACACATTTTCACTCCAAATTCACTCTTTTCTGATATTCATTCCTACATTAGGGCAAAACTTTCGGTTTAAATGTTGGTAGTATCGCGATTTGAGGTCAAATAACAATGGTAGGCAAATATTATTCTATTGCTGTAAATAACATTTTCACTCTTTTTTTAGTAGAGTTTCTGAGATAATTTATTCATTAATGAATGAATTCTTTCAAATAGAATAAATGCAGGAAGTACCTGGCTCACTTTGTCAATGGTTTAATAAAGAGGAAGACTGCGCTATTTTCTAAGTTATTTTTGCACTCTATCTCTCTCTCTCTCTCTTTCTATTTCTCCGTCTCCCCATCCTTTTCTATGAAAGGTAATGAAATACTGGCTAAACAAGAAAGAGGTTATCATTGCTATCGGTGTACCAGCGTTTCTTTCAAGGAGAATTCATATACCCTCATTCAACCGATCACAGTAGGCGGTGCTGCACTAGCCCGAGCTATTTCAAATAGCGCGCTATTTGTGATCCGATGAATTAGCTAAATCAGAGCAGATCCGACTTTGTGGTCAAATAGCGAGCTAATTTGGATGAAATCCAAGCCCGAGTCATCTTAGGTTTTTTTTTTAAACTCGAGCTGGTTTGCGGTTTTAGCACAAAATAGCGCGCTATTTTGTACGGTGCTGCACTAGCTCAAGCTAAATCCAAAATCTTGCACCCGTGCATGTATACGCTAGCGGTAGTTACCAGTTGCGTAATACGCATCGGGCTTGTTTGTACAAGGTCAGGTCAGGTCGTAAATGCAAAATTTTAAAATAGCTTGAGCTAGTGCAGGACCGTTTTTGTTTTTTTCAGGTTTTTTTCCCGATCCACCAATTAGCGCGCTATTTTTAAGCTCGAGCTCGTGCAGGAGCGCCTAAGGAGAATTCATATACCCTCATCCAACAGATCACATTTAGGACTTTCTCTTAAATTACAGTAATGCGATAGCTTGCCTTGCTGTCTTGTGTAGTTATAACAGACATTCAATTCAGTTCCACAAAAAAATACAGTATAGCCGGAGAATAAAGGAGCATATCTACATAAATTCTCTGTACATTTGGCAGGGAGTCTGTTTCAAATTGAAAAACTAAGGGTGGTATCTCACTTCATGGAGACGTCATGATTTCGATGTCCTGTTCCGCTATATAGCCAGAACGTAGTTGCACCATCTTTGTACTCATAAATAAGCTCCAAAAAAAAAAAAAAAAATCCATTTTAAGATTAGTTTGAATCTATCCCATGAGCATTTTGCCCCTCTATACCCAATCCTATCGATCCATCTCCTTTCTCTCCATCTCCGTACCAATCTCTTTCATCAAATGTCATTTTCCTCCTCCTCCTCCTCCTCCTCCTCACCCTCCTCCCCGCATCCGATATCACCTTCATAAGATGTGAGATCTAGATATTTTTTTTCTGGGATTTGCATGACGTCACGAGAGGCTATTCCAATACCGGGGACCCTATTAATAGTACCTGGATAGAGTTCTGGTTGGCTCCATTGCTTTATTGCACTGTCACATGATGAAAGATGAAAATCTATAATCCCAGAGAGGAGGGTTTGACGATAAGGGTACGCGTGACCGGAGAGGAGGCGATGGGATTAAATGGAGGATACCCAGTCCCTCCCTCCCCCTCACTCTCATCCGTCTTTGGTTTCTACTCCTTGTTTGATCATCTTCGTTCCATCTAATCGATCTCAGCTACAAATATCAGGTTGATCTTCATGGAATAAAGAAGAAAACACATTCGCTTCGTTGCGTTTCTCCCAATGTATCTCTTTCTTTCTCTCATCGTTTTTTATTTTCTTTATTTATATTTCTTCCCCAATTATTCTTGATCCCCATTGTCTATCTTTTAATTCGTTTTATTTAGCCTATGCTTTTCCGTTATATTTATCCTCCCCAACTTTTTCCCCCTTCTCTCTCCCTCTCACTCACTCTCTCTCTCTCACTTTAAATCACAGATGAAATTTACCTCTTTTATCCAGATAACATTTCCCCACCTCCTTTGAAAATAAGGAGCTTTAACAGATAAGTAAGTAGAAAATAAATTGAAAATCCTCATCTTATAGTTTTTCTAGCTTCCACACCTTCAAACAAATCTTGGAAAGAAAGAAACCACAATCTCCAAAACTTTCATCTCACATCATTGCACATTTAAAAATGTTCTGTCTGTCCTTCATATGAATGCTTGGTTGATAAACAAAGCAAAGTACAGCAGAGGATCACTGCACCAAATTTAATCTTTCAGTCATCGGCTAATGAGTCGTTATAGCCGTAATATTCTCAGTGAGTCAAGGAATGCATCAAAGTGACGAAATCCTCTTAAAAACGGTATTCCCCAAGCGCCCATTCCAGTGATAATGAAAATTCAGGTGCGATCTCCTTCCCGCAACCTCTCAATTATGCATTTGATACACACTATCATGCCATCATGCCAATTCTGGATATAATGGACATATCCCTCATCCAAACGAAGTGTTCATCTAGGCCCCTCCACCCTCCCCACCCCCCCCCCGACAAACCATCCCATCCCAGCCCTTCCCCGCCCCCTTCTCCCTCTCCATTCATGAGATGTTGTGTGCTTCTCTACTTCTAATTCTAAACAATTGTAATCATTTTTATCGTCTTTTTTTTTCGTATTCTCTATAGACTACAGATGTTGATAATAATACAGATAATGTTGTAATCTATGGTATTCAGTTGTACATTTTCAATCAATCGATTCCTTGAAATATTCTTCGGTATCTTAGAAGTTAAAAACTATTTCCGAAATATTGTTCACAAGTTAAACTGTGCATTTTAATGACAAGAACAAATTTTTAATATCCTTGCACACCAGCCTGTAGTTTCCAATGCTAGTGCTTCAGTCCTGTTTTGATTAAAAATCAGAGAGAGTCTCTACATGCGTGATCGACCACAAGCCGGAATAATTTGACGGCACGAAAATGAGAACGTGAGAACGCAAGGTCAAGAATACAGACTCCGCTTACTTGGGAGAAAATCAAGAGTCCAGCGCACATCATTGCCGTTTCTGGTCCATCTACTGCACACTCATGGAATAGTTAACCCACTAAATACTTCCATTTAATCAGTGCTGTTGTTTTGAGTTTGATACTGTCATTCAAAACATAAATATCAGTGTTTTGAAAATGAAAGGATTTGGGTGATGATTCTTGATGTAACATCAATGTAAATCTACATTACAATTTAATGAATGATCTTATTCCCAACTGTACATGTACATGAGCTCTGAAATGGTAAGTATACTTACTAACTACATGTTGCATTCATTCCATTGTTCATCTTTTTGTTTTACAAAGGAGGGGGTCAGTTTAATTCTAAGCTAGTTTTTTATCGATTAAGTGTAAGTGAAAAGCGGCAAATATGATTTCTAACATTTACACATATCAGCTGTATTTGTATCAATGTAGAAGTACATGCGACTACAATGTTGAGGTCATTTATTCTATCACCAATTGGACTTAATTCATTGAAATTCATCGTCAATAAAATTTGGATCAGCAGTTTTTTGCTATACCCGTGATACAAACTTTTTAAAATAAAAACCTATATGATACTGATCTATTTCATCTTGATTTCAACCATATAAATTTCTTGATGCTCAGCCCGTGATTGCACAATACCCTTTTCGCTTTAAAAAATGCAGGTATCGTTAAAAGCGGATATTCGGGGGCGAGACTACTGTCTGGATGCGATTTAAAATGGATAGCTGACACCGCATTGTTATAGTTTTTGCGCTTCCCTTACGTCATTTGTGCAGACGCAAGGGACGAGCTCTCAACTCTACTATCGTCAGAAGGGGAGATGAACAACAAGTGAATCATGTCTCATGAGGACATACACTCCTTGTAACAATGCCAATGAGAGAGAGAGAGAGAGAGAGAGAGAGAGACAAAGAGACAAAGACAGAGAAAGAGATAGAAAGATAAGTTGAGAGAGAGAGAAGGAGAGAAAAGACAAGGAGAGAGAAAAGAAAATAGTCAAAGAGAAGAGAGAGAGAGAGAGAGAGAGAGAGAGAGAGAGAGAATAGAGAAGTTGAGAGAAAGAAAAGAAGATAGAGTGAACATAGAAGATGAGAGAGAGAACAGAGAAGTTGAGAGAAAGAAAAGAAGATAGAGTGTACATAGAAGATGAGAGAGTGAGCACAGAAGTTGAGGGAAAGACAAAGAGTGAAAGACAAGAGAGAGGGAAAGCAGAGAAGTTGAGAGAAAGACAAGAAGACAGAGTGAACATAGAAGATGAGAGAGCGAGCACAGAAGTTGAGAGAAAGACAAGAAGACAGAGTGAACATATAGAAGATGAGAGAGCGAGCACAGAAGTTGAGAGAAAGACAAGAAGACAGAGTGAACATAGAAGATGAGAGAGTGAGCACAGAAGTTAAGAGAAAGACAAACAGTGAAAGACAAGAGAGAGGGAAAACAGAGAAGTTGAGAGAAAGAAAAGAAGAGAATGAACATAGAAGATGAGAGAGTGAGCATAGAAGTTGAGAGAAAGACAAAGAGCGAAAGACAAGAGAGAGGGAAAACGGAAAAGTTGAGATAACGAAGAGAAGAGAGATATATAAGAAAGTAGAGAGAGATTTGCAAAAAACAGAATTAGAGACATAGAGGGAAGTACAATGTATACGTACATAGACATAAAGATGAGAAGATAAAGATAAAGAAGAGGAAAAGGTGAATAAGAGAACAGGAACGAAAGAAAAAAAGAAAGAAATTTTAATACAAGCCTCTCAAAGTTGAGTTTTCTTTTTTATTGGACACACTGTAGACAGGGAAGAGCGAGGAAGAGAAAATATTTTAAAACAAAATCTGCAACTTGTCTCCAAGGGCAGTAAACATACTAGAATTGTGTAAAATCTTTGAGGTAAGGAGAAACAGGGAAATAATTTGAATGCATTAAAATGTTTGATATTTGCCCGAAGAGGGGTCAAAATGATATGAAACCTTTAAAAAGAGTATAATTATTTTTTTTTAATTGCCAAAGATTGAATTGTGCATTCTTTTATTTTAATACATAGATGATCAACATGTTCAATTTTCAAACTTTAGAGTTGTGAGAGTAGTTTGTCTTAGTTTTTCCCATCATTTTTATTTCCTAAAAGGCAGTTTATTAACATATTTTAAAGTTGATATAGATATCCACATGCTTGTTTGTTAGTTTGTTTTTTGTCAGTGCCCATTTACAATTTCTTTGAAAATGATATCTTTACAAACATTATCAAGCAACTTTGAATGGATTCCACACCATCCACGGATATCAGCATAAATCTATGTGCTCCACTTCAGTATAAAGAATAATGAAATTTGACATGAATGTGAACATATCCAAGTTAATATTTGAAGCTGAATTCAAAAGCTCCGGGATCCCAGCCAAGGTGCAATAATCCCTTCTGAATTGTGACTAATTTTTGACTCATTTCATAGATCCTCCCAAATTTATTGATTTGTAGGACAACTCTGGTGTCATGGCTTGTCCTTTAAGCCAGCAATGCACATCTGTCAAAAGAACGAGTAGAGGGTAAGGGTTTAATCGACTACTTATCATGACATTATAATGTCATTTAGTGACTGACGTTTGACTTAATCCAATGCCTAAAGAGTCATGCATATATCTGATGGGTTTCGGCTGACTAACTGTAAACATCGATGTGGTATGTGCTTTTGACAAGCAGCCGTAGCAAGGTCTAATGAATACGTCATGAGATCTACTGCTCTAGCTTTAACCATTAGCAATGTCAACTGTCAGATTCCCAGCCACATTTTATCTTTATACAGTTGCCACTTTGTGCCAGGAGAAAAAATGGAAACATGATACAAAATGTTGAAGTCATTGCAAATATTAATATCATTATTTTTTTTCTAAATCTTACTTCATTTTATTCATTCATCTATCCAGGGTTATCTTATGCCTTCAGTGTGACCATTATTGGAGGCATTTGATACTCCACAGGGAGGGGAGAGTGTGCACACAATGTTTGCAGGATCATAATCCATTAAACCCCTTATCATATACTTGGTAGAGTTCAATGAAGAAGATTTATTTAATATGTGACAGACTCACATGATAATTACAGAAGATTGAATGTGTAATAGAATGTGTAATCAGGCGTGGATCCACGGGGGTGCGGAGGGTACGGGCGCACCCCGCAAGATTGGAAAAACAGTGTACCTTTTGTACATAGACCTTTTGAAATATTAATAACTTTTTTTTGTTGGCTTGTCAAATCTTCGGGACCGAACGATAAGACGACCTGACAATACCCCTATACATTTGAAATTTGGTGACGGCCGAAGCCCAAAAAATTTTCAACACCTACCCCGCACCCCGCTAAAGTCCGTCTCTTGATCCGCGCCTGTGTTATCTACTTCAAACAAGTTATGCTTTATAAATGACATATGTGATACATGTATTTCACATGTTCAGAGTCATATCATGTTGCAATGAAAATGTTGTAGCAGATATTGTTTCACTATCTGTCTTAATAGATCTTCCCATTTCCATGGCAACTGCTTATAAATCCCACAGCTCTATGAGGAAGATTACACTGCAGTTAATTCTCATGTCACAAGGAGGTTAACATATAAGTAGTAGGTCTGGAACGAAGGCCACACTTGAGGTATTCTGTAGCTTCATAAAGAAGTCGGCTGAAATTAGTCCTGCTGAGTGGCACAAGACATGAATGAATGTGTAATGTAATTAGAAGCACATTATTCTTCATTATTATCATGTTTACACAGTGACTCGTTTCTCGTGCCGAATCCTCAGGAAAGGTCCAACACTGCAAAGGGTGAAACTGTGATCGTGTTTACACAGAACTAAGAAGACGGGTTCAATATGGCTCACAGAACACGACCAGAAGTAGAGAGACGTCATTAATGTGTGTTGTGATGTATAGCTGAATTTCACCACTGACCTCAAGGTTATCAAGTTCGACACGGTTTTCTGTTTACACACAGAAAAATTGATGTGTCAAACTGGCCTCCTGGATCGAAACCTATGACTCTGGCAGAGCAAAAAAGGCATGTCAAACTCGGGTCGCGGATCACACTGATCATAGAATTGCAGTCTCAAACACGATTGCCGTGTTGAACCCCCCAACCAAGTCACAGGGTGAACATGGTACATGTGGATGTCAAAGACACGTTTGAATAATTCCTGTTGCCTCAGTCTTACGGCATCATGACGGTCTTACGCATCATCGGTCTACACCTCATGCAGGTGCTCCAATAACTGGGAAATCGCTTTCCAAGAGAAAACCTCTCTGCAATTCATGTCGCGTTATTTCTTAAAGAACTACTTAACTCTTCAAGGGTTTTTTAATATATTGCAACGGTCTGCACCAATATTGTAGATATATATTTCTAAATGCAAAGTGATACAATGCATGTGGACCACTTTTCTTATCTTGACAGTTTATGTAGTTCAAAGATGAATAAAACTAAATGATTTAAAGGTTTTCAACATTCTTTGAATGTGGTTCTTTTCTATACTTGACTAAGAATTTTAGAACCCAAAAAATATCGTCCTTACAGATGGTGCAGTTGTACAATAAGTTTTACTCAATAAAATATTCAATTTGATTAGATTTCAATACTAGATGAGCCTGATCAGTTTGTCTCGGACGGATATTTTCCAAATCTTCAAAGTTTGACGGCCTATGAAAAAATTTATCATGAGAAATATCTAACTGTTTGAAGTTTTATAGTGAAGGGTACAACTGAATGTGCCAAACGATGGCAAAATGTGGTTGCCATTGATTCAACGTCATGGACGGCAAGATGCTCTTTCTTAACTGATCCCGCGCAGGTGAGCAATAATTTCATAATCCTGCATAATCAAAATCCAGATACTTCTGCTTCTTGCAAATAGCTTTAACTTTAGGTGACATTTTGCTAAAATTTGAGCCAAATTAACCGAACCATATCTTCAAATATTTCTACAATACAATTACAAACATGTGTGCACTATTCCTCATTCATTTCAGCAAATTATAATTTCATATTCTGAAATAGCTTCTTTTTCATTAATATTGAATTGTTTCAAATAGTTCTGATTTTTTTTAAATGAATGAATCCTAATCTACTCACCACAAGAAGCTCTGAAGGTTCCAATATGAGACAGTCTGTCCCTCTTCGTCCACTCCCGGATGTACGTTTACCAAAACTGTACCAAAGAGAGATAAAATGAGAAATTATATATTGATCAAAGTACAACATTGACAATAAAGAATTATTGCCACATTTTAATGTTTGGATCATAATAAATTATTATTGTTTCTTATTTCTTTAACGATATATTAGATTTTAAAGCATCAAATCCACTTGAAATCAAATGTTTAAAGCAGACTTTGGCGAAACCAAAAAACAAAGACAGAACATAAAAGGCATTGAACATGAACCCAAAAAAATAGAATATACAAATATCACAGGACAGTGGACTTTAATGCTGAATTGGACAGTTCTATGTTTTTGTGTGTTTTCAGATGATTCATTGGTTTTGCTTTCAAGAGCATTTAAAGCAAGAACAGACTGACCAACACTGCATGCAGTCTCTCCTCGATTGTGTCTTAAAGGGATGCAGTAACATTGAATGATATTCAAATCACATTTATTCGATTTAGCTTATTTTGCCAACATAATTATAAACACTTAGGTCAGTCTGGTATCTCTTCAAAATTGCAAGCTAATTGCTTGCTTTACCTTCGAGATATCAATGATTTCATACTCAAAATTTATAAACCGACACCGGATGGTTTATAAAACCATGTGCTTTTCCACACACCCATTTCCTGTTGTAAAGTCCCCCGTCTCTAGCAGCCTGGTGCGCCTATCAGAAGAGGGTACTGGTGTTCAGCTGTATGCTTGGCATTGTTTGTTACACTGTTTTAAGGTAGTAAATGACTTCCATTTGATCTGAAACTTTCAGTAGTTTGTTTTTACTGTTGGATCAATATAATTTTATTAATCTTGATATAATTGCTCTTGTTTTTGAAAGCTACTTAATCCCTTTAAAGGGAAGGTCTGGACCCAAAACAAGTTGCTTTTATAAAAAGCAAAAAAATTAGAAAACAGATTAAAACAAGTTTGAAGAAAATCTGACTTATAATAAGAAAGTTATGAATATCTTTATGATGCACACAAAAATTGATCGTTATACCAAATTGGCAACAAATGTGATGCCATAGGGGCACAACTTGCCATGCATTTTCTATATTGTTTTATAATAAATTTTCTCTTTATTTGTTAAGAAACTAATTTTCATCATTACTGTGGCCAAGATATATTGATGGCAATATGTTATTGCATCTAGATGCATTTTCATAAAATGATAATTGTAATGGCATTTTAAAAGAAAAGTGATATTTTTCATGAAATTCAACATTCATAAATATCTTTTTCTATACTGAAAACCTACTTAAAATCTTTGTTTTTTGTATTTCTAGATGAGGTGCTGATTTTACAATATATGTATACATGTAGATGCAATAGCATATTGCCATCAATATATCTTGGCTAAAGTTATGAGGAATTTTAACAGTTTTTTAACAAATTAAGTGAAAATCTATCATAAAACACTATATAGAAAATGCATGGCAACTTGTGCCCCTATGACATCAGAGCTTTGTGACTGTGTTGCCAATATAGTATAGCACTCAATTTTTTGTGGATCGTAAAGATATTCATAACTTTCTTCTTATTAGTCCGATTTTCTTTTTTTTATTTGTTTTTTTTAATTTTCTGCTTTTTATCAAAGCAACTTATTTTGGGTCCAGACCTTCCCTTTAAAAATATACTGTTCATAGAATTAGCCCACAAATCTATTTTCATAGGAAACTAAAATGTTTGAAGGGGATAGTGCTTGTTTTCCTTCTTGTTAACATAACATATTGTGGTGTGTATGAATGTATCGAGTAGTGAATAAGTGAGTTATCATTCAAGTGCGCCTGTAAGACCAAAATTGCTCAGAAAGTTGCATTATGGGTTAGGAACTGGGCCAGATTTGAGTAGTTGAGGAATTCAGGTTGTGCTATACAAGGCTCAATTGGCCTTAACCACTTGACTGCTGCATGGTGATAACTGCACAGTACGGGTATGACCAGCGTGGCACTGGCACTTCAAAACGGACAAAGCTCAGACAATAGCATGGGCACGTAATATTACGTGGTCCGCAGCCAAAGTGGTTAAGATACAGCATAAATGTATTGTTTCATAAATTGATCTGTTTTAAAAAAAACTTTAATAACTTGACAGTATTCATTCACAGGCCACCAGTTAGAAAGCATTGCGATATCACTTCCTACACTACAGTAAAGAGGGCAGGTTCATTAATAATTCAGACATTATTCAATTACGTTCATTTAGTCTATTTATAAACTGACAAAACTACCATCATTAGTCAAGCAATTCTTTAGAATAGACGTCTAGCTTCAGTAGGTTTCAGGTATTTCCATCTCGATACAAAAGGTCACACCTTGTGCATAGACTCGCACCCAGGTCGCACCGATACAACTAGGCATTAAAGATATACATCAAAGGGAATGACAAGTTATAGAGTCGGGTGGGATAGGTCACACTTGTGTGACTGCTCTTTACTGTGAATTTTCAAGAGAAGAAACGTGAAAATCAACTAAATAAACCGTATCGATTGGACACGGTTGTAAAGAAAAGTGGCTGCCAATGAAAATAAAATCCTTTTCTTTATCTGTGCAAGGACAGAGGACAATATAGAACTGTCATTCACACAAATTCCACAGTGCTGAGAAACAAACATGGGTAGCATTGATTTACACATGCGTTTCTATCGAGTATTGATTACAAACGTAGTAGTTTGTCTTTAGCAATATCATATGATAATAATAATAATAATGACAATTTTTAAAATGCGCAACATATCCAACTCTAGATATTCTCAAGGCACATACAAAATTGAGGTTATTATAAGAAACTAAAATAAGGTGGAACAAACTATTTTCTATCAAACATATCTGAATAAAATTAATTTCTGAGACCTCTTTTCGAAAGTTTTACACAAATATTCAATAGCATGATTTGGTCGTATATCTGATAAATTGTAAGGGGAAAATCTGATTATATGCATAGATGTTGTGTGTTAAATCTTTGCAAAGGTATTTTCGTCCAGTACAAGCTTTGAAATCAATTATTATTGATCAGGGGAGCGAGAGTGCGGGGAAGACTAAGTTCATGATTTATTCAAAAGACTCAGGGGAGTGCTTCGCAGTGACTGTATACTGCAGCCCATGATGAGCGTACCTACGGTTCGACTACAGGGCATGTACGGGACATTGGTTGAAAAAGATGGATAGGGCATTATCGCCCCATTCTTCTTATTCCCAACTTATGCAACATTCATAATACTGCGCTCTCACTACATTTCAACAGCGGAGCAGCTCCGTTGCTGCAGTATGAGTACTCACAGAGTAACACCATCTTGTTACAACACCACTTCAAATATATTTACCGCAATCACTAACTGACCTGTAGACACGCCCAGAACCGGGACTAATGTGGGAGATACACTTCAAATATCATGAAACAATTGTGGACGTAATATTGAGCCTTGGGGAACACATGTTGATTTGGTCTTTTTCAGCATGTTGGACTGACGACAATGGAAATGAAATGGTTAAACGGATATCAAAGTTGTTATTGTTTATTCTTCTCTCAGTCATTTCAAATGGGTGAAGCTTTAGGACTCGGGGGTGAAGATTAAAACTACGAATCTGACAGTGGTGAACCTTGTGACTAGGTCAGACCTAGAAGGGTTCATTTGTTACCCATGTCAGAGTCACAGGAAACTACCCATAACAAAAGGGAAAGATGAATCACATGTACTGGGAAGGGGGGCTAACCCTAGGGTATCCATGGCATTGTTCCATGTTTGATGAGGTCAAGTTTAGTCACCCATCAGGTAACTAACTTATGACCCATATACAGAGGGTTCATTACCCTATTAATTCACCTTGCTATTCTAACAAGTCGCTCCAAACATTTTCTGATTCTTGTATACGGACAGGTAAACTAGATAACATAAACATAACAGCTTGATTTTGGAAGATGGCACACTTTCACTCCACCTCCCCCCCCCCCCTTCATCCAACTCATATTCACTGACAAGTGTTTAGCACTCACTCTTGTTTCCTGCTCCTCCTACTCCACCTCCTCCTCCTCCTCCTCTTCTTCTTCCTTCTTATCCTTCTTATCCTTCTTCTCCTCCTCTTCCTCCTGCCCTCCTCTTTCTTCTCCTCCTCCTCATTCTGTTTCTTCTCCCCCTCCTCCTTCTTTTTCTTCTCCTCCTCCTGCCCTCCTATTTCTTCTTCTCCTCCTCCTTCTTTTTCTTCTTCTTCTCCTCCTCCTCCTCATTCTTCCCCTCCCCCTTCTCCTTCACCTTCTTCTTCTCCATCACACTACATTAGTGCTAATCTTCATCTCCATAACTTGTATCTCCCCTGTGTTCACTGCTTTGTAAATTTTTAAATGATGTTACATTCCACTCAAAACCAACATTATTCATTATTTACACTCTATGGGGAGAGGGTGAGGATTCAATGCATAAATGATAGACATCCAAGTCCAAAACAAACCAAGAGTTTCTTCCTCAAGTTAAAAAAAAAAAATTAAATGTATGTAACCTAAAAGTAACTTGCATACCTTTAAAATTTTCATTGATTTCTGCTGAATTTCATTACTTGTTCTTTTCAATTACCCATATCATTTCACTTCTATTGTAATTTTATTGTAACGTAATAATGTCAATTTCATGTTTGTTTACATGTTCTCGTATATTATGTGTTCCTATGATTGTTTTCTGTATATGTGTAATGTGCAGGGCCCTGGTTGAGAACAGTGTTCAATCACTGAACAGGCTACCCTGGATAAAGAAGACAAATAAATAAATAAATATAAATAAATAAAAAGTTATAATACTTTCCAAGATGACGAGACTTTGCCCGAATGCATGATATCAATAGCATCATTTAATATCCAAGCAATATTTTTCAGGCTTTATTCATAAGAGCTGGAGCAAGACGTCATCAATAGCTTGAAGAAACAGGTGCGAGTCCAGAGCACCTTACACCACTATCAAATATGATATCAATTCATTGTCACTTCTGTTCTAATTAGATTTACAATTTCCTCTCGATTTCACTATTGGGTTTATCGCTCGTTAACAGGTAATCCAGAACGCTGTTGATGTCAGAATGTGTAAATGAACAACTTGACTTACATAGCCTACTATTGAAGATGATACAATCAAACCTGTCAATTAAAACCATCCAAGGAAAACAGCAACAACAAAAAAGAAGACCTGTGAGGACAGGTTGTGTATAAACATAAGTCTTCATTGTAGGAGACAATATAGGTGACTACTATAACCCATTGAGGGCTGAGTATGAGTATACTCGGGCTAAGGTGTATGGGAAATGTGTTAATGCAGAAGTTACCTTTATACAGGTTGTATAATTTAAATAATGTGGGGAAAAAATAATTTAAGTATATAATCTTCTCAAAAGGAACAAGTACATTTGGTATCTAATGTAGGCCCAAAGATGTTTCTTGGGGATAAACATTATTTTGTACAATTTGCATTTGTTAAATAAAAATTTAGTTAAAAATGGTTCAACATGGAAAAATTTCAAATTATACAAAAACCTTTTGTTTGAAGCACTGCTGTGCTATAGTCATTATGTTTATTATCTACTACAAATGCCATAGACACGTAGGCCTACAATGCACACATGCAAAATTGAGTTTTCTTTAATTGTAGTGAACACATCAACTGTAGATCTACAGCACCAAATGAGATAGGAGAAAGGATAGAAGAAAGTCTGCTTTCCCTAAATACCTAACATTACCAGGTTGTAGAATACTATAAAATAAAAACAATAAAAAATTTCCTCTTGTTGAAAACTAGAAAACACATACAATAGTTCAGGACTCAGGTGTGGATTTAATGAACAAATATCATATATTTTAATATTGACAGCTTGTGTTGTCTTGAGAATGTATGTCTGTGGCAAAGTTCAACAAGTCAATGGAACTTGTAAGTTGTATAAAGTCTGTATTGACTCGGGCATGACATGACAAAGCAAAGTCCCTTTCTGAAACAGGTCAATATTTACAAAACAAAGAACTTCTTTTCTTTTTCTACTGTATCAAACATGTGTACATGTGTGTATCTAAATAGACTTCCATCAACTTTACTTGTACTTCTCTTGCATGTAAGAATAGTCTCCTTTTAAAATGTAAACTCACATCTTCACAATGGGTCCAGCTCTAAAATTCTTTTATTCTTTTGTCTCCATCTTGAGAGTACTAATTTAACATTTTTTATGAACGTTAATCTAAGAACAGCTGGAAAATGTCTCCTATCTAAAAAAAATAATAAAAAAGTGTGCATGCACATAATTACCGCGTTTACATTGAGACTCGGCTCTAGTGTCGAATCCACAGGAAGGGTTCGACACTGCAAAGAGTGAACCTGTGATCATGTTTATACACAACAAAAAAGGCGAGTTCAACACGGCTCCCAGATCATGACCGGAAGTGAAGGACGTCATTAATGTGTGTTGCGATGTATAGCCAAATTCCATATCTGACCTCAAGGTCATCGACTTCGACACGGCTTTCTGTTTACACACATACGTCGAACCCGCGACCCGAGTCACAGTGTAAACGAGGTAAATATTACAATGCTGTAGCATAGGCGAGACAATGAAATCATCACTATAAACACAGTTTTCCTGAAAGAATGTTTGGACTCCCTGGTTGTTGAAAAAGGGGAAAATGAAAGTCTTCCCTCAAAATTGAAATGTTTATGTTTAAAAAAAAAAAGAGGAATTCCCTATATGTTCCCACATGGGTGACATGCACTTTACGATGTACATGTATTTCGTCTGAAGATGGAACCTTTACCCTTTGACCTTTAAGCAGTAGGTTAGAAGGTGAGTGCCAATGGGAAGAAAAGAAAATTCAATGATTTCCCAGCAGGTATCACATTTCTGTATGGAACAGAAAGTTGAGCACAGTTCTACTCCAGCAAGCGTTTGATATTCTAAATCCTTGCAAAATTCGCAATACATGTAACTCTCACAAAGTGAAGCTACTTTGCATATTGAGAATAGTAGGGCTATACCTTTTTCCCAATATCACTCCTGCTACTCATCATTTGTTTTCCTTTTTATTATTATTAAAAGAAGTCTGAAGATGTTTTACAATGTTATGCCAAGAAAATACAGGAGGAAAAAAGGGACTCAGGAGTGATTTAGCTATGAAAAGATCTGAAAGATCTGTATACATTAGGTCCCGTTTCTGAAGGAATTTTTTTTTAATTAAATAAAAAACAAATCAAGATGTACAGGTCATTAGAGAATTTTTTACAACGTACACAGACACATCACTCACATTATGGTAAGTTTCTCTTTAAAAAAACAAAAAATTATGGATGTTCACGAGATATACATGTAAATGTAGTGCCACACACGATAAAGGTGAATTAAAGTTATTTCATGCTCCTTGCACATGTATTCATGTAATCAAATTCGTAATCAAATTCATGCAGTAATTTCTTGAATGCGCAGCGGTAAAAGGTCAAGAGGCTATTTTGAAGGCTACCAACGCTCCTGTTTATTATCATGATGAATAGAAACAAATAAAACTGATCTACATGTACTATCTAAGAATTGATCAAACAAAAGTATTCTAGATATCTGACATTGTTGTATTGCAGCGTTAAGTCTATATGGACGAGAAATAATCTTTGAAAATAAATTTTCAAAGTTTCATCTCGACACATTATGACATGCAATGACAGTATGTGGGGCCCTATAGCTCAAAATTTTGCAAGCCTCTACAAAGTTATTCAATCCCTTTAACCTCTTGACTGCTGCAAGGTGATAATTGCACAGTACGGGTATGACCAGCGTGGCGCTGGTATGTCAAAACAGACAAAGCTCAGACAATAGCATGAGCATTTAATATTATGTAGTCCACGCATAGTGTACAAACACTAAGCAGGTAACATTACGTGGTCCGCAGCCAAGTGGTTAAGCTAGAGTCATATTGGAAGCTAGAACCATATTGGAGCCTTGGGAGCTAGCGTCGGTGAGGGATGGACATGCACTGGCGCTAAGAATCCAATAAGATCATACTCATAAAGGCATGCATAATGTAATTGGAAAAGATGGTGAGGGATGATGACCCCAGATCTTATGAAGCATTTTCCGTAAGATAATAAAAATGATAGGTTGTTGACCAGGGGGGTGTTTCACAAAGAGTTGAGTAGACTTAAAAATCGTGCTTAAATAGTTAGTTTTGCGCGTTATATTACGCATCACCTCATTGGATTGACCATGCTCGGAGGATGCGCGACATTGTGAAATCTATCAATTAATCTGCGCGTTATAAAACAAGATAGGCGTAGAAGTTAAGTATGACTTTAAGTTTACTTAATTCTTTGTGAAACACCCCCAAGATCATTGGTGATGATGCGACAGTGCAGTTACATTGAGACTTCTTGAGTGTCTGATATTTGACTAGAAACTATTATTAGCAATATATTCACAATAATATCACACAATAACCCATTCATGAGCATTTACTACCAATTTGGATTTTGTGACAATTATGGATCTTATGAGGCATTTTGAGTAGGATGATGAGGATGATGGGTCGTAGACTGATGAAGGTTATGCAATGGTGAAGTAACATTAAAGGCCCTCGCAAGTCGGAGATCGTGGGGAATGCGCGTTTTTCTTGAGCTCCATTGACTCATACACAATCTACAGTGAGACTTACGCAAGGGTCGGCCTACTGGGGATTAACATTCGGACAGCACGAACATGACGAAGTTTGCCGAATTCAGTCAGTCAATAGGGTCAATAGCTTCGGATTAGTTTATAGACTCTCAACGGGTCTCTTCGTATTAATTCAAAGAGAGGACTTGTATAATGCTCCATTTCAAAAACAAAACATATGTTAGATTTACTTCGGACTTCTGGTTAGTTAGTCTAGCCATGAAGGATTATACTCCAGACACCCTGACGCTGGAGATTACGCAACACGCCTCAGGCTCTGATTGGAATGTTATCATTTCACCCGAGATAAGGTGAATTCCCCATGTTTTATCAATTATACGTCCCTTTAAGACTTTTGAGTGTCTGATTTTCAACTTGAAATGATAATAGCAATATTATATATATTATCTATTATAATGTTATTTCCTTTTTATTAGAGACTGTCTTGGATTCTTTCTTCATACTCACAAATTACTGACTGATCAGGGAGAAACAAACAACAGAATGTGACATCAAGGCAACAGAAAGATAATTCCCTCAAGTTTCCTCCAATTATTTTCTTGTGTTTATCAAGTATTTTGATCAGGTCTCGGCTGAACCACAGGAAGTGATACCCCAGTAAGAGGTCACGTCTGGGTCAAGATGAAGGTCTTGTTTTTGTTTTGGAAGTCTGTCCATTTGAACTTATTTGACCTTATCTGTTCCATATCTTAATTCCCTATGTCTAACCAACTCTCTCCTTATCTCTCCCCTCCTTTTCTTCATCTCTCTCCCTTTCCCTCCCTCTCTCTCTCTCTTTCAATATATTCTCTTCCTCCATCTCTCTCTCTCTCTCTCTTTCAATATATTCTCTTCCTCCATCTCTCTTTCTCTCTCTTTCAATATCCTCTCTTCTCTCCCTATCTCTCCCTCTTTTTTTTTCTTTTTAATTGTATGTTTTATTCAATCAAAAACAACCAAAGTGTACCTCTTTATCCCATCCTTTCAGTTATCTCATCTCTTTCACTCTCTCAATATCTTCTCTTCCTACCCTCTCTCTTTCAGTAAACTTCTTTTTCTTTCTCTCTCTTTCAATCTTCTCTTCCTCCCCTCCCCCTCTCTCAATATCTTCTCCTCTCTCCTTATATCTCACTCTCCCCCTTTCCTTTATCTCTCTCTCTTCCAATATGTTCTCTTCCTTTCCCTCACTCTCTTTAAATATTTTCTCCTCTCTCCCTATCTCTCCCTCGTTCTCCCCTCCTTTGATTCATCTCTCTCATGCCAGAAAGGTGAGGGGGGGAGGGTTAGCATGGAGAAACGCAATGCAACGTATCACTTGTTTGACCATACAGGTGGGTCAACCATTTTTGCCCGTATTTGGAACAGAACTAAATGTGGATATCCAGTGCTTGTAATGGGTATTTCCTTCCCCTTCAGAACCAATTAAAATTTACATAAAATTAGTATTTGTTTATTAAATGTATATCTTGATCAGTAGGAAGTGATAAATATGGTGTTCCTACTGAGTTCATACACAAAATTCACAGTACAGCTTTGCCAAAAATTTAGCAATTTAGGACTAGTTAGGGGAGTTCCTGCGTGGGTAATTTCACCGTTTGTGATGTTTTCATCAATAAAAGTATAAATTGAAGTGGAAATATTTGCTAAAATAAACTCCTGAAATTTGAGAAAATAATACTTTTTGTGTAGGCCTAGAGTTTAGGGATAACATTTTTGTGTATGATAAGCATGCAACTTACCTGCTTCTGGGGAGGTACATAGCATGGTCTATGAAAACAGACCCTGAGAGAAGAATGAACCAGCATGTACTCAGATCATCTCGACTGTGGAAAAAATAATAATGATAATTATCACATTTATACCGAGTGAGTCAAAAAAAACTTTACACCTAGAAAAATGTCGATAAAAAGAAAAACAATTTATAAACCCTAAATTATTTTACATATTCTGAAAGAGTAACTCCTCCCACATCTTCTGGTACCATTTTTTGTGGTATGTCTTTACGCTTGGATGAACACGACGCATTGTTTGCGAACATGCAAATTTCGATTTGTGCCAGGGTGGGGATGAAATTGAAACAACAAAAGCTGACAAAAAAGCAACTTCATCATGAATAAAATAGCATAACTTTTGTACGAAAATGTCTTCCGCTTAATAACTTGACAGGGGTGTTGTTACACATATTGACTACATTTTGTATGAAAATTAGATTGACTCGTCAAGTAATGCTTAAATGAGTACACATCAAAGAGTAAATTGCCACTGACAGACCTAAAAAGGCCTCCTGATACTTTTGAAAAGAGATTATTTTGTCTTTGACAGGTGCTCACCCATGCCTGACTCTACAGATTTATCTCATTTTCATACAAAATGTAATCGATATGTGTAACAACACCCCTGCCAAGTTATTAAGCGGAAGACATTTTCGTTAAAAAGTTATGCTATTTTATTCATGATGAAGATGCTTTTTTTGTCAGCTTTTGTTGTTTCAATTTCATCCCCACCCTGACACAATTCAAAATTTGCATGTTCGCAAACAATGCGTCATGTTCATCCAAGCGTAAAGATATACCACACAAAAATGGTACCAGAAGATGCGGGAGGAGTTACTCTTTCAGAATACGTAAAATAATTTAGGGTTTATAAATTGGTTTTCTTTTTATCGACATTTTTCTAGGTGTAAAGTTTTTTTTGACTCACTCGGTATAGCGGTTCATACTAGTATTTCTTACAAGCTCTGGTGGTCACTCAGAGAAATCTACACATATTACTTACAAAAATATATACCGGTGTGTGCCTCCAGAATCATACAATGTATCATGGAGATACTTTGTAGGCCTTGGCATTTAGTAGGCCTTGGCATTGTTCGAGATAATAGCGAGGGTTACTAAATACATATTTAGTAGGCCTACTAACTTTAGTCACCCTTCGAGAATACCAGCCCTTATATTTATTAGTTATATGTATTCATGTGTTTCACACATATTATTCATATGTGTGAAGTCCATAGAATTAAACAGTGTGCCTTAAGTAGAGACCTAATTTATATACAAAATTCATAGAGTAGTGTTCAATCATTAATGTCAAGCATAATACTCAATCAATATGTGCATAGACATACAAGGACAAGTACAATCCCTGCACATGGACAATGGTATGAATAGTAAATTGCTCAAACTGCTTTGAAATGTATCAACACCTCAGGAGTTAGATTCAATTTTGTGCACATTCTCTACTCCCCGAGGAGCATTCAGTCAATGACATGGACATGCTTACCCAACCACACTGGCATGCATCCTACCATTACCAATTTATACCTAGGTAGGAAGCAGGAATGAAAATAAAATACAGACTCAAAGTCAAATTACCCTCCATTTGTAGTTGAGATAAAAACTTAGCACAAGCACAGGAAAGAGTCTGGAAGTAAGACTACAGTCATATTGGCTAGGGCTTAAAATAATCATTTCTTTTACCCTACTGCAAGCATGTTAGCTTTATCCAATAATTCAATTTCTATAATTTGGAGTGCCTTCAGGGGCTCTACATTCAAACTTTCTTCAAAATCGAACATTGCACATATTAAAGTTTGAATATAAATGAGTTGTTACTGAATAAGGCAATATTTCGGAAAATAGATGTATGACATCAGACAACTTAATGCCTGCCACATAAATCGCCATTTTACCATTAATTGCAAGCCTTTGTGTTGCAGAGTCCTGAAGTGTGCTATTTGAAGATTTTGGGCTAGTGAAGAAGAAACTAATGCGCTTTCACTGGAACACCTACATGTAGCAAAGGTGGTATCTCACTTCGCGGAAACTCTCTGCGACTTTCAGAGACGTCTCCAATATTTTTTTTCTGTCGCGGAGGTGTCTCTGAGAGGCCTCCACAAGTGAAAAAAAATCATAGATTTAAGCAAATTCAATTTTTCTGCGACTCGTGAGACATCACAGAGAGATGGTTTTGAGACAGTTACGGAGACGTCTCCACAACTGTCCCAAAACCATCTCAAACCCGTCCCAAACTAGTTTCAAATCCATCTCGTGGAAAGTGAGATAGCATCATTACCCCTAACCTCATACATCAAACCAGCTGTGTGCATTCTATTGAATTCATCATCGTAGCTTGTGTCAGCTAACATAGAAGAGCAAGTTGGTTATTAACGAGTGACGTACATTTCCTAATCAGACTTCAAGTTCCTCTCAAGTTATGTTCACGACCCTTAGGTAACTTCCAAGCATTTCCTTGTGTGCTATCTCGGGACCCAATCGAGGAACACATCGATACCTCTCCCTTGTTTTTCCAATTAAGACTAATTAGTGAATATTACAATGACTCACAGAGAAATAAGGAACTAGTTTTGGAATGTCTTTATTTTTCTTTTCTTTTTTTTTTTTTCATTGACATCATGACTGCCCTAGTGCCATGAGATGTGAAACTCATCATCCATCAGATTTAATAGGTGGGACTACATTAGCCTGAAACCAGCAAATAGTACGTTATATCTGATCTGATGAATCAGCCCGAACAGAGAATATCAGGCTTTTTTCTCTCCAATAGCACGCTTAATTGGGCGAAATTACATCACTTGGGCTAATTATAACATCCAGATTCTAGGATTCTAGATATTTTTGCGGTTTGAGCTCGGAATAGCGCGCTAAATTGAGTGCCGCTTCATTAGCCGGGGTTTAAGGCGATCCCAGCTTGAGTAAATCATCAAACCACATCTTAGTTTACATATCAGGCTTAATATTCAAGCTAGCTCGCTATTTCAAACTTTGGGGCTAATGCGGCATCAGTTTCACGATTCAGCCAACTTTTGGGTTTTTTTCTTTTACCTTGATCCACCTGTAGGGTGCTCTATCAAGATATTCGGTTAGTGTGGCAGCATCTAATTTGATTAGAATATTATTATAGGCCTGCTGAGGCATTACTCAGTCAATCACTATCAAGGGCTGTTTCCTATAATCATCAGCGTAATGAATGAGAAATCCTTCACTCTAACTGCAAGTTCTATGCTGATGAATACTTTTTACAGGGCAAATTAAGACTTTAAAACCTCTCTCTTAATACTCTTAAAATTTTCACGTACAGATATTTTTGCGATTTTGAATATGTAAGCTTGGCAAATTTGCGACAGAATAATCTCACAACTTTTCTTTGTCTATTTTTTTTTTTTTCATTTCTGAGCCTTATGTCGAAGAGGAAATTTTTATGAGGATTGACTTACAAAATTCACAAAAATAAAAATTCTACAGCGTTGCCACGTACGTGCACAACTTTCTTTACCTGAGGTAAAAACATGTTCAATACATCAAGAATCTCATAACATAGACAATACTTTATATTGTGATAGCTCACTTGCCGGGAGACGGATTTGAGACGGATTTGAGATGGATTTGAGAAGGATTTGAGATGGGTTTGATACTAGTCGTTGAGACGTCTCCTTAGTCCTCCTGAAGACTCATGAGTTTCTGTGCCATCTCAAAGACGTCTTTCCGCAGCAGAAAATATTATCAGAGACGTCTCTGAGTATTTGAGTCGAGGAGACATCACTACATACTTTTATGTACTTGGAACGATTTGTTCAATTTGAAATCATACAAGCAGTAGAGTGTCTTACCAATAGAGTAGTTCATTCGCTTCACGTCGTTCGTATCTGACACTTTTCGCAATTTCTCTGATGGCCGGTTCTCGCAGCGATCGTAGTGCTTCCAGATCATGGAGATGGGCGAATATACACTGCAGGTCCTGTAAAACAAGAGAAAGAAATTAATATTGATTATAAGGTTTCTTTTTAAAGGGATGCAGTAATATTGAATGATATTCAAATTGCAATTTATTTGATTTAGCCAACATCATTTTGCCAACATGATTATGAACAAAAAGGTCAGTCTGGTATTCCTTGAAAATTGCAGTCAAAATGTTTGCTTCACTTTCGAGATATCTATAATTTTTATACTCAAATTTTCAAACCCATTCCTGGATGCTTTTAAAAAATGCGTGCGTTTCAACGGAGCACAACTTACACCGCATTTCCTGTAGTGAAGTCTCCGTGCCTACCGGGCTGCTAAGCTTGCAACAGAGCGGTAGTAAATAAATCATGCGCAGCCGTATTCTTAGCCTCTCTGACATTGTCAATTAATAATAGAGAGTAATATATACATGTATGAATTTTGTGACAAAAAATTGTCAATTATGACTGATTGCCTAATAGAACCAACAACAAAAAAATAACAATATCTTTTCATACCCACAACAAGTATCTGAGCATATACACTTAATTGTGACATTTTGCTCGATACCACCAACATAATACTATCTGAGCCTGGCAAGAAGACTAGACATTCCACTGTCCATCCCATTCATACCTATGTCATCCACTATCTGCGGATGAACTCTTGAGCACTTCCATATCGCATCTCATTAGAGATTTCAGCCAGACAGTTACAGCCTAATTTACAACCAGGAAATCTATGAACGATGCCACTGATACTACACTGCACTGTACTACACAATGCATTCAGACCCATATCGTCTGTTGAGAGCCAGAAGGGCGTTATTGCATCTTAAAGATGTTCCGTTGAGAACCACAAGGGCGCTATTGCTGTACAAAGTCAATGGTAATAGCGCCCTTCTGGTTCTCAACGGAACATCTTTGATTTGTAATAGTGCCCTTCTGGTTCTCAGCTGACGATATGAGCAAAGTATAAAATATTCGGGCAGCGTTTCATGGAAGTGAGCCCTCTACGTGCCCGCCATATAGCTGGGAGGCTTCCAATGTACTACGCATGCGCCACATGCGCGTATGTCTGCGCGTTTGTACATTTTCCTTTGTTACACATATATACGCACACAAGGAGCATGCGTAGTACATTGGAAGCCCCCATGTAATGGCTGCCACCATGACAAAACATCACCCAAACCGAATTCGTCTATAGAGATAGTGTCATTTAAAATTAGCATCCCTGTGGAGAAATAAGAATACAGTGACCAGTGCTGGAAATTTCGGACAAGTATCAAATTCATTTTGAATCATAAAGAAATGATCATTGCATGAATATTTGCCCTGGTAAAATCATGTTTACTTTAATACAAACAATGTTAAGTTAATCTGAATAAATGTAGCGCCCGACAACATTTTTGATAAACTATGACAAGACTTTGTAAATTTGTAGATTTAAAATTTACACTCTTCTGCAAATTATAATATTGAACTATTACAGGAATGGATCCAGGAATGTGCAGGCCCAATTGTCTAGGGACAATATCAGTTGTATTATGTTTGGCCATGGACCGATACTTTTAATTGTGTGACGAAATGCTGGATCCCCTTCTGCATTAGACCAAAGTTTTATTTTTCAACTGCCACAACAAAGTACATTGTAATTTAGTAGATCCCAACTAAATGTACATGTATGTATCATGTAAACATTTTTTCCATAACAATTCCTTCACTGCACTAATTTACAAAATGTACAGTTTAGGATTTGATGAAGCTCTAGTACATTGTACATGTATGTTTACCCAAAGATTATAATATCCTACCTTTTCCTAATCAAAAGTACGTCACATATACATGTACATGCGTAAGAATTCCATTAATAAATAAATACCAAAAATATAATACAAACAGGATGATAGCTGGCACATAATACATAGACAAGAAAGCAAGGAAAACATATATGTTTGGATCATCAAGTAATGATTTGCTAGACAAGAAAGCAAGGAAAACATATATGTTTGGATCATCAAGTAATGATTTGCTAGACAAGAAAGCAAGGAAAACATATATGTCTGGATGATCAAGTGGCCCTAATGAGCAATCAAGTAGCTACATACGGGTCAGTCCGCATCTCGTTTATACCGGTACGGAGGACATTTGATACGTCATTACCCTCGCTGTTGATGAGAAGCTATATGTTATGCTGGTATGTTTGCCACGGCTAAATGCGACAAACAATATAATCTGAAAGGGAAGCCTAATTGTTTTGGTCATATCTGTCCTTTCGGTAATAATATACGAGGCTCTATGGAAGCAACAATGATGTGCATACACATAGTTACATGTATGTACAGTTGCTATAGCACTTTTCAAATGAAAGGGTGAAATTTCACTCTAGTAGGGAAAAACTTTATGTATATCTACATGTACATCTACATGTACATGTTAGGGCAAAAAAATTATGGCCAACATAATAATATGAAGAGCGTCATTCCAAAAAGGGGGCTCAATCCACTTTCGATGAAAATTGAGTTGGTGTATGTCTTTGAACACATTTTTTAAAACCTACATGTACATGTAAATATATAAAAATGCACTTTTCACTATCACTTTTCCATAGAAGCCTGTACAAAATTTGACGAATAAATGCCCTTTTTTCTTAGGAGTTTGAATTTATCCCCTTTAAAATATAAACTCTTCAAAAGGTCCATTACCATAGGACAAATATGTTTACTTCAACAGGCATATGATACAAATTTAAGACTCTAATTAATTTCCCTTGAAAATAGACATCATTACCATTTCTTAACTCACCTAAACTTATCCAGCTCCGGGTCTACTCTCAAGGGACGTTAATTGCCTATAACCTTCCGTGGCCATGGATTTACAAGACAAAATAGACCCAAGTCGCTCAGATTTTGAAAACATTATTTCAAATCTCAGATCAGCTTAAACGAGCACGCACCAAAGAACAAGTTCCATAGAGCTTAACCGTTTGGGGAGGATTTTCCTTTCAAATTCAAACAAAAGCGAAACCCCGAAAAGTCTTGAGCATCAATTCTTCTTATATCTAGAAAGTATTTTCTCTCTCTCTCTCTCTCTCTCTCTCTCTCTCTCCCCTGCAAGCCCTAAATTTATTAGGCTACTTTTACTGGTGAGAAAGAGAGAAGAGGATTGGGTCGTAATTAGCATAAGAATAACACCAGCCTTCAACCGATTTAACTCTCAATCTTTTTAAAGTTTCAGGGGGAAAGGTTTGCTCTACAAAGCTTTCAAAAATAAAACTTTACTGATCTGTTCCACAATTAAAATGAGAAATACTCGGCCTACATGCACAATCACAATGTACAATGTAGGTAACATGAATCATCCCAGATAGGGCAATTTTACTGTACCATCGTTAAAACACTTCTTTTTTTTTTCAACACTATCCAGAATATTAAGTTCTCAATAGGATATCAATTTTAGCTGATTTATAAAGATTTGATCTGTTCATTCTCTGTTGCAAGATAATGAGCTACAATTACTTTTAATTAATTAATCAATTATTGATAAATAAACACTATGATTGAATGTTTTCTTTTGTCTTCAGCCCTGGACTAATGCTATATACCTAACCCTATGATGTAGCGTACATGTACATTTAGGAAAAATTAAAACCCACAGCAACTCCTGCCTCAGCAAATGTTCCAGTGATTGCATTTGAAATGAGCTTTATATGTAAAACCCTACAGAGTCAACTCTCTTTCAATTGAAGAACTACATTGTACAAAAGAGAGAATATATTAAAGCTTCTTCTGCAAACATATAAAGCTGCTTAACTCTCACGAGAGGTTTATTTTAAGAGATGGGCAATATGCATCCAAATAGCTTCAAAGAATTCCAGTGTTTGTAAACTGTTTTTAATAATCCAAAGCTTAAAACTCAAAGAGACTTTAAGATTTACTTCTTCTTTCAATATTATTCTCACAGAATAAGTTGCACACTATTCCCCGCAATAATGAAATCTTAAAGGGGTGGCAAAGATGACAATTCTTTATACTTTCCCCTAAAACCAACACAAATCCACATTTACATATTTGAGATACAATGTAGATCTATTGAAGAAAATAAATTATAAGAATAATCCCAATAACATTTATCCAACATATTTCTTTTTTATTAAGCCAGATGATACCACTAAAGACATATTTATCAAAGAAGTGAACTACATGTAAACCTTCGCAAACAACTCTAATTGGGCCATCGGTCATGTTGTCATTTTTTAAGGTTTATTTTTAGAAGACATTTGCCATTTTCCCCTTCTTAGCCTGGTTTTAAGATGATAATCACGGAGCCAATCCAATCCCCATGAAGGATGTTCCAATCTCAAGGTTCATCAAATGATAACACAAACAAATATTGACATTAAATTCCTGTGTTTCTACATCATTGTGTTTATACTGTGACTCGGCTCTCGTGTCGAATCCTCAGGAAGGGTTCAACACTGCAAAGAGTAAACCTGTGATCGTGTTTATATGAAACAAAAGCTATGATGTCTAGCCGAATTCCACCTCTACCCTCAAACTAACCGACTTCGACAAGGCTTTCTGTTTACACAAAGAAAAATTACCGCATCGAACCCGCCTCCTGGATCGAAACCTACGATTTTGGCAGAGCTAAAAATGAGTTTCGAACTCAGGTCGCGGATCACACTGATCCTGTTTACACGACATAAAATTGCTGTGTCGAACCCGAGCCAAGTCACAGTGTAAACATGGTACAAGAGACTCTTCCATCTGTATCCTCTAATTAATCCAGAATTGATCACATATGAACTGAAGTGATTTATTAATAAAGTACCCTTTTTTTTCTTCACATGTTTTCTCAAAGCAGCCAGGTTTAAATGATCAAAGACCCCTGTTACACCAGAGGTGCCTGGATCAGTTCAGAGGGACCTTTGAAAGCTTTCCTACCTGAGAGCCCTTCCAAGCATATATCACACATGAAAAAAGTAATTTATTAATAAAACTCTCATTTTTTTGTTCTTCTTCACTTGTATTTTCTCAAAGCAATCTGCAGGGCTGTTAGTGAATTTGACAAGCATGACGCTTCTGTGTGGCTAAAACATCGCAATACTGTTAGACTAGTGCTCTGTTAGCGCAACAACGTTTCTGTGCAGCCAGTACAGTCTTACACTCTCAGAAAAATTTTAAACCAACCGGCCAAAATTTTAACCAACCGTTGGTTCAAATATGAACTTACCAACTGTTGGTTAAAAGCGTTAACCAACCCCAGTTGGTTAAAATTTAACCAATTATGTATTAAAACTTTAATAAAAAGTTGGTTAAAATATTTTAACCAACCCTAGTTGGTTAAATTTTTTAATACTTAATTGGTTAATTTCTTTTTTTAATACATCATGGTTGGTTAAAAAAAATTAAGCGATAGACCGGACTGGACTGGCCTTTTGACAATTTGATCAAAGTATTGGTACAAATTACATGAAGAGTTATGCCTGTATTATTAGACTACATGCATTATTTGTTGGCCTAAATAGGGTAGGCCTACAGTAGCCTAAGTATTGGTCCAGTTAGTCGGTCAATGGTCAATTTACTAGATCACTGAGTCGGTTCAGACGTTAGGTCTACAATCTAGTCCAGTATCTGAGATCTAACTGGATCTTAATTATAGATCTAGAATATAGAAACGAGATGCTGGCCTAGATTCTACGTTAGATTCAAAGGTCATCACTCTTAAACCAGTCAAGTAGGCCTCATTGGACTATAATCGAAAGGTCTAAAATTAGGCTAAATTTAGATGCAGTGATGGTTCTAACAGTGTCTCAACACATTTAGCCACTAAATCTATGACCTCAAGACTTAGTCCGAGACCAAGCTGGTTGGAGAGCGAAGTATTTAGATTCTAGACCGGAGCTGCTATAATTTCAGGCAGTTTAATACCTAAGTTAACGCTAGTCTAACGTCTCAACCGATAATTAAGACGTACTGGCTCGTAGTCCAACACATAATGCATGTTACTGTTAGTCCTATATCACAGGCCTATACTCTTCAAGTCATTTCTACCTACCAATATAATTTGATAGCAATTGTCAAGATAGGTCCAGCCAGCACAGCAGTCAGCTTGTGTAACCCTGTTGTCGTCGCGAACAAAATACGTGCATAATGAATGGCGCACTATATCTTACGTGTATAAATCAAAATCGCAAGATTTCATAGCGCGAGGAGCGGAGCGCGTTATCTTTGTTAAATCCCCGTTTCCCATTGGTTGATTTTTCTTCTACGTGACCAATTTTTTTAACCAACTATTGGTTAAATTGAATGGGCTTTTTAACCAACCCATGCTTTTTCTACGTTTATACACAAGCTGTTATTTAACTCCAACTTTTTTTTAATACATTATTGGTTAATATTTTTAACCAACTGGTTTTAATATGCATTTTTTTTACCAGCGTTCTGAGAGTGTATAATGATCAAAGAACCCTGTTACATCTAATTTCAGAGGTGCCTCAATCAGGTTCCAAGTATACCTTTGAAATCTTCCAAGCAACCCTGTTTACATCTACTTCTGAACTTGCCTCAGATAGGGAAAGAGCTTTGTGATGTAAACAAATGGGGCAGGAATTTTACAATGGGCTTTCGGCGATAGAGCACACACTATTGGATTGTATCCGAGGCACGTTACCGCTAAACATCAACAGCGAACGTGCTTCGAAATCTACCGAGACTACCTGATGATGTAAAGCGTTGACATCTATTTTCAAAGGTGACTTGGACCCAACCGAGTCCTGACCAAAGCACTTTTGAAACAGATGTAACAGGGGTCCAGGAGGACAATTTAGAAGATGTCAGATCAATGTGCACTGCAGCTTAGGAACGGGAAGATGATTTTGGTGGAATCAATATTGTATAATCGGTTGGTAAATGTACATTGTAAACTAACGTACATAATCGCTATTCCAATTTGGAAACTCATAGAACCAAAAGCTCACAGCCTTTTAAGTTGTTAGTTTAGTTCATCAGAGGTGGATCCAGGCGGGGGCGCAGGGGACATGCAGCCCCACTATAATTTGAAAACCACTCAATGGACTGCACATGTTGAAATTTATAAATTTCGGCAGTTTACACCCTTATCGAGCCTGGCGCCCCCCCCCCCCCCCCCCTATTTCCAAATTCTGGATCCGCCACTAATTATATTTTGTACTAATAATAATCAGTTTTTCAACTTTTAAAATTAGACTAAGACGTAGAATGTGGGACACGTTTGTATGCATAACTTTATATCACCAAATTTTATTTACAGGGAATTTCTGAAGACAACTACCCCTAACTCTACACATAATTCTATCTATTTCTTGCGGTAATTCTATTGTATCAAATATATGTACATTTAGTAATATAACATAATTTTTTTTTATCTTATCCCCTTTACGTGCTTATCTCTTAATTCATGAAGATATCATTGTTTTTTTAATGGTAAAACATATAAGAAATTTTAAGAAATAAATCTCCTCTTTCATTCTGATATTTTCATCATAAAAATATTTCTCCTTTAGAAAAAATTTTGTTTATGAGAGTTCTGCTGTAAATTTGTTACCACCTGACATAAAACCAAGTTCATTGAAGGGCCAGCTTAAGATTTGAACACATATAATTCATTTTTACAAGCTGCAGTGGCGGATCCAGGAATTTATGAGGGGGGGTCAAAATTTGATTATTTTTTATGTCGCCCCCCCCCCCTGGATCTATACCTGAACTGTTCTCTATGATTGTGATCTCTGATATTTGATTCAATGTTTTGATAATTTCAATTAAGAAAGAAGTTGTAACATTTAAATTCAAACATGTAGGCCTACATATTGGTAAAAATTGCTATGTAAGATTTTATTTTGAAACTAAGTTCAAAATAGCCTGCAACATAATATGTATGCAAAATTGATTTTCAAATTTCAAATTTTGTGCGGATACTACTATACATAGATGTATGTCCTTGCATGAGTTCTTGTAAGAGTGCAGAAACTATACAACAATAAGTATATAAAGAGCTCCTATATGCTCATGAATTATAATATTAATTTTTATTCCACAGGTATTAGAGTGCAATGAATTTCCTCCTACATACCGTATATGCTATATGTATGTACAATCATCAAGCAATCGTTCCTTGACGATATATCGTGGAGTTTGGAACAACCTTTAGCATTCAACTGTCATCATAGTAATAAATCAGAGATCAAGCCAACTAGGCATGCAAGATGACATCACAAATAAACAAGACGTTTTGATTTATGGTATATAGCTTGCCCTAGTTTCTACCAATCCAGAGGGACGTTACTGGGAAATGCTTTTTGTGCAATTTGTGATTTTATCTAATAATAAATGAAATAAAAGGTTACTTGAACTACTGGAGCAGTGCCTACATGTACGATCCGCTATCCCCTGTATAGTATTTTTATGCCTAATAATCTAAATATTAAACAATATCTCCTGTCAGTACATAATGAAACAGATTGTGTAAAAATGTTCAAGAAATAGAAAACAAAAATCCAATTAAACATCCCAGATATGAATCTTTTGATCAATCAGATTGATTTGAAGAGATTTGAATAGAAAATAGATTAGAATGGATTTGAATTGATTAGAAAAGTACAAGATATTTTGTCAAAAGAAAATATTGCAATATATTACAGAACAATGTAGGCCAGTAAATAAATAATTAGCATTTTATCTACCCATGTAAGTGACAGGGGAAGCAAACAGTAAATCCTACATGCACTTTGGACATTGGACAAAGGTCAATCATAATGTGTGTTCATATCTTACAAAGACAAATGTCTCAACACAACGTACATGGAGATATTAAAGGGCCCTGAAAGTCGGAGATATTAAAGGGCCCTGAAAGTCGGAGATCGTGGGGAATGCGCGTATTTCCTGAGCTCCATTGACTCGTACACAATCGACAGTGGCTTACGCATGGGTCGGCCTACTGGGGATTAACATTCGGACAGCACGAACATGACGAAGTTGACCGAATTCAGTCAGTAAATAGAGTCCTCAACAATTCTTAGTTTATAGACTCTCAACGGGTCTCTCCGTATAAATTCAAAGAGAGGACTTGTATAATGCTCCATTTCAAAAACAAAACATAGGTTAGATTTACTTCGGAATTCTGGTTAGTTAGCCTAGCCATGAAGGATTAACCGGATTAACTCCAGACGGGTTGGCGCTGAAGATTACGCAACACGCCTCATGCTCTGATTGGAATGTTATTATTTCATCCGAGATAAGGTGATTTCCCCATGTTTTATCAATTATACGTCCCTTTAAAGAGCTCTAATAAGGGTATCTCACTTGACATGAGACTGGTTTAAGACTAGTTTGGGACGGGTTTGAGACGTCCCTGAGACGTCTCCTTAGTCCCCACGACATCTTGTGAGTTTCTGCAATGGATGATGAGTCATGCCTGGAGACACCTCCAGCCGCGACAGAAAAAAATTATTAGAGACATCTCCGCGAAGCGAGATACCACATTAAAATTCAGAAATACACATTCCTGTTGCAGTTTTTCACAAAAAGAGTTATACTGTGGCTTTTTATGACAAAAATTAACACACAAGGATACAGGTGTCTTTATGTAAACTAAAATTGACATTGAATCTGTACATCTTCATGTATGACAATGCATCTGGAAGTTCGAGGATATAACTTGTACAATGTCTGTACTTTCCATTTTCCATATTCCGTATCTTTAAAGTTATACCCAATTCACTCCTATACGGCCACATGTCATGAGTTGGGTGGAAAATGCGTTACATGTCCAGAAAATCGTAGAAATGTACATTGTCACAATCAAACATCTCTAGTTTCTTAGTAGTAAGTCAGACATGTAATAAAAGTATTATATATATTGAAAGCAGAGATTGAAGGAGGATGATTAACATATTTTTGTGCCCGTATAGGTGTGTCTATAAAGCTATACAGAGTGTTACAGGAAAAATGGTTTGAAAAACTTCACCAATTTTACCGGCGAATAATTTCTTTATCTTTTCACCAAATGAAATGAATCATAGTGGATTGTGTAAATAAGACGCTGTACTTCTAAAAAATATAAACTTGTAATGCAAAATTATTTTTCTAACCGCGCTCACAGGTGTCAAAAAAACGAGAAAAAATAGTGCAAAAAAGGGCATAAATCCTGTCTATTACACTTGGATTACAACTCAAACAAAGTTTATTGCAAGTAATATGTTTCGACTTAAATTGTGTATTTACATGCATTGCAAAGAAAATGGCGAAAAATGACAATTATTGTTATAAAATTGCATGTTGACAATTTTGATGCCTGCAATGCATTGTCTATGAGGATGTGTGCATTAAGTATGTTTAATTGATTAATTAATTGATTTAATTAATTTTTAAAAATCTCTTCACATTTATCTAACTACATAAATTCCCAAGAGAATGATATATCACTCAACCCATAAGACCAATTGGCTGCAAAGATATAACGCAGCAAACAATAAGAAAGTACAAAAATGGGAATTCCTATGCTTTAACACGTGCCTCCACCGTAGGATCCTCCACCGTAGGATCCTCCCCCCCTGACCTACTCCACTAAAAGTATCTTTGTATTAAAACTATGAGCATAAAGAAGCTGAAACTTCACAGACATGTAGCCTGATAAATTATCTACAATATGATATTGCACAGCTTATGACTGTACATCATTTTCATGCTATGTGAAAAAATGTGATAATTTTCCCTCCAAAATGTAACGCCTCCACCCTTTTACAATACCCCAACTTGTGACACATGGCCATATTTATAAATAAGTAATTGCATGTTTTTCATAGACATAAAACAATTCTACACTTGTAAACTGACATTTATCGTTCATGTTCACCTGTAATTCTGAAATATGCCTAGAAGTCTACACATGAAGGATAAGTCTCATGTATAAGCTTTTGATAAGCCATTATCTTCAAGGATTAACCTCAACTTGGAGGAGATTAAACAAAGGATTAATGGTGCTTAGGCCTACATATTAAAAACAGCTACTGGAGTATACCATACTATAATGGGAAGCTTTAATAGGCAATTCAAACTGATGTGTGACGTAAACATACAATGGATCTACATGTATAGGCCTACAATGTAGGAGATATAATGTATATATTTACATGTAGACTTGATACTTGTGTCTTTTGTTTTTTGTGTTTTGTTTTGTTTTTTGCACGCACTAGAGCAGAATTACCTCTGTACTGCTGCACAGTGCGAACATAAAGTGTGGGAGGATTGAGAACCATCTTTCATTGTTATCCTTTTTTCGAGAGGGAGAAGAATACTGCATTACAGACAACTAGGCATTTACAAGTAACTACAGTTAAATGATCTAACAATTTTCTTTTTTCTATTGTTTTATTGAATCAAAGCTCATCTATGCATATAAATAAAATCAGAGCAAAATCCTTGGAAATTCAACCAAATGTAAACATTGAAGGCTAGGTCTAAACTAGGGGAATTCCCTGATTTGTATCCTGCACAATACAAGGGATGTGAAACAGATTTATACATATAACATTGACTCAACTAAATAGTTGTATTTCATTGCTTGATGAACGATTTTCTTAATTTCTCGATTGTCTTGAAATCTAAAATGAAACTTTAAAATTGATAAAGTGACAATGTATATTATATCCTACAAGTGTAATGAAGACACCTGACCCTTTTTTCAACATTAAACCTTTTTGATCATACATGTACATGTAGACAAAAACATATTTTGATTCACAATTATTAAAACATCAGTCTGTTATTACCAGTCATGATTATCCCACCTCATTTGTTTACCTTTCTTTCTTCTTCTCACGGTAAACTATCTAAAGAATGTTAACCTATACAATGTACATGTATGTAACAATCATAATTTGCAAAATTAAAAAATAAACAACATAAACAGTTCAAACAAACTTGTTGCACACATTCCAGGAATAGAAATTTAATCTAATTTTGATGAGTATCAGTCAGGATACATTGTAGGTCTATATATAAAATGTACTAGTTTTAGTGTGATAAGGGCAGAAATGTTTTTCATATTAGAATAGTGACTTCTTTCCCCACAGGCAATACATTGCTCCCACTCATTTGTACATTACATGTACATGTATATATTCTACTCAATTCATCATTTATTTCCCATTTTCTCTACAATCCGCCCACTATTTTCTCATCCCATCCCACTTGTTTTTTTTCCTTTTTTCCCAATCCCCCTGATCAGTTTCATGTCACCATGGCAACCAGAGGCCATGGGTCAGCCCATTACAATACATCTATTTCCCTCGAGCTGGACTCCTTTTTTTTCTGCTTTTAACTTTCTGTCTGTTTAATTCCCATTTCAGGTTGCCTTATCAGCCTTGGATTTATAAAAGAACTGCAATTACTTTTGACTTTGGTGGAGTACTGCATTGAAATTTCTACAATTGTAAAATTCATGCCGAGATATAACCTTTCAATTCGTGACATTGTACATTGTCGAGTCAATTCAATTATATTACTTTGTCCCTCAATGCAGTGTGTTGAAATATTAAATCTGTGTTGGAATCCACGCTCCATGAATTTCAAGTTCATATTGTCAAACAGAATATGACAAATGAATTTATTACAGACATCATCTGAGGGATGAGAGAAGGAAAATATATTTCAAGTACAAGGACATGTGCATTTACATAGCTACTAGGGAGGTACATGTACATGTACATGTACCAATAATTCCAATATAAAAATAATTTCTTTAGCTCTTACGCTCTTAATGATGAAAAAACAGGTGAATCATTTTTTTATAACTACAATTTTTAGGATATGAAATTTTAAATATCTTGATAGTGAAGCAAGCAATTAGCTTGTAAATTTCACGGGTTGCCAGATTGAACTCTGTGTTTATGATCATGTTGCCAAAATGAGCTGTTTTAATAAACTATGATTTTAATTCTCATTCAATATATCCCTTTAAAGGCCCTTTAAAGGGAATCTAGCGTAGTGGAAAGGTATGACCCAAGATGTACCAAAACAGCTGATATGTTTGGGTCTTGAACACTTTGTGTTGCCCCATACATGCATTTCTGTGTAAGTCCGTGTGACTCGAAGCTGAATTGGGTTCTATCATTTTAGTGATTCCAAACCTCACAGCACAAAATAATGAACTATTATCAACCTCTCAAAATCACTTTTAGACAGTGTCTTCCACATTTAAACGTCATGACCAGAACAAAAATTTCTCTTTAAGACCTTTCTTGTTCTTAAATATCCCTGTCACTTTGTGAGCTTGATCTCATCTGTCATATCATGATCATATTAATCCTCTCTCTTCACATATCTATCCCCTGCTTCAATGACTTGCACCTGATGTATAACCTTTTCATCGTGTTTGTTTCTTCCATATTAAGTTCATGCATTCAAGATGTTTACAAGACTGGTATAAGGAATCAGTCCATTTGAAAACCATTATCAAAACTCACCATTTTTCTTTGTAATTTAGAATAGTAAACATGTTTTGGGGGGCGAAAACAACAATACAATGTGGTACAGTAGATATTTTCTTTTATTTACATCGGTAATGTGTATGTAATATAATTCTTTTGTTCTTTTGAGTAATTGCTCATTAACCTTCAAGAATAACCAGACCAAGTTAATAGGGTGTTAAGGTGTAACCACAGTTCCATAAAAAACAGATTTACCTCCACCCAAATTTGGAAGCAATCCATGAGATCAGAAAAATCTACGCCATAAAAAAAAAGTGAATAGCTTTGCTGCCTGCAATTTTGCTATTTTTGCAAAAAGGATATGGCATTGAAAATGACATCAGTTTGCACTAATTCGTTCATTATTGTTGTTGTTTTTGTTGTTGTTTTCAAAATGAATTCAAGATTCACTTGTCTTTGATGATGTAGAAACATGCAGATGGACACACGCAGTATACACATAACGTACCCCTGCTCTAAAAATAAGAGACACAAACAACCCACTAATCAATACCAATAATTGATCCATGCACACATCATAGTGCGTAAATCCCAAATCCATCCCCCTCCATGTAAGTGTTTGTGCACACATTGCGTACAAAGTGTTTCTAGTAAGCTTTTAAACAAGAACAGATCATTTTAATACATGTAGTACAATTCACACATGGTTGCAATCTACCTTCAGCTATTTTATGTAATATACATTCAGGGAGTAAATCATTGTTCACCGATATATTCTGAAACAGAATGTATAATGTACATGTATGGTATGTAAATGCAAAGTGCTCATTCACAGCACTTGTTGAATTGTTGACCTGTCTCAAAGTGATTTGAAAAGGTTGATAACAATTCACATTTTTGTTTGCTATTTTGGAATCAACAAAATGAAAAGAACTTGACCCAATTAATTTTACTGTGAGTACATGTATGCACTACACATACATGTATACAAACAAACATACATTTAAAAATACATGTATACATGTACATCTACACAAAATGTTTGGCCCAGATACTAAGTATTTCAAATGTTATAATATGACTATGAGAGTATTCGAAGAGCAACCCTTGCCAACTGACCTTTCTACTATTATATACTTCTAAAGATCAATGAAAATAATTTCAAAGATCACCATTATTTTATTCACCTTTCCCACTCGAATAGATTCCCTTTAATGTATGTATGTTCATTCTTATGCAGCTCCTCTACTGTGCATCATATTACCGGGTAACGATGGCTTGCAGCGGTGGTTCGTTCTCGCTCAACGCCACATGCGACTTCATTATCTCAGCCAGCCACACATATTTCTGCCACTCCGTGAATTGAAGGTGTTTCATTAGAACCCCATGCAAGCAAGCGAGCTACAGGTACGCGAAGCCCCCGGGTGCTCTTACACTATGGCACCTCAGAAAGAAAGCATTTTTGTGCAAACCATTGTAGGTCTAGAGCTCTGTATTCTAGAAGGACGTTGGACAAATGAAATAAAATACGAATTTGGAAAAAATCATAAAAATGTCAAAACTATATACACTTTTTTTTTACAGTACATGTATAATATTGTTTTCAGATCATACATGTACATTATGTACAAAATGTATCTTTGAATTTTGCAGAGTAAATTCATGTGAGCTATGAATAATAAAGGAAACTTTGACTGCAGTCAAGTAAAAAAAATTGGATCGACAAGTATGGTCTAAAAAAAGGTTTCCCTATCACTTCATCAATATTTTTGATTCCCCCCACCAAAAAAAAAAAAAAAATAAATAAAAATAATAATAATAATAATAAAATAAAAAAATTGCTGTTCACCGATTTTCTCAAAAAAAAACATTTAAAAAGTGATTTTTAACTTTTTAGGGGCCAGAATTGTCCTTTAGAAATATCAAGTCTATGTTCTAACCATGGAATTACTTGTATGATATCTCCATATTATAACCAATGTAAATAAACGTTTGTATACTTCATGAATGGATCGATTATCATAATAATTCATGCTACATTGTTTGTACATACAAAATTTACTCCAATTGATTGAAAATGATGTTTGTTTTTAGTATAATTGGTATTTAGTACATGTAATTGGGCAAGTCCAAGCTATTTTGCAACTCTGTCCCACGCGTTACTGACAAATAATTTACCATAACTTAATTATGAAATGATACATCTCAATTATTTTTCATGTTTTGGGTAAAGGAACAGAACCCTTAATACCCAAAACTTGAAAAATAATTAAGATGTATCATTTCATAATTAAGTTATGGTAAATTATTCGTCAGTAACGCATGGGACAGAGTTGCAAAATAGCTTGGACTTACCCAATTACATTCTTTTTATAGAAGTTACTTTAACATCTTTCTCTGTTCCACTTCGACTGGATGAGATACAGAATATTTCCTGAAGCCTGTGACAAGTGTGAAAGCCCCTTTTGCGCACAAGTACAAACACAAATTTCTGAGTCACCAAGCTCTTATCGAGCTTACTTATTTTTCTATCCTTTCAATGAATTTTATCAATCAACAGACTTACTATTTGCAAGCACTTGAGGTCAACTTTTCTCTGTCATTTCTCTGTCTTTTCTCTGTCAAAATTGGGTTGTACATAATAATGTATGTACAGCATAAACAGTACCATCATTTTTAGTTTCATGCTTATTTATGTAACTGATGGTTTCGTTTGCCTGCAAACTGAATTTGAAGGCCTTCATGTTTAAATTCATGTTCATTCACAGTATGCATCCGGAATCATAAGACCTATTTGGTGCATTAATTTAAACTTAATAAGAGGGCAAAATACCCCTTTCAATAAAAAATATTTGGATTTAACAATATTCATGCTTTAAACTAAGAATCAATTGTGGGAAAGATAAACAAAATTATTGTGAGCTTTTTAATTATTTTCATGTTATGTAAATGTAGGTACGATATTATAGTAAGGTGGTCCTTGCTACTTTAAAATACATACAGGATCAAACAATATTACAACCACTTTTATATGTACATGTGTATATGTACATGTAGGTGCCAAATCATATTGGTAGAAAATATTAAGTAATTGCAGAGAATTTTACGCAATATCCATACAAGAAAGAGGGGACTTTGATAGATCATGACCACTTACCCACATGGCTTTATCTGTGTTGGAAAATTTCTATTAAAGTAGACTGCATACATGTATATAGAACTGCAATTTTAATAATTTTATACCATTTGGCTGGCCTACATTTATTAAATGCCAACTGTACACATTGCAATAATTCACATCCATGAATCTTAGGTCTTTCTCTCCAAATGATGTCAAACTACGAACAATCTGTCTTACTCAATCTTAGTTTCAAGATAAATAGAAAATTGTGAAAAAAACACATGTGTCTGTGGTACATGACTTTGAAGGCGGTGCTGCACTAGCTCGAGCTATTTTAAATACATGTAACGCGCTATTTGTGATCCGATGACCTAGCCCCATCAGAGGAGATCCGGCTTTCTGGCCAAATAGTGCGCTAATTTGGAGGAAATCCCAGCGAGAGTCATCTTTAATAGGCTTTTTTGAAAAAAAACTCTAGCTGCTTTGCGGATTTAGCATGAAATAGCGCGCTATTTTGCGTGGTGCTGCACTAGTTCTAGATAAATCCGAAATCATGCGCCTGTGCGTGTAATACACAATCGGTAGTGACCAGTTGCGCATTACATACATTGTATCGTGCTTGTTTGTTCAAGGTCAGGTGAGATCATTACAATAACGTGCGAAACTTTGGCTGAAGCTTGAGCTAGGGCAGGATCAGTTTCTTTTTTCTGGTCTCTTTCCCGACCCACCAATTAGCGCGCTTTTATTTTAGCTCGAGCTAGTGCAGTCAGCAGCGCCTTTTGGTACATGACTTTGAGAGAACAATTATCATAAGAGCAGATGCAGGACCATTCAGTCATGAAGATGAATCATACAGGGTTCATGCTGATCCTCTATGTAACAAAAGACGCTACATCAAGGTCTACTGTCTAGCCCTAATCAACAACTAAAGGCAATTCCTCCTGCATTGGCACTATGTAGTTCCGTAACATATGTACACAAAGCATATTCTAAACTACAAATGTACATGTTGACTACTTGGTGTATTCAAATGATTTCAGTAAAACGAATAGCCATTCATTTCACACAATCTTTCTTCTTCAAATGGAACACTGACATTTCCATGTACATGTATGTATTCCTGTCATATTCTAACCGCGTGTACTTTGTAATACCATGGATCGTATAAGCAATAAATATAATGAATAATAATTATATAATATTAAATAAATAATGATAAATAAGTAAAATTAAATAGATAAATATGCATTCTCATGCACAAGATACATGTATTCTTTTTTTACAATCCATAAAAGATACTTGAGATTCCTACAACATAAAACATACAGTGTATATATTTTGAAAATACCTTGAATTTGACCTAGATTTGATGTGAACTTGTGAGGGTGTCAAATTTGATTCCCTTTAATCCCTGAAAGACACCTTGCATACAAAAGCAATGTTATAGATCCAGAAAGGAAGTGGCTTTTGTGGTGTTCTTTCCTACCTACATACATGTACCTGTCTTTATTTTGTTTGCTGAAATAATCCAATGTACATGGGCTATGAGGAGAACAAGTGCAGTGTTAAATATCAAATCTTCCCGAGTAATTGCGACACATTCTGTTGTTATTAAATTTCGGTTGGTCAGTGCCAAAAAGATCTAACGATTGATAACAATCGCAATCAATCGTAAACCATGTACAAAAAGTTGCAATTGATAGTGAGATTGATCGTATAGATCTCTTTTATGTTACATGGCACTGGTGTCTTAATGGAGTCGTTTACCCAAGCCGTAAGACGGCATGCCTTTAACCTGTGCCGTGGTGTTGTTGCTTTGAAGCAAACTTCTGCATGGGCCTCATGTCATAAGCAAAAGCAATGCACACTCATGACTAATGTGTCATCGTGAGGGAGACAGCGGCAATGGCATTCGACCGACACACACCGCCACCAGGAATGTGATCGGCAAGATCATGATGAGATGAACAAACTCGGTGGTGCTCCACTGACTCGAGCTGAAAAAAAAATAGCGCGCAAATTGGTGGATCGGGGAAAATCCAGAAAAAAGAGACTGGTGCTGCACTAGCCTAAGCTTGAGCTAAAGTTTCGCATGAACATGATTAATGACATGACAGGAATTTGAACAAACAAGCCCGATATCTATTGCGCAACTGTTAACTACCGGTCGCGTATACACGCATACATGTAGGTGCATGACGGGATTGGGCTATTTCGAGCTAGTGCAGTACCCCACAATTTATCGCGCTATTTCGCACCAAAAGCCCAAGATGACTCAGGATGGGATTTCATCAAATTTAGCGCACTATTTAGTATTCAAGAGAAAAAGCCTGATTTTCTCTAATTGGGCTTAATCATCGGATCACAAATAGCGCGATATTAAATCAGCTCAAGCTAAAGGAGCACCGCCTACTGGGTATGCGCCTACATTCAACATGAAGACGTCTTGGAGACAGCCAACAAGCTCTACAATGACAATGCATTCATTAAAATGCAGACACCAAAGGCAATTTCACGATGTGCAAATAAACTTTGTGCTCACACAAATATTAGGCCTACTTGAACTTTTAAGAAATTCTCAGAAATGACATTCTCCCTTTATAATGGTGAAACAAAACCAGCTTTACGGGTACATGTACAATGAATAGTATATACTGGCACCAAAATATAGAATCTATATATTTTTAGAGTATTGACTATCTTTCAATATAGCCAGATAGCAGTATATGCACAAAAAGAGACTTTTTATAATTTCAATTCCTGTTCATGTGGCTTTGAAATTGAACTGAAGAAACTGTCCCAGATTGATAAGGAAGCGTTGATTACATAAACTGAAGTTCTGGTCATGCTACTTAATTTTTGAAGAAATTGTCACAAAGTGATTGGGAAAGTTTACAATGCTCCTACATGTACATATATATAGAATGGCTGTATGTACATGTACATGTATTAAGGTTTTAAAATTACCAAAGTACATGTACATGTTATAAGAAATCAATTTTGTAACCTTCATCAACAAAGTGTCATTCACTATGTAATTGGTAATAGTCAATTTGAGGATCAAATGTGATTCATTTGAATTCTCATACATGTACTTCAAAATTGAAACATCTCAGAGCAAAATGCAAGCACGAAAGAAACCATCACCCCTTCAATTTTTCATGTACAATACAGGGAAAAAGAAACTTGACATGCGGGATCGGGAAACCCGCTAGCAAATGTGCGGGATGGACTATCGGGTATTTTGCGGGTATTTAACAGGAAAATATTGGGATAATAGACAAAGATAGCGTGCTTGGATCGTGCATTTTATCACGCTGTTATCGAGCTATCGGGTTTTTTATGCAAATGTGTACCATGCGCGATCTTGACCTGCATAATTCTGGGCTACGCGCGCGCGCTTGGCGCAGTCTAGACTAGTCATGATGTCATCAATCATTGTTGCGCGATAGACGCATTGTGACGCAACAATAGATCAAGAATTACAAAGACCTCAAATCGAAACAGAGGCAAGATATAAGATCAACAAGAGGCCTGGCTTCACAACTTTTTTCCCATGGACATGCAACTAATATTCAATCACCGTAATTAACA
>CALNVZ010003433.1:41706279-41774250 GCA_940671915.1 Paracentrotus lividus
GAGGATATGACAACAACGAGGAGGTTAATTTGATTATTCCATAATTTGTTTTATAATCATTTCGATTACACATTTAATTTTATTGACATGGTTTGAAAAATTAATGTAACATCCACAAAAGAGTAGGCGAGCACAAGCACAGAAATATAAGATTTAATATCATTTGAGATAAGAGTGTCACAGTTTGTTGAGGTTCTCTTGTCTCCTCGACTGGAACCACTGGAGCTGGACCGTACGATTCTGGTACCACCGACCGTCAACTCGCTACTCGTATTTCGCGCTCTATTTTTGGAAGGCAAGCTCCATGGAACAGCGTACAGTGTAATCACCACTGTGTGTTGTGTTGCAACATTTAACAGTTTGAGAGGTAGGCGAGCATTGCAAAACAACCATGCATGTGCGGATTTTACTGGATCATAACTACATGTAAGGTAAGTGGGTATTAAAATATGACTTTTAGTTTATATTGTGCCGCTTCTCGATCTTATTGTTCAAAAAAAATATCAAAACTTTTTGAATGATTGACCGCGCATCGTGCCCGGGGATCGTGCGTATATTTTAGATGGATAGCCTGTGATTGTTTTGAATGTATCGCGGATCCTACTAAAAGTAGGAGATTGGTCGTAGTAGGCCCTATTGGATCGTGATTTTGATGAAAAGTACCCAACGGGAAGATGCGGGTCACGCAAAATCTTGTCAAGTTTCTTTTTCCCTGTATTGTACTACACTTGTAATGTACATCTCAAAGAATATAGACATTTTCTTGGATACACTTGGTAGATCGGCTCTCAGCGTCTCTTCTTCTACTTCTTCAACACACACTTTAGAAAGTGAAGGAGCCGTTGCCATGGTTACGGCAGACGTAGTAAGCGGCGTTGAAACACACAGAAGCTTGTGAAAAGACTGATTAGAACAAGCGCACTTGTGAGGCCACATAAATGTGTACATGGAAGCGCTAATCATCTACCAAATGTGCATGGACTACAATGTACAGTACATGTACCTCATTAGCAGTGAGTGGGGAACACCAATGTTTGTATACAAAGTGGTACATTTTAGTAGGGCCTATACTGTACAAAATGTAAGCATAGATGTACATTGTACAGCAGCTGGACACAGAATAAAATAATAATTCTGTGAATTGAGTGTGATGTCCCTTATACCAATAATCAACCCAAAAATTTGTTAAAAGACAAAATAGCAGTGATAGCAATTGAACAAGATACCAGGTTCCTTACACCATACATTTCAGATGCCATGAAAAATATGGTTCCATGACTCCGCCGACAATTGCTCCGCTGAAAAATTCCATACACTAATGGAATGACCAAGTTTCAAAAATTTTCTTTGAAACTGCTTTGTAAAAGTTTTTAAAAACTGTCGCGGAGACGTCTCGGAGACGTCTCTTATACATTTTACCCGTTGCGGAGACGATATTTTGTATTCCGTAGCGGAGACGTCTCAGCGAAGTGAGATACCAACCGAAACCAAACATAAAACCCTACATGTATTATTATGTAAACTGTCATTTGTTATGTAAATTTTATGTACATTTACTGTTACATTTTTATATGTATTCTGTTGTATTGAAGATAATCCAAAATGCAGATTTTTTGTTTAAATAAATTTGATTTGATTTGATTTGATCTGATTTGATCTTACACGAAATAAAGCCTGGAGCAATTGTTGCAGGAACAAATGTCATATCACCGGAAAATACAACCACCTACATGTACATCTACTACCGCGTTTACATTGAGACTCGGCTCTCGTGTCGAATCCACGGGAAGTGTTCGACACTGCAAATAGTGAACCTGTGATCGTGTTTCTACACAACAAAAAAGGCGAGTTCAACACGGCTCCCAGATCATGACCGGAAGTAAGGGATGTCATTAATGTGTGTTGCGATGTATAGCCAAATTCCATATCTGACCTCAAGGTCATCGACTTCGACACCGCTCTCTGTTTACACACATAAAAATTGCCGTGTCGAACCCGCCTCCCGGATCGAAACCTACGATTTTGGCGGAGCAAAAAAGGCGCGTCGAACCCGGGTCGCAGATCACACTGATCCCGTTTACATGGCATAAAATTGCTGTGTCGAGCACGATTGCCGTGTAGAACCCGCGAAACGAGTCACAGTGTAAACGAGGTATACATGTAGGCCTACAATGTAGACCAACATGGAATTTTTATTTGTCATCATGTTTATTGCCCAGCACATAGAGTAGATTGTGAGGTGGGCTGTGAACAATTGAGATTAGTCTGCCAGACATAATCCTTCTTAAAGCAGGATTAAATTTTCAATTTAGGATTAAACCTTCAAAGGTTTAGACCCTGGTTTTAATCCCTATTGACACCTCATTCTTGAACAGGCCAAATGCTCATTGGAGTGAAGTGTGCAGTCTCTAGACAGTACAGCGAAATAACCTCAGATGAATTAATTCCTCCTTGCGAGTTCCACTAGCACTGCAGCCATAAATTAAAGTACCCTTTTGAAACTTCAATTGTTCAAAACTTTTGTTGCACAATTACAGCACCTAGCAAAGTTCATTTCCTAAAAAAACATAAAATTCTTTCTATTAAAACACAAGTTGTATCTTGACAACAACAATACACCTGCTCAGAATGTCCATTTTTTAAATATTTTTTTGTATAGGCCTACGTTTTTAAGTGTACATCACTGATACAGGTAGGCCTACAGGGTACACTGGTGTATACATGTACATGTACATGTTTACAAATGTCTGATTCTCATCAGTTTGTACAACTGCAGGTCTATTTGGAGAAAAAAATCTAAAATAATTTAAATTGATTACATGATGGAAAAAGAAAAATAGTCCCCAGGACTGATATACGGAATCGGACTGAGGTTCAATTGAATCCCAGTCATGTCTTTCATATAATGATGATGTCAAATGTAGGTCCCAGACTGAAATAATGCGATGATGTGACATTATGCGTCCTGCGACATTACGGTCATAACAGGCCCCTCCAGCACATATTTAGTAAATTTCAAGATCACAATCTGACCACTATAAACATGACATTCCAAAAGAACAAGGAAAGGACAGTAGATGTTCCAAGTACTGTACAATATACAGTGTATGTTGACATTATGGGTAAAAACACTCATAGATCTACATGTACATAAATGTACATGTACCAAACATGACTGTTTTTTCTTGAGAACAGGGTACTATGGAGATTACTTACATACATTGTACATGTACAAAAGATACCATAAGCCAATATTTATGCATCCAGATATTTTCATGATTTTGGACTAGTTGGGGAAATTCGCGAGAGCAAAATTTTGCAATTTTGGTGAGGACTTCAAAATAGCCTTGTACTGAAGTCAAAATTTTCGCGACGAGAGACTCGCGAAATTTGCGAAAATAAAGTCACTGCGAAAATAACCACTTAGGCCTATGTCAGTGTAGGAAATAGAGGGCTGTGTTTTTATATAAAGTTAAATATTCATAATGAACACTATACACGTAGGCCTACATGTAGGTGACTAAATGGGGGAGACAAGGCAAATATATGGAGAGGGTGATTAAAGGAGGAAGTAAAAAATCCTTGAATTGTGAAATTAACTCACAAAAACACATCAAATTTGCTTTAATACTTCAGGAAAGAATACATGTGTATTAACATACAGTATGTACATTTGTACAATGTACGATCTACATTGTACATACATGTATATAGATCTACAAATGTATGAAGGCCTACGTATGAGTATGCAGTTACTCACCATAAACTAGAAAGTATGGAATGCACAAAATTGTATGACTGTTGAATGGTTTTTCCCACACTTATTGTTATAAAAAAGTTCTGTGTGGTTGTGGTTACGGCAAAACTAACAATAAATTGAAATATACATTTGTAATGCCATCATTGTCATCCACCATAACATGGAGTTTATTCGGAGAAACTCAGGATTCTTCTCTTAAAAACTTTTGTACATGTACGTATTCAATTGGAAACTCTGAAGAGATCTCGAAAAAAGGGAAAGGCCTATTAAATGTATCCAACATTTTTTTTTTCTTTCAATTTTACAAACAAAATCTCACAGTCCTCAGAAAACGAAGTCACACTTGAATAGTACACTGTCAAAGTGGGGTAAAAAACATGGACTTCTTTTGACAGCATATAAAAAAATATTGCTCAAGACCATGAACATACAGCCTAAAATTTGTATAGTCCTACAGTACATGTACATTTACGGTTGTAAACGTATACACACATGCATAAATGTACATTTGTAGGCCTGTAAAGTGTAAGCAGGCCTAAAAATTATACTGATAATTTATATACATGTAGGCCTACATGTACATACATACTTTGTACATGTACAAAATATGCACTGTATAGGCCTTCACCAAGTAGCACTCAAACGCATATTTTACATGTATCTCTAGACATGATTCTAAAGCAAAGAAAACTATAATTTTGTTTTGTCTGAATTGGTACATAATGAATACAGGCCTAAATGCACAAATACTACATGTATGCACAGAATCCTGCATTTCTACTACATTGTTCGTACTATAAACTCTTGACATCTCTGTGTCTGCGATGACTCATACTACCCAACCAGCCAGTCAATGCAAGTCAGCCAGCCACAGCGCACACCATTCCATCAATCATGCACCAATCAAATATATGCAGTTCAGGGCTTATTATGCTCCATTACTCAATAAATATCATTCACTACTGTAGTTACTATTGTATTTTCAGTCGAGTACCCCCACATGCATAGCTTGGGTGAGTTAGGAGAGACAAGGAGCACTGCACAATTGCATGACCAAGTACATGTACATGCAACTGTACATACTGTATGTACATGTACATGTGCTCAATAAAGCAAAACTAAAAAAAACAATATGAGTTTTTAGTAATTGAAATGAAACACACAAAAGTCCCATGTCGGACTTATAACATACTTGTAAATTCTTGGTGTACTTATAGGCCTACATGCATACCGGTATACATGTAGTGCTAACATTATTGTATTCAATTTTGGCAAAAAAAACCCAATGTTAATGCAGAGCTTAAAATAAATTTGAAAATATGGACCATTTTTTGATAACTTTTTAAAAAGAACTACATAGTGCTCATGTACAGATGTGCAGTATAATAACAACGGACATACAATGTTTAAAGTACAAACATACTGTAAATAATGCTTTCAAAATGCAGCACAATGTTAACTTATAACCTCCCCCCCCCAAAAAAAAAAAAAAAAAAAAAAAAAAAAAGTTCACTCATGTTTTGAAACTTAAAGACGTACATTTACAAGAGGTCTTAGAAATGAATCAGTTTTTTATCCTTAAATTGGTACAATTTCACTCCTCCATGTCAATTTCTACACACTTTACAACACACACACAACAAAAATAACCTGTATAACACTTTGTTGATGAAGATTACAAAATGAATTCCAAACAATGGCCAATTTGAGCATGAAAATAGTGATTTTACATTTTCCTTAATATGTTGCCTATAAACAAAATTTAGAGATTATTTATGATTATTTTCAATCAAACTGGGCTAATTCAAGAACTATTTTATGCACCAGAAATACATTTCGATTTGTCAGTGATTTTTGCCCTTTCTACTGATGAGTAAATTACGATATGTGTTTCATACAATGTACATGTACACTGGTTTCAAACACAATGCCAAATCATAAGGTGACGAGGAGACATTTGCATCAATGGGCATACATGTACATGTACATGTACAATCTACACTGTACCAGTATCGCACACAAGTGCAATACTCTTCAATATCCATTTAAATTATGGATGATTTGTCCGTCTCTGTCACACTCAATATTAGTGAGAGTGCATTGTTACAAAGCCATATTCAATGAGCTCTTTTCATAATGATAAATTGACCGTGGCCATCTCCGCAGACTGCATTTGACATTTCTCCTCCAGAAGCTTTTCACTTATCATCTAATATCCATCATGATGGATGTTTACGCCAAAGTCTTCAGCGTAGAGCTCCCCCGAAAAGAGCCCAGATGAGCGCAACCCAATTCCCCAGCCCGTGCTGCGGGCTTCGGATTACAGACTAATATTTCATAAAGTCACTTTTAATGAAGACGACCCTGGATGAAAAGCAGGTGGATAGCGGCTAAAACCAAGATGTAACCTTTTCACACACTCATGATCTATCTTAAAAATAATAAAGCTAGATATGACAAAAAAATTAAAATGCCACACCCTGTGCCACACATGCTTTTATTAAAGTAGTCAGGAAATCTGACATTGGTACAGTGTATTCAATTGGTTTTAACCCTTTCGTTACCAGGCACTTTTTCCTAAAAACTGAATTCTCTCACTTCATTTCAAATAATTTTCAAAAAGATATTAACTCAAGCAATACCCCTAGGCCCGAATTCACAAACGTGGTTTAGTTAGTCCATGGTCTAAATCAGGTGGTTTGTGAATACCAAAATTTAGACCATGGTCTAAATCTGTGGTTTAAACAATTGATTTAGACCATGGACTATTACTAAACCACGTTTGTGAATTCGGGCCCTAGTGTTTGCATCTACGCGAAAACTACCATTTCTAGCTTTCCAATGGTACATAACTCAACTAGAGAGGGCGCTTTCTTGCAAAATGGCAATAAAATCAGTTTCCCTTGTCACCAGTGTTCTATGGTGCCAAAAAGTGACCATGGTAATGAGAGGGTTTTAGAAGAAGCAGAAAAATGAAAGAAAAATATACACATGTACATGTATTTTAGTGAAAGTTTGAAGAAATTCTATGAAAGGAAATTCAATGAAATTATAGATTATCAAATGTTTCATTTTGTGACATCCCTTGCAAGATACATGTAATCACAAAATTTTAATGGAAACATTCCATAGTTTATGAGTATTTTTTTTTTTAGAAGGACATTAATTATTTTATCTGTGCCTTTTCTCTTTTATATTACATTCATGTAGAATTACATGTATACATGTATGCTTCTGTGAAATAGACCTACAATGTATTCCTTTATAAAGAACCAGGAAAAAGACAAATTTATCTCAAAATTGCAGTATGGGAGAGCAGCTCACATATAATACAGGTCTTGTCTCACCAATCATAGTAGTTGAACTATGGAATTGATATTAACTGTAGACATGTATGTTACAAGACGCAGGTCTTAGAATGTACTGTATATTAAGTGGTTATTTTCGCGGCGTCTTTATTTTCGCGAATTTCGCGAGTTGGTTTTCGCGAAAATTTCCACTTCAATACAAGGCTATTTATAGTAATGATATCATCACCAAAATCGCGAAATTTTGCTCTCGCGAATTTCCCCAACTAGTCCAAAATCGCGAAAAATATCTGGATGCGAAAATATTGGCTTATACAGTATTGGAAATAAAATTCAATCGAAAATTGAATGTACAAATTATGGGAATAGAGATGTTGACTATTTGAATGAAATCTAAATAGCTGCTAGTTATAAACACTGCATTATTACCATCATTTTACAGTAATGATTCTCTTCTTATCATTGGAGGGCAAGTCCAAGCTATTTTTCAACTTTGTCCCACGCGTTACTCACAAATTATTCACCATAACTTAAGTTTGAAACGATTTACGACAATGCTTTTTGATGTATTTGGTAAAGGTTCTGAACCTTTAACCATAACATGAAAAATTATTGAAATGAATCATTTTGAAATTAAGTTATGGTAAATTATATGTCAGTAACGCGTGGGACAAAGATGCAAAATAGCTAGGATTTGCCCTGGACTACTGTCATGCAAAATGTAGAACTTTGTCAGATAATACTTACATCTTGCGTTCTCTCCTCTGGAATGCGTTTGAGGCAGCGTATGAAGTGGAGATCAATGTAGCCGCCCATATTGTCCCCTCCGTACGCTACCGATGTACGATAATCTTCAAACTTCTTCAGCTTGGCAACTCCTTGAATCTCCTTGTATAATCCAATCACGATGAATAATGTCCAGTTTTTTGATTGTCTCTTTTCAGATTACTATCGGGTTTGACATGATTTAGTATAGTATAGAGTTCATTGCTGACACTGAATATGGGTGCTGAGAAACCTGACATTTGCTGTACAAATGTGAGTAGTTTGACAAGCGCATATGACTTTCAATCACCAAATTGTGCAAATTATTCAAGAAATTAACATTATATTTAAAGTGTAGACAAGGGGTTTTGAACCACCAACTATGATGTCACTCCTGTGTTTATAATCCAAGTCACAATGTACACGTAGTATTCCGTCAAATATATTCATGAGACCATTCATAACGGAGAACAACTCGCAGTGTGCATTATGCATGGTGATGCCATGCAAGAAACATCTTCAGTCCCTCCGTCATGAAGTCTTTCCATGTCAAATTCATACAGGGATTCAGGAGTCACTCATCACACAGGACTGCCGCATATAGAGAGAGCTTACTCACACATGTAAAAGGGTTCCTTCACATGTAGCTCACTTAAGATGCAGCTCATCAAGATGAAATTCAGAACTGTTTTTTAAAAGGTTTCTTCCTTTCCTCACTCATTTCACATTATGACAGTCTCAATATATTTATCTGCACCAGTGGATCCCTGGATTGAGATGAAATTGCATGAGAAGCTTCTGACCTCTGCAAAAGACAAAAATGAAAACAAGAAAAGGATTAAACTTCACAACGTCATAAATCTGTAGGATGTAATCTTTCAAATCAAGCATTGGGGGTCTCCCAAAATTTATACTGTTTAAGCACACACAAGAAATTCTGGTCATGTGTTTCATTTTCATATCCATATTACATTTTTAAACTGTATGAGAGAACTAAAATTGCATGAGAAACTTCTGACCTCTGCAAAAGACAAAAATAAAAACAAGAAAAGGATTAAACTTCACAACATCATAAATCTATAGGATGTAATCTTTCAAATCAAGCATTGGGGGTCCCCAAAATTTATACTGTTTAAAGCACACACAGGAAATCCTGGTCATGTGTTTCATTTTCATTTCCATATTACATTTTAAAAACTGTACGAGAGAACCAAAAATTAAAAAAAAATCTTGAGCACAATCTACAGTAGCAAACTGACAAAAAATGACTGTTTAATGATTAATATTCTGTGTACAATTTGTAAGTTAGCCTATACCCAGTTGTTGGGTGTCTAGACAGATAATTTTATAGCCTTTTCAAATGATTACAAGCAATTTCTTTGTTTTCTTTTTAGCACAAAAGTTAGAAATATTAAAGAGAAAACGTATATTGATATCATAATGATAAGAATATTGGCTTAATCCTGAGAAGAAAAAAAAGAGGCTTCATTTTTATCAAATGTCTGGATATCCAACCACGGCTCGTACAAGGTAAGCACCGAATCGTATTCTGATACCCCTCAGAATTATGAGAGATCTATATTTTACACATGTAGTACATTAATCATTCTTATCTTGATTGGAAAAAAACGAATAAGAAGAGGAAACAGAGCGAAGTCCGAGACCATCAAAACTAGTTCTCAGACAAGGTTTCGCTCTTCTTGTCACTACGCCAAGTCCTTCATTTTTCTAATATTTTTGCGATATTATTTGAACCGGCCTGCCCAATGAAATATGACGAGGCAATTTCCTGCAATTTAGCATTGTTGCTAAGTATTTCCTGAATGATCAGGATTCAATATTTTGAGAGCTGTGTATCAAGTACACACTACATAAATCGTCAAACTTTCATTTTTATGGTTTTCCCTCATTTTCCCTCAATCTACAGGTAAATGATTGAGGATTTAGACTACACACATGCAAGCATGATACTGTTTGCCAGATTTAAATAACTGTACGCCATGATTTTATATTTTCTTTTATCTTTTTTTTTTATCTCCTTTATAAATGAGTTAGGGTACCATTTGATTTTAATACTGAAATACATGTTTCTGATGACACTTTACATTTAAACAAGGCCTTCAATTCATACCATGAATTTGTTCTCTTTTCAATTATAGGTTGCATTCATTTCTCTTGGTCGGTTGACTACATTAGTTGTCCCGTCTGCCCTGGGCTCTTTCCATTACCTATCACTCACACACATGAGGCACTCACACACATGAGGCACTCCTACATCAGCCCAAGTTTCCAAATTAGCTACATGTACATTGTATTTCTGATCTGGCCAATTAGCCCCATTATAACTAGCTCAAGATTATTTGTAATGTGGACGCAATTATAAGGTAACATTTAAGCAAGCTACAATGTGTATGTACATCGTATTTCATGGGCCAAAATTTAAAGATTCTACATTTGTACATGTACATGTAGCCCTTGTCAACTTACGAAATGATATACTGGATGTACTCATCCCCTTTATTAATTGGGGATCAGTATGTAAGGCATATAATTTCACACATCACGCCTGTGGCTTTATCGTAGGCTAGTTCACTAAAGAACTACAATTGCATGTTAGTAGCTATTTCACAGCTTTATGTGGATGCACTCATGTCTTGGCTTGCACAATTTGACTGTGACGTCTGACTAGAAAACAAAATCGCACATTATTCTAAACCCAGCATCCAATGTGCACATTCCACACTCCACTTGATTACACTGTGACTCGGCTCGGGGGTTCGACACGGCAATCGTGTTTGACAAAGCAATTTTATGTCATGTAAACAGGATCAGTGTGATCCGCAACCCGAGTTCGACGCGCCTTTTTTACTTCGCCAAAATCGTAGGTTCGACGCGGCAATTTTTCTGTGTATAAACAGAAAGAGGTGTCAAACTTGATGACCTTGAGTTCAGGGGGGCATTTCATCAAAGAACTTGTCGGACGTTTTATCCGACAAACTGTTATAAGCTACTGAAATGCTTGCATCTGATTGGCTGAGAGCAAATTTGTCGGATAAAACGTCTGACAAGTCCTTTGATGAAATGCCCTCCTGTAGTGGAATTCGGCTGTATCATCACACACATTAATGACGTCCCTTTACTTCCGGTCATGATCTGCGAGTCGTATTTAATTTGCATTTTTTGTTGTGTATACACACGATCACAGTTTCACTCATTGCAGTGTCGAATCCTTCCTGAGGATTCGACACGAGAGCCGAGTCACAGTGTAAACACGGTAGTAATGAAGATGGAGATTCTTAATCTCAAACTTTTCCTGGGGTCGGGATGATTGGGCTGGGTTTCTGAGATAAACTTGGGCTGATGAGGAAGCAGCTTTACATTAAATGTACAAGTCTGTTGTCAACCAAGCATCATTCTTCTCAAATTCAATTTCATGAATTCATGTTTACTTAAATTCCTTTTCCATTTGTCTATTTTCCTTTTCTTTCCTTTCACTTTTCGATTAGAACTCTATCTACTTCTGGTTATTTGTGTGTGCATACAAATAACTGATAAATATTGTCCCTCTTTCGTGTTTCCCATGGGTCTTTGTAGGCAAAATTGAAGTAGTTTAGTTTTTTTGCCCTTTTTGGGAGGTTAATACACTGCAAGTGCAGCTTTTTAGTGGATCCCTCCATTTCAACAAATTATTTTCTCAACATGAATATTAATAAAGAAGTAGAATGTGTATTCTATAATTACATTCTATGCCTTTGTATAATTTTCTTTCTGCTGGAAATGAATAAATACGTATTTGAATTTGAATGTTGGATGGTAGACAGATGCTACATATCTCAGTTATGAATAAATCCAATCGCAAGCATTTTTCAAGACGTACACGATTGTTTCATTTGAGAATATATCCATGGCAAAGTTTTTTCACATTGAGCAAAATGTAAATCACCCCAAAAACATTCGTGTTTTCAAATTTGTTTACTCTTTCTTAATTATTTTTAAATCTTTGAATTTTGCAGGGGGTAATAAAAAAAAATGTAAATGGATCGTAAGAGGCAGTATATTCATTTGAACATTCCTAGTATTTTTGCCATTTACGTAAAATTTAGTTCTTAATATTTTACTTATTCTCTCTTAATGACCATTAACTGCGAGCATGTTTACAAAATAGGCAGCTCATTGTTAGAGCTGTGAATTCCTTTTATCTTGTCATCATGATTGCATAATATTAAACCTCACAAGAAGCTGCCATACATGCTTGGGTGATACATCCCATTCTTTGTGCATTTAATTCCTATTAGTAGGACTCAATTTTTCAATGACCTTGTATAAGTGACGAACACATAGGCCCTACATGTATAAAGCTCGAGATCCCCAAAAGTATGATTGTGTCTAGATCTATATCTGTTGAAGTTGCTTTAATATCACAAACGGACCTTTAACTCTAAAAGGCAGGCTCACACGATGCGACTTGCTGCGATGCAATTTTTCAGGAAAACTTTAATATTATGTGACACAAACATTCAAACAAGGAAAGGAAGTATTGACCTCAGAGGCCAAAGTGCCATACTTTGGGGGGAAATTTGCAACCTGGTTATTTTTTTTTTTCTAAGGTGTTTCTCCTTTTTGCAATAAAGCTCTAGACTTACATTTAGGCCTAGTATTTATATGTAACTATACCTCACGAGAGAATAGGTTTTTGAATGAATTTTAAAACACAATCATGAAAAAAATTCTAAAAACATCAATTATTTTTTTTCTCTTCCCTGCAAGAAATCTGGAATAGAGAAAGAAAATTCAAAACATCAGGGTTAGTGAAAGGAACATCCAAACACTAAAGTATAAAACGACAAGTTGTTAAATAAAGGTAGAATCTAAGTGAAGGTTTTTATTCTAAAAATTAAGAAAAGTTTGCTTTCTGAAAGTCTCCTCAATGAATCTTGCGATTAGTCACTTGTGGCTTCGGTGCATGTGAGGGAAAAGTTATCATTTGCGAAAGTTCTATAATCAGGCATAAAAAGTTACTTAACGTATTCAAATGCAACTCCAGTCCAGAAATTAAACACAACTTTTTAGAATAATTAGTAAATTACTGTGACTTTATAGCATTTCACAATTCTATCCAAAATGCAATGCAGGTCTTGTATACTATTCTACCCTAAGTTTAATACATGTAGTTGCATGGACTGACCAAGGCTTGGTCAGTCCACACAACTAGTCACCAAGCCCCACTATCCAGTGAACATGACACTCGACAGGGACTGAGAAGTGAAGTCAAACTCGGACTCTGTCTTTTTTTCTTCTTCCTCCGTTAACTTCACTCAGTCTCAGTTCAGCATGTGTTCAGAGATCATCGACATCAGGCGATGCATGCAAGACAGCAAACCTTACCATCATGGAACCCTCTTCTAGAAATCTAACAAGTTAGAAATTTTAAGTCTTGCCAGTTAACAGGCTGGTTGGCTGGCTAACTTTACACATAAACACAGCGGCCAAGCCCATTCCCTTTTCCCCTCAGCTCACCCACCCGCTTTATCAACGGCGAGACTTCTGCTGGTATCGTAGTGGTCAGAAAAATGGTAGCGTCTCAGCTATTGTTCACAAAAACTTACCCGATCTTGGTCAAAATTTAGACGAATTCGTGAATGATTTTCACGTTGTCCATATGAGAATTCATCCTACTGTATAAATCCAATCATTTAGAATCCAAAGTGGGTCCAAATTCCCGGCAAAATAGACTAAATAATAGTATTTCCTCGCCGATAAATGGTTTCCCAAACTTCGACCACAGCTAGCACCCGACCCAAATGAATACGCTAAATACGATAGTTTTTCTGTGTACGCGTTACACTCAATATTCAATACTAATAATAATGTGCTAAGAAGTGCAGCGCTGATTTTCACCACCTGTTTATTACTAGTACACGTTGACACAATATTAAAACAACGGAGAAACAAGAAAATATTTTTCTACAAACAAAAGAATAATAACATACGAAAAAATAGAATATCTTTTCATGTTTTGAAATGATGGCCAAATCTTATACAAAGATAAAGAATTCATTCCTGACACCATTAGGGCGCATTAAAAAAAATCTGTGTTTATTTGAATTCAATTATTTATTTATTGATATATTTTTAATCAATTTTATTTTGGGGGTAGGAAATATCTTTTAAATCTGATCTGGATGAGGGGCACTTATCTTTCTGTCACCTTTCTTGAAATTTGATCAGGAGATTGTATTATGTGGTTATTTACCAGGGGGGCATTTCATCAAAGGACTTGTCGGACGTTTAATCCGACAAGCTGTTACAAGCTACTGAAATGCTTGCATCTGATTGGCTGAGAGCAAATTTGTCGGATAAAATGTCTGACAAGTCCTTTGATGAAATGCCCCCCTGGAGTGCTCAATGTTGATAAAATGTTGAGTGCATCGTTCACAAAATAAAACAAATAAATAAAAAAAAAAAATTTTTTTAAATAAATAAATTGATCACTAAGCCTTATAGACGAATGAAATTTGGCATTTTTCTATCGGCTAATCTTAAAACAAACTTTTATTTTAAAATATACTGAAAATAAGTTACATTTCTATTTTAAAAAAAAATAAAATGAAATAAAAAATAAAAATAAAATATATATAGGCACCCACATTCAACGCAATTTTAAGTGTCCATTATCATTTAATTTGATAGCCAATATAGAAGATATAAATACTACTTTCAGTTATATAAAAGTATCACTTTCAACATATAATTGAAAAAAGCAAAGTGCTTTACTCACGACGGAATGGGTACTTTAAATTATTTACTTTACGCTTTGCTATTATATTTCTTGTATAAGTTTTACCACTTTGTATTTATTACTTTTTAAAAATTATTATTAATCCATAATTCTTTATGGGCATGAAACTATCACTAATTGAAAAATCAAACCCCTTCCTATTGGAAAATGCTATAAAGTGTTTCAACGGATCGCCAAAAAGACAAATAATATAATAATTTACAAAAATAAAAATCACTTACTGTGGTAGGCCTACTGTGTTCATGAATAAATTATGTAGTATATCATGATTATAATTATTCTTTCTCTCTCTCTCTCTCCCTCTCTCTCTCTCTCTCTCTCTCTCCATCACTTTCTCTCTCTTTCTCTCTTTTTGTGCGTCATTCGCTCTTTCTCTCTTTTTTTTCTCCCTCTATTTCTTTTTGTGTATCATTCTCTCTTTCCCTATTCTCTTTCTTTTCTCTTTCCCTCCCTATTTCATTTTATTCATATTCTTTCTATGTGCACATTGAATCTTTCTTATTTATATACCCTTTCTCTCTTTCTCTCTCTCTCTCTCTCTCTCTCTCTCTCTCTCTCTCTCTCCTTAGTTTATTCTTTTTGATACTCTCTCCACTTTTCTCTCTGTGTGCCATTGACCCGATTCAGTATATCTAGCTTTCTATTTCAATTTGTGAATTGAATCAATTAGGCTAATTCTTACCCTCCCTCCCTCTCTCTCTCTCTCTCTCTCTACATACCCGCTCTCTATTATCATGATTATGTAATCTTTTAAACAAATTCATTATTTCTCTTCAAACATATCAATGTATGGCGTTGCCAATTCCTTAACAAATTCCTGAAACCATAAAACACATAATAGGCATACAACAAAGCCAACTTGGCAACACCCCCCCCCCCAAAGAAAAAGAAGAGAAAAAAGGGCTTATACAAAAAGAGCCCGGGGCCAGGGCTATACTATATTTCTAAACTATTATATACATCAATGTCAAAAATAGAATAATTACAATGACTGGACAATAACCGTTAATTCTAATCATCTCCTCAAAAAGGCCTAATATAAACTGAATATGAAATCAGAAATATTGAAGTACTACTAATTTTGTATTTTTATCATGATTATGAAAGAGTTGGCCGGTGTTTAACACCTCTTATAACTGTTTTTTTTTTAATGATTTTTATTTTTATTAAAAACCAACCAACAGATATAACAAACCTAATTGAATAAAAAAATTTGTATTTCATATCATTTTGCAATTATTATTATTATTATTAGTTTTTTTTTTTTTTTTTTAATGCATTGCATGCACTGACTGAACCCTGAGCAGTTAGTCGCTGATAGATGGCGGAATTCAATTTTTTGACAGGTCATCAAAGCGGTGGTTGTGATAAAGGTCAATAATTATTTTTAAAAAAATTGAATGAAATAAAAAGCTGATCTTAATGAGAAAATTGATCAGTGTTGTTGTTGTTGTGTCATTTCACCTAGAAGTGGAAGACCGGTCCCTCGTAGTCACGTATATAGAAGTCGCCATGGCCAATAATAATCATAATTACAGAGATTACGTGATAATTTTGAATTCAGAAAAAATTGATATTAATAAAAAATAACTTAGATTAACATAGTGCTAGGTAAGGGGGCGATCGCAGGATAATTTATCAATCTTTTCAAATCGAGCGAAACAAAAAACAAAAAAGGTTATGCCATAACCGCCTCATTTTGAAAATAATTCGGTTTTGCCCCGACGCTTAACGGTTGCCCTTCCTGTAATCAATTTAAGATTGTGAATAATATTGCATACACTGCAAAAACTGGGGTGTTAAATTCAACACCACGTCCCGGAATCCATATCCATCCACAACTTCTGGTGTTATATTAACATGAAAAAAAAAATTTTAAAAATGGCGTTATATTAAATAAGTTTTGGTATTAAAATACGTTACTAAAACTATTTGGGTGTTATTTCAACACCACATTCTGGTGTTAATTTGACACTTTTCATGGTGCTTATTTTCAATTTGATACCAGTGGGTGTTGATTTGCTTTTTGTCTGACACCATGGGTGTTGATTTGATTCTCGTTGGATTAGTTTAACACCAATCGGTGTGGACGGATATAGATTCCAGGGCAACAGCAGCTTTTGGTGTTAAAATATTTAGTTAACTTCATAAAGTAAAGCTAAATTTGCTGCTAAATTTGTGTTTATGATATCTAGGCCTATAATTAGAATATATCAAATGATATTACTTTCATCTGCAAAAATTTCAACAAAGTGTTTTTTAGATTTTGTATTGACACCAAGTGGTGTTAGAGAGATGGCAATCTAATTCCAAAATCTAACACCACAAATTTAACACCAGCATTTTTGCAGTGTAGGCCTATACATTTTTGTCTGCCAGCTATTCAAAGTTACATAGTGAGAAAGGGTTGGGTCGTATGAATATTCATTGTTTAAAATAGGCTTGCGTGACCTTAAAGTTCAAAAAAATATTCTTACAAAAATCGCTGTTGAAGAAAAGTAATTATATTGCAACCCCATCCCCCTCCAAACAAGGCTTTATTACCTGAACAGAATATCAAATCTGAAATATTGAATTTATATACACATTTTGTTATCTTATGTGAAATAGTATTTATGTTCAGCAACTCATTTCGCTGTTTGCATGATTTTCTATTCTTTAAAAAAAAAAAAAATCACAACCCAAGGATACAACATATGCATTTTGAATTTTGTTAAAAATAGTTAGAATGCATGTCAACCACTACATAAAACGCTAAACATGTACAGGTACGTTACTTACCGATAGATGGCGTACTTCGATTTTATGCTGAAGTTCAACCATTGATAAGATTTTAATTTTCGGGTGAATCTCTACTATTGGTAAAATTCAATTTTCGGTTGAATTGAGTTGGACTGACTTTGATTGTAAGACTGAGAGAAAGAGAGAAAAAGAGATAGAGAGAGGGAGAGGGAAAGGAGGGGGGGGGGAGAGAGACAGAGAGAGAGAGAGAGAGAGAGAGAAGAGAGAGAGGGGGGGGGGGGGGAAGAGAGGGGGGGGGGAGGGACCGAACGGATGAAACAGTATAAAAGATGATTCGGATGAGGGGCGGTGGGGAAGATGGGTAAAAGGGTAGGCACTTTAAAGCGACTTCGTAGTGAGGCCCTAACCCTATACCATTGCCTAACCCTAACCCTAACCTAACCCTAACCCTAACCCTATAACTCTAACCCTAACCCTAACCCTAACCCTAACCCTAACCCCGCCCCTAATGAATATTCAAATATACGGCCTCACTACGAGGTCGCTTTAAAAGTGCCTACCGGGTAAAAGGGGCTTTTGAATAATGTCGATGCGCCGCCTCTATACGAGGTTGAGAGGTTTTAGAATGAAAGTCTTTGACAAATGATAATCATGGTAATAGTGGTGGCTTCTTCACGCGTGACGTTCACAGCTTTTTCTAGGTCGACATGTTGAATTGAGAACTTGAAATGCCTCGCCTCAGTCGACCAGTTCGATGGCGTCACCACTGATGAGATCAGTGGGCGTCACGCGTGATGACGTCACACCTCTACAACGCGAAGAGGGTTCTCCAAAATCTACAAATGACATCAAACTTTGTCTTTAATTCCGACGAGTGTTATACCATTTTGTCAAAAAATATCTTAAACTAAACCCCAAAAATAATAAAATGAAATAAATCTAGCATACCAGGCCCGTAACTAGGATTTTTACGGGGGGGGGGTTCGAAAACTGAAAAAGTGGACCTTTTTCAAGGATTTTTTTTTTCGAGCGCGAAGCTCGAGCCGAAAGTTTTTAGTTAAACTTGGAGTAAATTATGCATTATCATGATTATAGACTCTATTTAGTATCCGCGAGCACGAAGCTCAAAACTGGGGTTAGTTATGCATTATTAGACCCTATAGAGTGTACGCGAGCTGAAAATTTTATGAATCTTATAATGGCTTTTATTTTTTATTGTTCATTTAATAATATAAAGGAATGCGAGCGCGAAGCGCGAGCCCAAAATGTTGAGATCAAAATTGGAGTTGATTGTGAAATATAGAGCCTATTTAGTGTCCGCGGGTTGAAAGTTTTGTGTTAAAAATTGTGCCTTATAGACTCTTTTTACGATTCATGTCGAAGATACATAATAATCTTGGCTCATTAGTAATCTTTGTTATGAATATTTAGTGGGCTGCAGGCCCCTAGCCCACCCCCAATCTAGCCCAAACACAATTACATCAATTCTTTGACAAGGTTTGTCTCCAGCAGAGGGCACTGGGTCCAACCCTTTTTTATAATTATTGTTTGTTAATTCGACACTGCGAGGTCGCATAGCGACCGAGCAGGAAAATTTGGGGTTTTAAAAGACATATGAAGTTAAAAAAAAAAAAGGGGGGGCACTTTTTAGTATTGTAAGTGACACTTTTTAAGGAATTGTCCATGGGACTTTTAAAGAGTATGAAAGCCTTCTTTTTAGTATAAAAAAGGCATTTTTAGGCTAAGAAAAGGTGCACTTTTAGAGTGCATGAAAAAGTGGGGGCACTGTGCCCCCCTGCCCCCGGTTCCATCGCCTCTGTTAGACCCCAATATCCACGTATCCTCAAGCGCGAAAACTTTGAGCTCAAAATTGTTGTTTATTGTGCATTATGGACCCTATTTAGTATCCGCGAGATGAGCGAAAAGACATATGGAGTAACAAGGGGCCCCTTTTTTTAAACAGAAATTGTCCACGGGACTTTTCAAAACTCTGAAAGGCTTCTTTTAGTATAAAGATGACACTTTTTTTAGCTTAGAAAAGGGAGACTTTTTGGTTATGAATAGGTTGGGGCACTTTTAGGGTGGATGAAAAAGTGGGGGTCACTGTGCCCCCCCCCCCTCGGTTCCACCGCCTCTGCCACTAGGCCTTATTTCTGTTATATCATTTCCTAAAATTGAAGATAAAATAATCTAGAAATATAAAAATAGAACACAAATGCAAACGAAAACATTCCTGCGAAATGGTTTAAGTGTAATTCCTGCGTAATTTGTTCTGAAAAACATGATTATCATCCCCAAAATAAAAAGTTGCGAGCGCGAAGCGCGAGCGAAAGATTTGACTAATCTTCCTTTCTTGTATTTCTTATCAAGTATCTGCTGCATTTCTGCCAAAAAGTGGGGGTTTTAATTTTTTTTTTTTTTTTTGTGGTCAAGCGGACCCTGCTCGCCTGCGGGGGGGGGGGGGTTCGTTCGAACCCCCGAACCCCCTAGTTACGGGCCTGCCCTACCTTTCAATGCCTCCAAGAGTTTTCCTCGACAACTATTAAATAATGATTAGACTTATCAAGAAAATGGGAGTGGTTTGTCGTGTTGTAGAATAAAACTCGACACAAGGGCATACGTGCTCTCATGACTGTACTAAAAACGGACTTTAGTTGTGATTAACATAACGTGCTTCGGTTAACCAATAGGCAAATCGAGAGTCGCAACACTATCCATTTCAAAGTATTTTGACCATCTATTAATCAACATGTTATACTTGTTTGTATCTTTGTATTTACATATAGTGCTCTGTAGTGTGTACCACATTATCATTCAAAAAGCTGATGCTAACATTTACCCAGAAATTTCACTCTGGTTTGAGAGAGCATATTTACAAATCTATTTCTTCTGGAGACATTCTGAATACCCATTGTTTTTCAACATGCATATATTTATTCTTGTTGTGTTCGGCTTTGTCATGCCTTCAATCGGTGTAGTTGGAAATGCTTTGATTCTAGCCGTCTTTGGTCGTCAGAAGAGAAAGAATGTCGTTGATATTACCCTCTTCTTCATGGCTGTGGTTGATTTCACGGTTTCCTGTTTTCATATCCTGAAGACAACCAGCTTCAAGTACGGCACGAATGATTTCACTTGTCAGCTGACCATCATGACGGCTCGAGCTGGTATCTTTGCTTCTGTCTTCATCACAGTGGCACTTGCCTTCTACCGCTACAGAGCCATCTGCCATCCCTTCAGCTCTCCGATCAGTCCGAGAGTCGGGACGGGTGTGTCCATTGCCTCTATTCTGGTAGCTGTTGCCATCAACATCCCGGCGTTCTTTATCGTCGACGCTTTGCCTCTACGCAATGGCCTCTTGACCTGTGTCATTGTTGATAGGTCTTCCTGGATGGAAGTCGCCTTCTCCGGGTTGTCTTTGGCAGTGTTCACAGTGGCTATTTTGGTCTCTTCTGTCCTATACGCTCTTGTGTATAGAGCCATTCGGAAGCAGCAGGTGATCAGGAAACAGATGATGGCAGGGAATGCCGGGTGTCCACAGGCTCCCAAAGACGACACTTTAAAGTTAAGTGGATCCAATGGTAATTCCACAGATCCATCAGATGCTCAAGTGGGTACTGCCCCTTCTGGAGTGAGTGTAAGCGTCATTGGGTAAGTTAATCATATCTTAAAACTAGTCTAACGTTACGAAATATATAGTTCAAAAGTATACCACACTCCTTCACGAAATTACGTTTTAAAGACCCCTACCGGACCGAACAATGAAATAGTGAATTTATACATAAAACGAAAGCTAATAAGCTACACATTTCAACAATTCCAAATTTAAGTGTGATCATTGATCATCGAGGAAGTGTTTCCTTTCGAAACACACAAAATTTGGTACTTCAAAAATAGTACCAGTTCCAAATTGGCCCGAATTGCTGCATTGGTCAGTGACGTCAAAGGATGTGTATGGAATGCTATGCCAGTCTGGCAGTCAGGCATGATTAGGTTTGCCCTTTTATTTCATAACAATAGACTCTCCGCATACAAGTGGGTCTACTGTCATGGATTTTGTTTGGACAAAGGGCAAACCCTGGCTGTCAGACGGCTATAGCATTCCATCCATATTTGACCTCATTCACGTTCTCCTCGATGTTAGTGCTATAGTTTCAAGTATTTGGGAGGGGGCAGCCAGGTTGAGGTTCGATCATCATTTTATGAATACTGATATCAAAATTGAGTTTCATTTTTGTGTATTTACATTCTATGCCTACTGAGCTTTCTATCGATGCAAGGTTGTATTTACTCCTTTCAGGATCTTTAAATATTATATAAAGGCGAAAGAAATGAAAACACGAACTCTGGTCGTAGCCTCTAATGCTCCTCTATTAAAGATTATTCTCGAATTCAAAGATGATTATCCAATTGTTAGTTATAAATTTGACATATATTTTATATATTTTGTACGTTTTGGCATATTTCTTATTATTCATTTGTAAATGGCCCTGACGAAGATTCACCTAATCGAAAGCTTGGCAGATTAAAAGGAGGAGCATGAAAACTACGACCAGACTTCATTTTTTTTTTTTTTTTTCATTTCTTTCGCCTATACAATTTATACATGAACCCTCAACGTTTTGTTCAGGAAACATTTTTTTTGTTGTATAAATAAATATATAAAATATTATTTAAAAAAAAAAAAAAAAAAAGCAATTTGTAATATTACAAAGAGTTATATTTCCTGGAGGGCTCTAGCACATCATCTATCTCTTTGGACAACATTAGACAAACAGTATCATGATTATAATCGTGCATTATATGACAAAACCAAGAAATTCCGTGATTATATATACATCTTATTTTTCAAACCAAAGCATATCTCTCAGACAAAATTATGATCGAGGTCTGTGGATATTTCCAACAATCATATTTTTATTTAATTATATCATCCGGGATAGTGGAAATATCAACTCGGATGATCTGCCCAATGCATCAGTGCAAGTCGGTATTACTACTAAAGATGAGAACTTGAAGGATAAAACTGAAGGGAAGAGCTTAGATGTTCATGCACTTCATAATGTGGTAAGTACGATGGCAAAAATACAAACGCTTTCGAAGGACAACGCAATGCCTTTTATTAAAGAATCATGAAGTAAGCGGGGGGGGGGGGTGGGGAGTGGTTTGATTTAGAGTGGTGATCAGTCAAATTTTGCTATTATTTCATGCACCAATATGCTTAGAGATTTCTTCCTATATTTTGTTGATAAAGTTCTCTTTATTTCCCCTTTTTTTCAAAAAAGTAAAGAAATTATTATGATATACACTGTTGCCCATAAAGGTTGGATATTCTTTTGAGTGCTCCAGCTACATCATTTTGCTCCGGCTATAATTTCTTGAAGTTGTTAATTTCCGGTTCCACTTATCGGGACCCTGGCTATATCTTGGACGTTCCCCCAACTATTCCAGGGGAAATAAAAATCAAATAACTTTTTCAGCCCTCACAATGCCCATTTTCGCAATTTTTTTGTCATTTTGAGGCCCCTTTTTGTTTACCCAGCTGACCAAAGCCCCCTCAATCCTATCCCCAAGAAACGCGTCTGAAATGTGGGGTTGTTGTTGTTCTTTATGATAAATCAAGTTTTAAGGTTAAAGGATTTCGTCTCTTGTCTAGGGGAAGGGTCAAAATGTATTTCGATGGTGGTTAAAAATTGATTTTATTCATTTTTTGAACATGGAAATTTCTATCATCCCAAAAATGTATTGTAGAATCCCCGCCAAAAATAAATCATAATGAAAATAGACTATAGTTACCATCTATAACCTTGTCAATAAGGCTAAAACAAAATTTGAGGAAAATTGTTAATAATCAAGAGTTTATCGCTGTTTTTTATTTCCGTTGTTTTTACCATAAAGATAGGATAAAATATTTCAATTTTTCACCAATCTCACATTTTACTTCAACCCCTCCCCTAGACAAGAGACAAAATCCTATAACCTTAAAACTTAATTTAACGTAAAGAACAATAATTACCCTACACTATAGATGCGTTTCGTGTGGTTAGGATCATGGAGATAACTTAGTATCTCCATGTTAGGGTTAAGGGGGCCTTGGTCAGCCGGGTAGACAAAAAAGGGTCCCAAAATGACAAAAATGTGCAAAAATGGGCATTGTGGGGGCTGACAACCCTTTTTTATTCCCTGGGAATAGTTGGGGAAGGCCCAGGATATAGCCAGGGTCCCGAAAAGTGAAAGCGGGGACAATTAATTTCGTGATATTAAAGCCGGAGAAAACAGATGTTGGTGGAGCACGAAAAAAATATCCAACCTTTCTGACCAACAGTGTAATAATGGTCCAGACAAACTACCCGAAATACGTTTCGGGATATGGAACCCCTTTATCTTGGGGGGGGGGGTCTCTTTTTAGATATATCTTTAGTAAATTCTGAAAATTGAGAAAGAAATAGTATTTTTAATTCAACAAATACAGGGGATTTCTCAATAAAAGGCAAACGCTTGCAACGTAGCGAATTTGCGGCTTCATCTGAATCCGCCTGGATTCGTATAAATTCGTTTGCATTTGCACTCACCCCCCCCCCCATACACACACACATACACACACACACTATGACGACGTGGGAGAGAGTGACAACTTTAGTCACACTTGAATTTTTGTAATCCATAATTTTAATGTTATAATCTCACAGGAATATGGCAAGGATCATGCAGTGATTACAATGAAGACTGGACGTGAAGCGGACCCTAAACCACGCAACCGAGACCAGGGACATCATATCACCCGGAAGTTATTCATCATCACCGTCATCTTCTTCGTGACCTGGTTGCCAAGCATTGCTTACGAGTACCTCCCACCAGGCATTGTGATGAGCAGGGAACATACGATCAACTCTGTGACTCTCCTACTCGTTCAGCTCAAGTTATCAAATCATTTCGTTAATGTATTTGTATATTTGGCCGTAAACCCGAAGTTCAGAACCCAAGTTCGACAGCTCTTCTGTTGCTTTCAAAAGAAGTAAAGGGTTATGCCATTTTTTTTCCTGTTATTTTTTTTTATTTTTTTTTTTGTGACGGACCGTTGAATTTCATGAAGTTGTCGATCATATCCTAATTACAACTGATCAAAATTGCCCTTTTTAATTGGTATATAATTATCTAAGTTATGGTACATTTTCTCTCTTTCTATATCTCTATCATCTTTATCACTGTAATTTTCTTCGCTCCCACTCAATAAGAAACTTGGCATGTGATTGGTCAAAAATTAATCATATGATAATTGTTAGTTTGACCTATCGTTCACTCGAGCAGAAAAGTGCGTTACACTGTGTAGATAGTTTTTAATTATCACCAGCAACGGCGATTGCCATTCTATGCTTACCGTGCACCATGCGTTATGCTTCGTCATTGTTGCAGTTTATCTAAATCTTAAATAAATCTGTATTTTAACAGTTAGATCCATGTTACCGTTATGTATAATTTTTTATATTTTATAAAAGTTATAGTTCAAATTTGCCCACGTGGAAGATGAAGCGAATGACATCCTTTGGAAGCCAGGTGACTAGGCGAACTATTACTGAGTACAGTGCTATAATAAAATGGGAGTGAATTGTAATTTAAGTTCGCTTTCCTCTTCCCAGGCCGCCACTGATGCAATGGGTTGACAGCTATAAAAATTGCATTGATTTTGTGCCATTATTCCTGTTTTGATATGAATAAATGTATGTATTTGAAAGAGTCGAATAAATAATAAATAAATAAATAAATGACCACGAAGAAAAAAAACAACACTTATGATTTGATATAATTATGGGCGGAATAGATTTCAGTAAAACGCTTTTGCTCATAGCAACGTTTAGCAACGGGAGGCAGAATCTTCTACTCGGGGGCGCCGCGGTTTTTCTTTTGACGTTGTTTGTGTATCTAAATTATGCGTTATTTCATTGCGAATATATACAACATAATACCGAACCTTTAAACAGTTTGGGGAGAAATTTTAAACGGTTTCATGAGTTTATTCACTGACAGCCCACCTCCCAAAATATCACTTTTATTTTATTTATTGGAAAGATATTGAAATTGACTTCAAGTTGTTCGTCACAATGGATAAATTTCCAGCCACTGAGTATTACGGAGATTGTTGAGAAGAATATCTGCATTTATTTTTTTCCTAGTATGTCGACGATCGTCTTCTTCTTCTTGTTTTAACGCCATTATTAAATTGGAGAACAGTAGTTGGTGCCAATCATTTTTTCTTCCTAATGGATTATTTTGATGAATTCTAGAATTGATTCCGCACTCCCTTCTGCAATTATGTACAAATAAATTATTATTTTCCTCATTCCTGTTCTCTCTCCCATTTACATGATTTAAATCAGTATTTTAAGAGGCAATGTCAATTAACTCTTGTTGTTGAGTTCTATTTTTTATTTTGTTTTTTGCTGTTTTGTTTTTTTGTTTTTGTTTTTGTTTTTTTGCGGTTTTTCGGTTTTTTTTAAAGTGAGTTTTGATCTCTTGTTTTCGTGAGTGCATGTTTTTGGTTGCTGATGACGACATGCACACATGTTCTGAAGAGATCAATACACATTTCTCCGCTATTGGTTAACATTTTTATTTGGTATATTGCGTTCATGATTCTAAGAGGGAAAATTTTTAGGCGTCTTCTCCATTAAAAAAAATGCGTCAGTTTCCCGCGGTTTCGTGAACCACTCCGGGAAACATTCGGTTTTCAGCTTTTAACGTGTTTAAGCCGTGTTAAGATTTCGGGATTCTATTGAAAAGTCGATAAATCGGCTTTTGGAACAAAAGACGCGGGAAACTGACACCTTTTGAATGGAGAAGGCGCCTTATTCTGATACTTAAAAGTATGTAGGTAGTTTTAAAAAAACACTTTCATTAAAAAAAATATATGAAAGGTCGAAAAATGATATTTCGTAAAAAATTAGAAGAATGCACTTGATTTGCGGACTAATAATTTCAATCTTATCAATGTCAAAATAGCAAAAACATGAAGTTCATTTAATACGTTCTATTATGGCACCAAACTCAGTGCCTGTTTAAAATCATTTTTGTTATTTTTGTTCAAGATTAAATTTGTTATATAAAAGGGGCACTCTTTTGGGCGCCCCCGATTGTAGTGACCACGCAGCAGAGATTCACCGGCAGACGTTCAGTTTGATAAATGTGGGGTTCCTCCCAGTGTGTTGCAGTACTCAAATATTTTGTACCTCGTTCGTTGCCGCCCTAATGCAGGAGCAAGAAATAGCGGACACTCACAAAAACAAGGAAATTACTACAAATTTGTGATTTTTAGACTGTTCAACCCCTCCCTCCACTTTTGGCTAGCCCCTACACTTTAAAAAATGCTCCGCGGCCCCTGCATAATTTTTTTCACAGTAAAAGGTCTTGTAAAAGGTGAACGAAAGTCAAATACGAAATGTTGAGAATAGTTTGTTTAAACATAACACGCAGTGAAACATTTTATGAAATAGTTGTTGGCGATACGCATGTTAAGAATAACTTTAATTGACTAGACAAAACATTAGCTATGTTCACACGGGACCATCGGGGTTTTAGTCCTCGAGGACTGTATCCTTAAGAATTTAAACCCCGACGGCTTGTTCTCGAGTTGCGTTCACACGGAGTGCTTATCCTCGGGGATAGTTATCCTCGAGGATAAGTGAGAGGCTCGATGACCGGAAGTACAAGTGGTATGTAGCGTGCGCTATTTATTTCCCTGTACTATTCGGCTATGTCCCTTGACTGAACCGGAAGTTTAACCGTTACAAGAGGTCACTCTTATCCTCGAGAACAGTAACTCCAAGTTAAAATCGTGTCCACACGGTCAAACGCGCTATCGGAGACCACCCACCGCTTGGAGTTTCGAGTCTTAACCCTAAGATCTGTCGAGAACATAAACCCTGACTTGTCCTCGAAAACATAAACACCGAGTTTGTTCACACGGGCCTTAACTCCAAGTTAACTCCAAGTTGTCCTCGAGAACATAGTCCTCGAGGACAACTTGGAGTTAAGTTGGAGTTAAGGCTTGCCGTGTGAACGATACTATTGAGTTTGAACAATTTGAAATGAGTTTACTTAGGAAGGATACATTATAATATGTTATGATTATATATTTATATGTGAATTAATATCAACATGTGTTTGTGTTGGGCACACAATTTTGTTGACGATTTGTGTTTACATTATCCTCAAATACGCCATCATCAAAGCTATGGTCACTAAAGCTGACAGGCGCTTGTTTGGTGATCAGGTGGTGCGTTTTTTGCCAATTTTGACCGGTCATCGTGCCACCAGAAAACAGCCCGGTCAAACTGCTACTATTTAAAACATCGCTCGGTCTCCGCTGAACTTTCAACGCGGAGTTAAAATTCAACGGCACCTGCTAACTTTTCACTCGTTGCCCAGAATAAGGTCGATACCTGGGCAGTGACCGCCCGGGCAAAAACCAATCGAGCGATTGTCGATGAGTGATTAAGCTTCAAAATGTGGAAGCCATCAGAGCATTATTCTGCCGAGCGGTCACCGCTGGGAGATGTGTCGGTCACCGGTCGGAGACTTAAAAACAGATAGTTTTCCGGGCGGCGCCTGCTTGTTTTTTCGCGCCCTTCATCGGTTCACAAATCAGGCGCTGTTCCCCTACAGGAGCATAAATACCTGCTTGCTTATTGGTCTGAGCAGGCAGTAATCGATCGGTCGCCGCTAGGCTTTTATGCCCATAGCTTTATTAGGTAAATTTACTCTACTTAAGAATGGAGGAAAAATCGATGGTGTGTTTTTTTTTTAAATATATAAACAATCATTATAACATCTTTTAAAACTTATACCGTCAATGATTCAATGTAACCACTAATAGTTGTTATGAATAAAAGCACTGATATATTCACTAATGTTTTTCTGTGACTAAGCATTAATATTTCTGCTGAATATGATTTTGGAATGTGCGTGATATAGTCAGGGGCGTCGGTGGTAGCAGGGTGTGACAGCCTAGGCAGATGAATATATCCATTACAGCTCGAGGAGTCGGAAGGCTCTGAAGAGACAAAGGATTGGAGGAACAAGCTATTGTTAACACACGGTAGCTTGCCCCTTCAGTCCTTTGTCCTCGCAGAGCCTTACGACGCCTCTAATCCATGCAATATAATTCTTATCGTCAAAATTGAAGCTTTGTTAACATCGTCCGCAATCGTAAAGAAAAATAGAAATATTTCATTGCAATTACAACAGTAACAATTTAAAACATGGTTTCATAACAAAAACTCAAAAATTTCTCTATTTTCAAGATATTTGTCTGGGGTATAAACAATTTTATCACTGGCCAAAAAAGTAATTAAGCTATTTCTAAAATTCCATCTGTAGTGCTTGCATCATCGTAATTTACAGGGGAGAACTGGGGCGTTTCATGAAAGGACTTGTCGGGCGTTTTATCCGACAAACTGTTATAAGCTACTGAAATGCTTGCATCTGATTGGCTGAGAGCAAATTTTGTCGGATAAAATGTCAGACAAGTCCTTTGATGAAATGCCCCCCTGATGTTACCGTTAATTTTTGGGACGAGTTTCACGACGCCGCCCTGTCATTAGTGACCCTCCCCCCCCCCCCCCCCCCCCATGATTCAACAATTTTCATAAGGGTATTACATTTTTTCGTTAACTGTATCAAAATGAAAAAGTCACAGGAAGATACTAATAGTCATTATTTTCATATGTTGTTCAACTTATACAGCGCAAATCAAGTATATGGGAACTAAACGTGAATATTTTCATCACAATTCTTGCTAGGATAAAATCATTTTCACAAAAACAAAAAAAAATACAAAGTTTTCATCTTTAGCTCAAAATGTCTCTTTTTGGGCTATTTAGTTTAATGTGTTACTAAAATCAAATTACAGAAGATAAAACACATTTTCATGCCATTTTATAGTCATTTTAAAATATTATTCTTCTCTTAGTATATTATGGATTGGGAATAGACCCTATGTTAGCGAAGTAGTCATTTCAATGTAACTGTGTAACACAATACAACATAATTATTTTTAAAATATAACTACGTGCATAACTTTAGCTCTATGATTTAACTGCTATATTTCGTTGTTAATTGGTTATTATATTCTTAATCACACACGAATAAAAAAAAAACACCAAATGTTACGAAAAATATGCCTTTATTTTACCATTTTGTCCGGAAGTTTCTGTGTATATTTCCGAACGGTTTACTTCCTGCAAGGTGTTCTCAAAGAAAGTTCTTACATTCAGTGTTTTATTTCATATCTCGGTGATTGACTGTAATATAATTAATGTTGAAATCACAAGGAGCTTCACAATTTTTTTTTTTAATAAACATAAAAATATATAATTTAACCAATAATAGAAGGGTTCGTGCCCCTGACACATATTTATGATGTGTAAAATATAATTTCATGATTAAATGCTTCTGTTTTAAATTTAATTTTATTCATGCCAGTTTCTCTTTTCAACAAGTATAATTATATACACAAACATGCATTTTGAAATTCATATTTCACTTAAAAGTCTCCTCCCGTGTAATATAGTCCGCAGAAAAATTTTAATCATTATTAATTTTGAATGAATGTATAGAATGTATGAAAATAGTTTTTTATGATAAAGGTCATATTTAACTGCAAAAATATCAATAAGATGTTCGGATTGATTCTGATAACCTTTTTGTCGATTTTTAAAATTTTTTTTTATCATATTCGATCTTTAATATTATCTTCAAGATAACAAATGATATATTTTGCATTATATAAGGAATTATAATTACGTTCAGATTCCTCGATGCTATTATGCTGGAAATGATTATTATATTAGAGTAACTGGCTTTGTAGAAATATTTTCCTTGCCCTTCCGTTCTCTTTTAGCACGCAGAGAATACTTAAAACTATATCCATCGCATCTGCTCTTGGAAAGACAAAAGTCATGATAACGACTGACATCAATCGTCAATCAAATATTAACAGAAAGGAAGAATGGACACAAAATAGAATGAGAAATTCGTCAAAGAAACATCAATGGAGGCAGAGATTTCAAACTGCGAATTTCCGTTTCATCAGTAAGGGACAATCCTTTTCTGTTGCTTTGTATGAGGTAAAGAGATGAATATGATGACATGTATCGGATGATCAATATAAAAATAATAATAATAACAATAATAATAATGGCATTTATAAGGCGCTTAAACTGATGTTTCTAATTTTTCCAAGTTTCTAAGTGAATATGATTACTTCATGGGAGTGGGGATATGACAACCCCCCCCCCATCCCATCTTTGATATTTCATCTGGCTCTGCTAAGGTGGTTCTCACTTCGCGGAGACGTCTCTGCCACTCGGATTTGAGAGACATCTCCGAAAAAAAAATTCTGTCGTAGAGACGTCTCCGAAACCTTTTTCCGTCACGGAGACGTCTCCGATACCCCCTTTCCGTCGCGGAGACGTCTCCGAAACTTTTTGCCGTCGCGGATACGTCTCAGATACTTTTTTGCCGTCTCAGAGACGTCTTGGATACTCTTTTCCGTTGCGGAGACGTCTCTGAGGCGTCTCCACGGCAAGTTTCAAAACCGTCTCAAACCAGTCTCAATGTTGCGGAGACTAATAAAACTGTCTCAAACCGTCTCAAATCCGTCTCAAACCCGTCAAACTATTCTCAAAACCGTCTCATGGCAAGTAAGATACCACCATCAGTGGCTGCCGGGCCGACGGTCAATTTGGCAAAAATTATTTCCGTTTGACCTTTGTTTCGAACAATAAAATTTGGGAGCTATGACTTAATTTGCATTATGTGGAATATGTATCAGACAGCATGTTTTCAAGTATGTCAGTTAAGAATGATCTATATATATATATATATTTAAAATCATTGATACACTTTGAAATATGTACTTCAAGTTTGATTACAACCTTGATTATGTAACAACTTTGAAGACAATTGATGCTTTCTCACGATTCCAAAGTATTATGGGGCTTTCACAATTGCTCCTGCGATCGTTTGCGATCATTTGGTCACAATATAATTTTGTTGCACACATTCTTGTAAGGAAAGTGATGAAGACCTGTGCACTGATGAAGAAACAATGGACCCTCAAATGATGGTTGCTATGGCGACGAGGATTGGAAAAACGACAAAGAAGAGATTAAAAAAATCACAGGAAGTGAAAATTATGGTTTGCGTGGAAGAATTAAAGTTCAAGTGGACGTGGCGACTTGTCAAGATATTTTACCTTTTTTGTTTTTTAACTTACCTTTTAAATCTTGCTCTCGCAATGGTTAATCTATACAGCGGTTAGAAGGTTCAGAAAAACAGGTTTGATTCCTACCAAAGTCACGCTTTTTTGCTGAAAGTTCAGCTCGCATGAAAGTGCTAACCGGTGCTTTAAGTGACGTTGAATAGAACTCCATTTTTTTTTAGAGTGTATTAATACATAAAATGGGAACTTTTGTTGGAATCGATAAAATAGGCTGTAAGCTGATAACTCTTCAAGATGTTCTTAAAATAAAAAAAACTTTATCCCGCACCTCAAAATAGAAAAAAAAAAAAAAAAACGGTAATAACAATGATAATAATAATACACCTCAGCAATATAGGGGAGACCGGGGATGGACGTTACAAAATTCACATTTTGGGCCAGATAATTCTAATGAAAGTACTCACACACTCCATTTTGGGTCTGTAGTTAGCCTATTATGTTGGCTAAAACCTGAGGCACATAAAACTTGAAAACATGTAAACACTAATTAACTACAGCTTAATTAATGAAGACATTTGTTTGTAACAACCTACCCCGTATACGGGGTAAGTTGTTACACCATACGGGGTAAATTGTTACTATAATGTAAACATACGGGGTAATTTGTTACTATGTATAAATCTCTTATACCACACTTTTGTTTCAAATTTCCAGTTTCTTGGTACCGTTAACAGTAGATCAAGTATTGCTCTAGAATAGACTAAAGTAATAATAGAACTATTTAAAATATTAACATCTGCAATGTGAAACAAATTCCTTTACATGTGTAAGGTAATTGGGGTAGGTTGTGACATCAACATGAGGTAAGTTGTTGTAACAACCTATACTCCATGGGTGATTTTACACATAAAATCAAGTGTAGCAAAGCCATTAGGCAGAATTACAGGGCATGGCTCAGGGGTATTAGTGACATACATGTACTATATTCACAATACCAGATTATCAACATGTACCTTCAGTTGTAAGAATTTAACTATTACAAATTTTAATTTTTGTCAAAAATTCACTTGGAACAGTACAATATTCATAACAGACCAGCATGATTGATTGGAATTACTATTTTAATTTTCGTCCTTGTTTAGGCGCAATTGAGATTTAATGTCTTCCGTTCCAATATTGTTAACAATTGGTCAAATTAAAGTTTTCTTTTTACATGTTTTAGACTCACCTTGAAGATAAGACATCTGAAAGCACAAAATAAAAGAATCAACACAACTAGCTGTCGTACTACCAAGGTAGATTCAACCATCGCTAGTAATTGGATCATAATTACCATAATTAAAATCGGGATCAAAGATGAAGATAAAAGACTTGAAAGATTTTAAAAGTACGGGTCGCGTTGCCACCCTTTTGAGTATAGACAAAACGCGAAATAGACCATGATCTAATTAGGATTTCTTTTTAAAATCACATTTCCAAATTTTTTCATCATCACTGAAATTGGGATAAAAGACTACATAAATTTCAAAAGAACATACCGCGTTGTTACCTTTTTTCCCAACCCTTTCGGTAGACAAGAACACGGAAAAGACCATGATCTAATTGGGATTTCTTTTTTTAATTACAAGAAAACATTGTTGATTGTCACTGAAATCGGGATCAAAAATGAGGATAAAAGACTGAAGAGATTTGACAGAACCGACCGCGTTGCCACGTCCCTCTCTTACATTTTTTTTTCTCAGAAAACAAAAACGCGAAAAACGGCCATGATCTCATTTGATTTTTTTATTTTTTATAACAATAACATATTTTGATCAATATATCTGGAGTGACCATGATGGTAGCATACTTTTAATTGCTTTCATGATGCAACAAACCCATCAAACTAATTTTTAATCTTCCCGTCGGCCCCTTTTCAGTGCGTCCCAGAAAACAAAGCAGGACGAAATGTTCAGTCATTTTCTGGGTAACTGCACTCTAAAACTGAAGTGCTGTTTTTAGCTCTTCAAGGGCTGAAATCAGCACTTTTTAAGTGCTTGCATAGTGACTGCACTCAAAGTGCTGTTTAACTGCACTTAAAGTGCTGTTTTAGCACTTTCACGTGAGCTGAACTTTCAGCAAAAATGGGCGAAAACGGCGTGACTTCATTGGGATTCGAACCTGGGTCTCCTGCATGAGAAGCGCTGACGAGCACGTTAGACCAATTCACATCTCACGGTTGCTAGCAGATCATATTGTTGTATGATGAACTTTCTTCAAATTTGCCATACTCATCTACTATGCTGTCATAATTAAAGTCAGTTAGCGAGATCTCCATTGGTCTATTGGTAACGTCAGCGGCACTCTTCCATGTCTAGGTGAACCCGGTTCGAATCCCATACTGACCATGAACATTTTTTGTTGATAAATTAGCACTTGGGTCAGTGCTAAAACAGCACTTCAGGTGCTGATTTAGCACTTCAAGTGCAGTCACTACACGAGCACCCATAAATTAGCACTTCAGTTTTTAGAGTGTGCAAGAATTAAATGAATAATAAAGTCCGTCTTTATTGAAGTTCATCTTTTCTTCTTTTTATTTTGACAACTAAAACAATAAGAAAGTGCCACGCATAAATGAGCAACACCAGTTTGAAATCTAGTTGTCAAAATCGGATTACCCGGATCAGAGCAATGAAAAGTGCCTTGGGTGCCCACAGCAATTGAAAAACTCATGCTTGAGAGATTTGGTGGGTGAAGTCTAATGCGGCGGTCACAACTCGTCGTAGGCTACGGGGCACGTGCCATCAACGTAGCCTGCGTTGCATGTGCAATGCATGCACAGGTCGTTGGTCAATTTCTGCGATTCCTGCGTTTCTGTAGTAAGGGTATTAGAAAAACCTCCTGCACGTCGTACATGCAACGTGCCTCCGAGGTACCTGCGCTGCACGATTTTTCTACGAAATCCATCGTAGGGAGTTGCACGTCGAAGGTACGGCGAGTTGTGACCGCCGCATAACAGGGATCATACAAAAGATTTGCTTATGAACCATCTCTTTCAATTGTCATCATGTATTAATTATATACAAATGGCACGAATGGTAACATCCTTTATAGTCGATTGGTATAGTCTTCAGACTTACAACCAAGAGACCGCAGGTTTGAAACTCACACTGTCCATTTTGTTTATTCTAAAAATATAAAAACTAGGGTTGAACCCTAACCCTAAGTGCCTAACCCAAATTATTAACCACGAACCCTAAGTGCCTAACCCTAAGGTTAGCGTTGTGGTTAGGAATTACGGTTAGACCCTAGAGTTAGGCAGTTAGGGTTAGGGTTAAACCCTGGGTTAAACCCTAGGGTTAGGCATTTAGGGTTGAGAATTAGAGTTAGTCACTTAGGGTTAGGGTTCAACCTTAGGGTTAGACAGCTAGGGTTAGGGTTAATAATTAGGGTTAGGCACTTAGGGTTAGGGCTAATAATTAGGGTTAGGCACTTAGGGTTAGGGCTAATATTTAGGGTTAGGGTTCAACCCTAGGGTTAGAAATTAGAGTTAGGGTTAGGGTTAACCTAGGGTTAGGCATTTAGGGTTGAGAATTAGAGTTAGTCACTTAGGGTTAGGGTTCAACCTTAGGGTTAGAAATTAAAGTTAACCCTAGGTTAGCACTAACCCTAGGTTAGCATTAACCAGAGGTTAGCATTAACCCGAGGCTAGCATTAACCCTAGGCTAGCACTAACCTGAGGTTAGCATTAAACCTAGGCTAGCACTAACCCGAGGTTAGAATTAACCCTGAGTTAGCATTAAGCCTAGGCTAGCATTAACCCTAGGCTAGCACTGACTTGAGGTTAGCAATTACCCTGAGTGCCTAACCCAAATTCTCAACCCTAACCCTTAACCTAGGGTCAACCCTAATTCCTAAACCTAAGTTTGAGCCCTAACCTTAGAGTGGAACCCTAATCCTAACAGCCCAACCCTAACTGCCAAACCCTAATTCTTAGCCCTAAACCCTAACCCTAAAGCATTTAATTCCTAGTGTCTAACCCTAATTCCTAACAACAACTCTAACCTTAAGGTTAGGTACTTGTGGTTTGGAAGTAAGGGTTGGGGTTATAGTGCGGTTTGTTATGTCATCTCGTGCAATATGATTGCCAAAATTGATTTTTTTTGATTGTTTTGGCTTCTATAGGGTCATACTAAGCAAAACCGTCGGGGTCAAATTTTCAGACCCCTCCTTCATTTCCTGGGGAGTAGTTTGGGGCGCCATATTGGGCCCAATAGGTAAAATAAGTGTCTTCCTCCCTAATTCAAATTGTTTTCACCATTTTTTGCGCAAAGCTGTCAGAGATATTCATACTAAGTAATGTACCATAATTAACATTTAACCCCCTTCCTGTTTTAGGGGTCCCAATTTGCAAAAAATGGTAAAAATAAAGGGTGAAATATAAAATCCAGACAAATGTGAACGTTTTTCTCTCTCTTTAGTACTAGAATGTCAGAATAATGGGTTGAAATGATATTATATAATGGAATAAATAAGGAACAAACATCACATAGAGTTTACTTGGCTATTCTATTGTTTAAATGTAAAAATCTACCCCAAATTGTCTTAAATCAGATATACTATGACAGGTCAACACAAGATGCGCCAAACACATCTTTGATAATTTTTCAGACTATTATCTTAATATCACATTTTGGACACTATAAAGGCATTAATAATTCAAAATATTGTAATATATTGAAATGTAATAATTAACAAACAAGTTTACGAAAAATTGTAATTTTCTTTTGTTAAGACTGGTTTACCACCCACTCACAGCCCACTAAAAATAACAGATTAAAAGTTTTTATTTTTTCTTTTCTTTACAAATAGTTTTGCTGCCCACTGCCCAACTGCATGTTAAAAGTAATAACACGAAACAAAATGAAGCTGTGATATCATCGTTTACCAACGCTGACACATAACACAATCTCTATCTATATAAATTATTTAAAAAAATACGAGAATACATTTTCCGAGTTATGAAAAAAGTGAGAGAGAGAGAGAGAGAGAGAACAGGGAAACCTACATATTTTGTGCTATCGTGATAACAGGGAAAATAAATGAGGCTACCAATTAATATTGTTTGCTCTAATGGAAAATCTTTCCTTGTCCGTCCCGATATTAGCAGGAATACATGGCAAATTTTGAGCCCTTGTAACAGAAGCAATTATTACATTGTAAAGATATAGAGGGAAGGGTATCCTACACGAATAGGAAAAGGGTTGGTTACTTGTAATGCCTAAAATGTATAAAGCTGCATGCAAAGAGTTGTATATATTTATATAATTGAATTAACAGGTAGGTTTTTTTTTCCCGTTGTACTTCTGCAAATGCTTTTAAACTAAGATAATGCGAGCGCGAAGCGCGAGGTAAAATTTTGAGCTCCATGGAACAATCTTGCATTTAAAGAACCTTATTACCAAATTGTACATCATAAATTGCATAATAAATTCATGTAAAGATAAAACAGTTTAAGGGCAGTCAAGGAACCCGTCTCAGAAATGAATCAATCCATACTTCCAACGCTACCCATTTTAATCTAAACTTTTGTTCCATCAGTTCGTATGAAATGGCTCCTGAAAACAAATTCATCAGGAGAATAGGCTATACCAACTTGGACCAAACGAAATGGGGGGGGGGGGGGTGGCGGGTGGTCTTACATTTCTACGAGCGTATTTTTTCTTACGTGATTTAAACCCATTCAAAAAATACTTTATGCGTTTATTTATAAATTCAGGTTAGTTGTGAGTAAAATTGGTGCGAAAGTCAATTTGACCCTCTTGCGCCTTAGAAGGAATAATGTCCGTATCTTAAGACTTAACCTTGTGTATTTCCTAGGGGACCCGAGTTTTAATAAAAAATAACAGTTGGAAACGTTTATTCTACACTGTCCGTCATAAAGGTGGAATATTTTTTTGCCGCTATAGCGACATAATTTTGATCTGATTTTAATTTCTTGATATGTTTGTCCCTGCTTTTACTTTTTGGGACCCTGGCTATATCTTGGACATTCTCCCAACCCTTCACGTGGACCTTTTTCGAGAGAAGTTTTGTCAACCCCCGTGATGCCCATTTTTGTCATTTTTTCTCATTTTGGGGCCCCTTTTTGTTTTCCCGGCCGATCAAGCTCCCTTGGTCATATCCCCAGGAAACGAGACTGAGGTTTATTGTTTTACATTGTTCTTTAAGTTAAATCTATATTTCTGGGGACAGGCTTAGGTCTCTTGTCTAGGGAAGGGTTGAAGTGAAAAACGAGATTGGTGAAAATTCGGAATATTTTATTCCATCTTTATGCTGAAAACAAAAGAAATGAAAAACCACCTTTAACCCTTAAATTCATCATTTTCCCCTTAAATTTTGTTTAGCCTTGATGACAAGGCTGTAAATAGTCATTATTGATAATATTTTATTTTGATTTATGTTTGGTTGAGATTTTACAAATACAATTTAGGGAAGATAGAAATTTCCATTGTGTAAAAATGAATAAAATGAATGTTGAACCCCAATCAAAAATAAATTTTGACACTTCCCCTAGACAAAAGGGTCGAGCGTGTAACCATAAATCTAGAATTAATTTAAAGAACAATAACAAATCTCAACCTCAGACGTGTTTCCTTGGGGTAGGACCGAGGGGGCCTTGGTGGGTCGCGTGAATAAAAAAGGGCCCAAAAAAGAAGACAAAATGACGAAAATGGCCATCTTCTATGGGTGACGGGCACGGGCACCCAGCTAGTGCACATCCCCAGCCTACACCCGGCCTCATTGAAGCATAGAAATGCATCATCATCATCATCATCATCATCATCATCATCCTCCTCCTCATCATCATTATTGTTCTATATTGTCCTATTGTTCTGAGTATTGTATTGAGAGCTCTTTGTAAAGCGCATAAAACATTTTTTCTGGGGATCGCCCCCCCCCCCTCCGTCGATTTTCAAAGCTTACCATTTTTTGTCAAGTGATCAGCTATAAAGCTAGTGAAGACGCAAATTAATGTCAAATACAATGCTAAATGTTATTATAGGGCACAATTTCGCAAACAAAATACAAGACAAATGATTAAATAAAGATGCTTTTACCTCAACAGTCCGCTATTATGTATTCATGGAATATATTTTATTTGTATAATTCTTTATTCTTTAAATTGTCAATAAGTTTTCTGCATAATTTGAAAAGTAGGTCATTCTATTTCGAATTTTGGAAAACAATATATCTTTGGGGAGCTTTTTCGCTTGAGTGTATTATCAATTCCCTTTCCGGATTCCACGCCCATACGTGACATGAAATCACTCCCTCCCTGATGAGGAGTATAATAATATATGAAGCAGCTTTTTCTTGGTTGATGGTGAAGATGAGATCGACTTGATAGGCATTGTGAGCTTAATGCTTCTTATATTATGGTATAGTGGAATGCAGTAGCTCTCTAGTGTCGATCTTGTCTCTTATTATAATGACATGGATAACAATTATGAATATTGTTCCCAAAAAAAACTAAGCAATATAATACTCGATAATAATTATAAAACAAGGTAAAGATAAATTCGTAAGTGAAAAACACAAAATAGAAATAGAAATAGAATTGATAATGCTCCATTAATTTTGATTATACCAATAGAGGCATTTCAGATCATCATTCTTGTCAAAAATTTAGGCCTAAAATGTTTAAACCTTTTATTTTTTGATAATCAATATCGCTATCAATTGCAAAAACAAATACTCTATTAACAAACAAACAAGAAACTAACAATATTATGGCGAAGTCTCCTATTAGATAGTCTCTGAAGTGCATGTAAAATTTCATCGCAATCTGATGCTCTGGGACATATGACATGTATGAAGAGCATTGCTTAGCTTCAATAAAGATGTAGGGGGTCAATGTGAAGTAACGAACGAGAATGCATGATAACCATGTGAAAAGTATTATTTATCAAATTTATTGTTTTGATCCATCATGCCATTAGAGTGCCCAGAACATGATATTAAATAAATTTTTCAATTATTTTTTTTAGTGTGTTTGGCGCCATCTGGTGTTCGCGTAAGATTTTGGGATAATTATGTTTTTTACATTAAAGAGCTAAAAATTGCTGTTTGTTATGATGTGTGAATACGTGCACCTCAACTCTTCCACTACATGATACCAAATAATACCATATAGATTGTAAATTTAGCCAGAATTAATGAAGATAGACTATTTCTTAACATTTTCATTTTTAAATGTTTTTTGGGTGTAATTCTTCACAAATTGGGCTCATATGGTAAGAAAAATTCAACTTTTAAGATGGAATGCGACTGAAAATACTACTACGAATGTCTGGTAACTTTAAGAAAAAAGATTTTTCAAAATTGATTGAGGAGGAATGACCCATTTTCTTATTGGGTCAATATGGGCCCTAAAGGGCCCCCAGAAATTTAAGGAGGGGTCTGAAAATTTGACCCCCTTCAATTTTTAATATCTTGGACCCTAATGGACCCCAAAATGCCAAAAAATGAAATTTGGCGTTCATATTGCACGGGAGATGTTTTTGTGACATACCGTACCGCACTATTAACCCGGTGTTGGCATTTTATTTTATTGATATTTTCTTCTTTTTATTTATTTTTGTTATTTTTAGAATAAACAAAATAGACAGTGGGGGTTTCGAACCTGCGGTCCCTTGGTTGTAAGTCTGAAGACTATACCAATCGCCTATAAACGATGTTACCATTGACTGGTGTCATTTGTAATTAAATAAATGGTGACAATTGCGGGGCTGCAATTTTCTCAATGCGACAAGTTGGAGCAAGGAGCTATTGTTTGGTAAATCTGTGGCAGCGACTTGAACTGTAGTAGAGTAACTTTTCTTCAGGGATTAAGCATACAATTCTAATCCGTTGCACTAATCTGTTGACTGGAGGGCTTTTGTACATTCTTCACCTTGTCTGGCTTAACTTGATCATGGCAGCTAGTATTATATGAACTTTGAGGTATCTAAACAAAATTATTGCGCAGTCTCATATTGACTTTTTACGTAAAGGTTCTGTGATCACATTGTTTTGTCGGCCAACAATTGCATTTCAATGCATGGAAAAGTGGGAATTTCTATTCCGTCTACCCCCATAAGAAGTTCATAACGTAATCAAATTGTTGGCTATCTTTGTAAATTCCATTATTTATTTTTTTTGGTGGTCTAATTAAAAAATATATTTATTTCGAAGATGCTTGTATCTTAACATAGGTTCAATGATTATACAGTCTGTGTCAAAAAAAATGGTACAGTCGGGGAAAAAATCATTTAGGTGTGAAATCTTTTCATATAATGTTTTTTTGTAGTACCAAATTAAAGCCAAAGATTTTTCTTGCTGATGCGCTTTGTCCTGTATAATTTGCTCTCGTAAAACAAAAGTTATGCTAAGTTTTGTGCGACGAGGAACAAATCGAAATTACGCACTTCTATTGTTCTGGAGCGCTGAATTCACGGTCATTATGCGAAATCGTACACAAAGGCATGGGACGGCGTGCGAAAAATGGATTTTTCTTGATTGTAGAAAATTAGTCATATCTCAAAAAATACTGCACCAAATGTGATGAAAAAAATCGCAGAAGAAAGAGTGATATTCCTGCTTTATGAAAATAACAAACAATACAACGTTGATATTAACCTTCACACTATAAAAAAATGTTTTCCAACTGTACCATTTTATTTGACACAGACTGTATAGAAAGGTGGAATAATTGGCATTTTCTGTAAAAAAAATATGGATGATTAAATACAGCTTGCAAGTAACGTAACATTATAAAAATTTTAAACATCTATAACATCCATAAATTGAATTTTTTCAAAAAAAAGCCAATTTAAAAAAGTCAAATTTATTTCGACTTTTGGTCAAAATTGATTTTATTGATTTTTATAAGGTTAAAATTTCTATCTTTCCAAAAATGCCTTGTAGAATCTCAACCAAACATAACTCATAATGATAAACAGACTATAGTCGCTATTTACAAACTTGTCATGAAGGCTGAAACAAAATTTGTTGGGAAATAATAATGATTATACGTTTTATTGGTTGTTTCTAATTTCCTTTGTTTTGACCATAAAGGTAATATAGAATTGTCAATTTTTCACCGATCTCACTTTTTACTTCAACCCCTCCCCTAGACAAAAGACCCAAGCCTGTGACATTAAACTTTGATTTAACGTAAAGAACAATAACAACCCTATACTTCAGACGCATTTCGCGGGGGTAGGATGGAGGGGGCCTTGGCCACTTGGTTGAACGAATAAGGGGCCCCAAAATGATAAAAAAAAAAAACTGGCTAAAATGGGCACTGTGGGGATTGACAAACATTTCTTTATTTTTCATTCCACGGGAACGGTTGTGGGAACTTCCAAGATATAGCCAGGGCCCCCAAAAGTGAACGTGGGGACAAACAACTTCAAGAAATTAAAGCCGGATCAAAAAAGATGTTGCTGGAGCACAAAAAAAAAAATAATAACAAATAACAAATCCAACCTTTATGAGCAACAGTGTATATCACTAACTAAGGTGCGCTGATTTAATTGATCTCAAACCTAGGGAGGAGCATCAAATGAACCTGAAAATAAAGGGGCGCCAAATGAGTCTTAGCATTAGGGGCCAAATCTTTAACCCGGGGGGAGCTGAATTGACCTGAAACTAAAAAGGTGCCAACTTGGTTCTAAAAATTAGGGGTCTAGTTTATCTAAAATTCAGGGGTGCCGAACTGGTCTTATAATTGGGAGGCTTCAAATTGTTATTTAACTGTCGTGAGTTCGAAACCCGGCCGAGTCATACCAGACTTACAAAAATGGTACCTAAAGTTGCCTTTTAACAAGGAGCTTAGGGGTAATAATAACATCATGCAGGGCCCGCTGGGAGAATAGTTGTTAGAACTGAAGTGGCTACCCCGATTGGTAAATAAAATGATATCATTATTATTATTATTATAACTTCAGGGGCATCAATCTGACGGACAAAAAAGGCTTGCTTTTAATTTTCTTTTAATATTCATTTGGATATTAAATTGCTTAGACTTCTATGCCTTCTGGTCATTATAAATACAGAGTAAAAATTTTCCAAGGGGTTATTACACTATGATCCTGAGGAGTTATTACCCAGTGAAAATGTCCTGTTAGAATACTACTCTTATAGAAAAAAATATCGCCCCTCAAGCTCGCCTATATTTTCTTGTTATCATATTATACTTATGAGGATTAATTGCAACCCCCCCCCCCCCAAAAAAAAAAAAAAAAAAAAAAAATTAACAAAAATACTAAATTGGCTTGATTTTAATTACAAATGTCCGCCCTCGCTCACATGATTTCATATTCACGAGAAGATTCAATTGAATTCCCAAAGTGCTTAAAATTTCATGCTTATTGTAGAGAAAAATTCGGGGACATCCATTCGCACTTTAATATGATATTCCTGACATGCCTGATGATGTAAGAAAAAACTGATGTATTAGCCGATGACAATGCATAAAGCAGTAGCGGAACGCAGACCGGAGTCACACAAGAACTTACCGGGCCATGCGTAAACATAATAGAGCCGCTTTTGTCCCAGACAATTGGGCCCCCGAATTGCATTCAATTCGATTTTCTTGGATCCGCGCCTGCATAAAGTCCTGTTTTAAATCACTCATAAAGCAAAATTACTCCTCTTGAATTGCGCACGCCTTTCTTCTTCTTCTTCTACGCCCCATGTCACTTGGGGAGTACTGAAAGGTCGCACAAAATTACATTTTGGGTTAACATTACGATAGAATACCTTAAGCTGCAGAGAGGTGGGAGAGGTTTCGAACCGTTTCCGAGTGTTGAAAATAAACTCTGAGATTCCTTGTGTAAATATTGCATAACTCTCGCGACCTGTTGTTTAACCTGATTCGAAAAAGACAACTTAAAGGGGAAGTTCACCCTGGAATTTGTTGGTTTTAAAAAATGCAGAAAAATAAATGAAAAAATATGAGTGAAGGTTTGGAGAAAATCGACCACAAAATGATGAAGTTATGAATATTTAAAGTTTTGATTCTGTGACGTCACGTGCGAGCAGATCTCCTATGTGTTATGTTGTGTAAATTCCATAAAATGCATTTTTTCCAGGAGAAATTAATTATGTCACCTGTGCGGTCGATAAACCATCAAAACATAATGTTCATATACATGACTATATCAAATTGACCCATTCCTTTATCAAGAACCATGAACAAAACAAATTTATGGAATTTACATACACAACCGATGGGAGAGCTGCTCGCACGTGACGTCACAGAATCAAAACTTTAATTATTCATAACTTCGCCATTTTTTGGTCGATTTTCTTCAAACTTTCACTCATATTTTTTAATTATTTTTTTTCATTTTTTAAGACCAACAAAATTCCAGGGTGAACTTCCCCTTTAACACAACGATCTGATACTCCCCAAGTGACAGGGGCCTTGAAAGATTCGTCCTTCCATATGCTTACGTTCTATAATTATTCTATCCATTTTATCCTGATCCTAAAATTAACGTTAATAAAATGATTAATGAACTTCTGTATTATTTATCGATCTAAGATTAAATTTCAAATACAGTATTACAGTATTTCAATGTAACTATAAGTGCTTGGAAAACAATCGTGTTTGGTGAGGCTAGGGTGGTGGTGGCTTCTACCTGGCATGTGCTGTCTAGAACCTGCCCTGTCATCATTAGGGAAAGACGCCAGTAGCGGACGCAGCCAGATTTCATACAATGGATATATCGGGCCCATGCGTAAACATAATAGAGCCGCTTTTGTCCCCGAACAATTGGGCCCGAGAAATGCATTCAATTCGATTTTCTTGGATCCACGCCTGTACACTCAGCCTTGTCTGTAACTTTCACTCAAAGTTGTGGCCTAAAACCAACCCCCTCACTCGGACTCAAGACCAAATGAGGAAGGGTCTTTCTCTCCCGAGATTAAAACGATATTTGATTTGAATTCTCTTACACACCATACTCCCTAACTTTAAAAATGCAATCTCGTTAACATTCTCAATATTCCTCTACGTAGAGTTCTATACTAAAAATATTCAGTCAAAATTATTCATCTATCCAAGCTTTCATTCACTATCAAAACTCCCAATTCAAACATTCTTCATTTTTTTTTTGTTTTTTTTTTTTGCACATACAATACAAACACCTGAGAATTTGGAGCTTGACCTTATGCTGGTATCAAAGGGTGGCATCTCACTTCGCGGAGACTTCTCCGCGACAGAATAGAAATTTTCGTCTCCGCGACGGATAAAAGGTATTAGAGACGTCTCCGATATCGCGGAGACGTCTCGGAGACGGATTTGGGACTACTTCAGAATTTTTTATCATAAATTGTCGGGGAGACGTCTCCGCGATAACGGAGACGTCTCTTATACTTTTTATCCGTCGCGGAGACGAAATTTTCTATTCTGTCGTGGAGACCTCTCCGCGAAGTGAGATATCACCCTTACTTGCCACGAGACTAGTTTGCAGGCACAAACCCATGTTGTTCGTTTACTAGGGTCTGACGTTAAGAACTAGATTCAATCGTGTACTGTAGCTCATCTCAACAAGTCTCTCTTATTTGACACAGGCAGTGAGCATGCAGACTAGTCTCCACTCTAGACTGAAATTTGTTTAAGTGTCAAATTGAGTCTGTGCTTGCAGACTACCACGAGACGGATTTGAGACGGGTTTAAAATTGTCGCGAAGACGTCTTAGTGACGGAAAAAAAGTATCGGAGACGTCTCCACAATGGAAAAAAAGTATTGAGCGTCCGAGTCGCAGAGAAGTATCCGCGAATTGAGATACCATCTTAACTAAATTAAAGATTCAAACTTAATTGATCAAGAGCTAAGGGTGGTATCTCACTTCGCGGAGACGTCTCCGCGACAATTTATGAAAAAAATCCGTCTCCGAAATTCAGGAGACGTCTCGGAGACGTCTTTAATACTATTAATCCGTCGCGGAGACGAAATTTCTATTCTGTCGCGGAGACGTCTCCGCGAAGTGAGATAGCACCCTTAAGACCCAGGATTGCATTCCACATACCCAAATACCTTTTTATAATTCACCAGCTGGATTCCTTACTAGGGGTTGGAATTAAAGAGAATAAACTCACATTGTGACATATACACACATTTCAACATATTCTCTCGTGAATGTCATCATTGAGTTACAACGAAATCAAAACAAAATTACTATTCATCAGCTGTTGTAAATACCTCATTTTATCGCTTTTATTGGTCACATTTATAATAAAATTCTGAAGTTTCATTCTGATCAAATGACATAAAAGAAGAGAGCTCACATCGTCTCTTTCCAACTTCCTCCAATAAATATATAAACACGAAACTATTATATATGAGTATATATCATCATATACGATATATTATGTTATATATCATGATCATAATAACCCAGGGAAGAAAAGTACATGAGTAAAATAGATATACATACAGATTAATTATTCAAGATGAAACAGTATGATTATAGTACATTTCCTATCGTTCTATACATTACATTATTTAAAAAATAAAGATATCATGAATGGTAAAATAGAACCGTCCATAAGATGATATACGTTACAAAGTATTGTACATAGTTACGAAAACCAAGTTCAAAGTCATTTTGAAATAAACCAAATAATATCAGAGAAATATTCCATCCGGTAGAGTTTCTTTCGTGAGCCTATTCCAACCATAACCAGTAGCGGACGCAGCCATATTTCATACAATGAATGTATCGGGGCCATGCGTAAACATAATCATGATAATAGAGCCGCTTTTGTCCCCGGACAATTGGGCCCGAGAAATGCATTCAATTCGATTTTCTTGGATCCGCGCCTGATAACCGTCTAACGAGTAAATCCTCCCTTTCAGTCGTGACGAAACAAATTCAATAGTTCTAACCATATACATCATACGTCCATACTTTAGAATCTTGTTCTATGATTGGTCAAAAGTTAATCACGTGATAAAAATAGAAAGACCATGCAAAGTATTCATAAACCTCGAGAAACCAGTCTCTAAAACATAATTACGTTTTTTTTCTTCATAGTTGACCACTTAAGGGAGGGGTGCTGATATGCTGACAAAAAAAGGGTTTCTATAACAAAATAAGGTCAGTACCAGAGGAATCATACATCGATAACAGTAGCGGACGCAGACCGATGTCATACAATGAATTTATCGGGCCCATGCGTAAACACAATAGAGCCGCTTTTGTTCTCAGACAATTGGGCCCGAAAAATGCATTCAATTCGGTTTTCTTGGATCCGCGTCTGAATAAAACTGTAGATGCATGAACCTTTTGTGCATACAATGCAGCGTTGATCCATATTTGAAAGGGGGGAGGGAGGCTTTATAATTTTGGACAAAACATACACGACAATGGGCAATGTTATTAATAGTTCATTACGTCATTTCGCCAAGGGAATATTTGACGAGAACCATTCAGCTGTATAATACATTATTGCAGCTGTAACACACTAACACACTTTAAATCATGTATTGCTATACAACTTCAAAATACATGCAAATAACAAAAAACCTCATTTTGTTTAACCAGCAGATTAAAACGTATATTGATGAGCAAAAAATTGCCAACGAATATGGGGGAAGTATGTTGAACATGTTTATGAAATGGTAATTCATTTATTTTGAAAACATTCACCAATAACTTCTCCTAATAGCAAGGTAAATGATACTGATTATCATAGGAACACTTTCGAAGATAAAGTTCAATTTGTAACTGTATACAAAAATGAAAATAAGAGCAGTAAATACATTTTTGTAAATCATACTAAATTATTTTCAATCAGACTTACATAATAAAGATTACATTTGTCGAGCTTTTTCTTTTGAGGCCTACATACAAATCATTTGAACAACAAGTGAGCCGATCTAATTGGCCCATCCCTCTGACATTGACTATCAGGCTTTCATTAGGCCAATCTGATTGGTCAGTTATACTTTTGGGGCTGACATTATCGTGATGTGATTGGTCTATTCTTCTGACAGGGGTTACCAAGAGTTTTGTCTGATTGGAGTATTCTTCGTTTCGGGGCTGTCAATGTACCGATCTAATTGGCCAATTTTACTAAAAGTGACTACCAATGTGCCGATTGGATTGGCCTATTACTTCTTACAGCAACTGCCAAAGGACCAATCTGATTGGCCCATTCTCCATCCGGGGATTGTCAGTGTATTGATGTGATTGGCCCATGCTTCGTACAGGGACTTATATAGAGTATCGTTCTGATTGGCCTGTTCCACTAATAATAAGGGGTTTTTCGATATGTTACAACTTGCCGCCTCGACGAAGTTAAGAGGTAAAGAATGGAGGCTTTTTAAAAATAATTACAATGATAATGGTGGCTTCTTTACGCGTGACGCCAACTGATCACACCCGTGGTGACGTCATCGTATTGGTCGACTGAGACGAGGCATTTAAGGTTCTTGATTTCAGCATATCGACGTATATGAGGCTTTGAGCGTCAGGCGTGAAGAAGCCGCCATTACTTTTTTTTTAAATAATTATTTAACAACAGCTTCCACTATTTACCTCCCAACCTTGTTCAGGCGAAACATCGACACAAATTGGAAACTGCTTATAAATGATGGTCAGAGTGCCGATCTTATCGGCTCCACTGAAGTAGATATTGTTCGCAATTGCACAATAAAATGTTAAACCAAATTACATGTGATACCACCATCACGTTTTGATATAGAATAAGAAACCATCATGAAATCATTAATAAATCAAAGAAAGAACAGTCATAAGAACGTGTTGGACACATGCCAACAAATAGAACATGTTTGTTCAACTTAAAGTTCAATCAGGACTTTAAGAAATCAAGAGTATTGAAACTTACATAAAAGTTAGCAGATCGTGATAAATAATACAAATATAAAAACACATGCAAGTTGGAGCACCTTGAGTTCTTTAAAATATAATCATCACGATAGAAATAGAAATAGATAGTTAACTAAATTCAAACACGAAGAATAATAAACAAATATACATGTGGACAAGTCTGAGCATACAGCTATGAAAATCAGTTTAAAATTCTATGAAAATAATGAACTATTCATGATTGTACTAAAAGTGTCTGCAAACCCATTCCTAGTATACGGCATCGGCATAATATTTATAACTAGCAGATTTATTTATCTATGAAAAAAAAATTGTCCTATGAAATTAAATGTAACAAAGTAGGCGTACACTGCAGAATGGAAATATATTAAAATTGTTATGTTTATAGCGTACCTATGTGACTGATGCTCATTTAGTTTGTAAGCGACGAGGCACAGTCTAATTTATTTCAAAACAAAAACAACCAAAAATCACGGTATTACCAAGAAAACCCGTTGCCATTGATCCATTTATTTTAATTATATTTTCATTCCTTTAAAAAATAATTACAAAGCACTCCACGACTTTTGCTGCCAAGATCGCTATCATCATTATGATCGACAAAATCAAGAACCTTATCGAACTCATCATCATCATTCATTATTAAGACTTCAATGTCATCATCACCATCATCACCATCAATACTATCAGCATCATCGTCAGCATTCATCGTCATCATCACCATCATCGTCGTCACCAGTATCATCATCATCATCACCATCATCGTCGTCATCATTCACTATCATCATCATCATCACATCACCAGTATCATCATCATCACCATCATTCATCATCACCATCATCGCCGTCATCATTCACCATCATCATCATCACCATCAGTCATCATCATTTCATTCCTCATTAACTCGGTCATTGCTTACACCGCCATCACCACCACCACCACCACCATCAACAACATTCATAAACTCCATCATCAACCTCTGCGTCAATTTCATAATCAACCCTATCCTTCATTAAATCCTTCCTTGCCAATGTTCAATATTAAAATCATATTTAAAACAAGCCATTATCCTTTCATTCCAAATATATAATAATCACCGTTGTTTTCCTTCCTTATTATCAATCTGTATCCATTTACAGTGATGTGCTCATTTAAAGCAAGCAAAATCCTAGAAGTAAAACCAGATCCATTGACATGATCAATGCCTTTTTAAAAACTCAAATATAGGCATAAGCATGAGCAATAAAAAGACACTTTAAAGAAATTATATGAACGAAATTGAAATGGTTACTAATTTCTATTTTGTATGGTAGCATGAATAACCCTAATTTATTAGGTGTTATTGCAACAAATGTTCCTTCCTCTCACCGCTTGATTCATTTCAAAATGGAGTTTCAAAAGTTGAATAGCACCTTTAAAGTCTTCTGCATTTACACGAATATAACAAAACCATTTGTTAACGTCTGGTCACTAGATACCAGTACTAATTATAATCTGAATTCATATTCCTATAAATTGCAAAGTATTTTTGATTTCGCATCGGGTAAAAAAAAAAAAAAAAAAAAATTTCTTCAGCTCTTACGGCCACATTTTCAAAAATAGAACACATTCTAAATTAAAGATGCAATGAATAAAAGTCCTTTGCATGTCCTCAGTCGCAAAGCTTCTTCTTGGAATTCTACATGATTGACATATGGCCGCCTGACATAGCATCAATACATTATCTGCATCCTAGCAACGAATTTATACGAACATTTGTAACAGGCACTTGAAAAAGGAATGGCAATATATTTAATTCATGTGTGACTTCCTCGTATGGGTAATGAGGCCTTGTGGTTTTGATGTGGGCTACTTGATGGATCATTAGGTTTATGGTGCAGTACATAGTTTTATAATCATTTTCTGGGCTGTAACACAAAGACTTTACGATTGATAAAAAGTTACGATTGATTTTTTCTCGGTAACCTCATCATGGACAGGATGCTCCAAAGTTGATGATCTTAATCCTAACCCTAGCCCTAACCCTATTCTTAATCATATCCAAATCCTTATCCATGACTGTACCTGGTTTCCAAATGAGGCTACCGAGAAAAAATAAATCGTAACCTTTTATCAATCGTAAGTCTTTGTGTTACACCCCACAGGACACTATCTAGTTTGGGCATTAGTGCATTATGATATGGGGTACTGTATCATTAGGTACAGGATTCAAAATATGGTTTCATTAATCATCATACATTAACTTTGCCTAGTTTGAGGTTTACTTCAAATCTGATTTTCTTGATGTGATTTTGGGCACTGTATTATTAGTTCTGATGTTCAATGGGCCTAGATGCTTGCACTGATCATTAATCATTTCTACCTTGTATCTGTTTGGATTTGGATGATATACTCCAATATAAACCGAATGAATGTGTTTACAAGATGGTGGCAAAGACAGAAACAAATAAAATCCGGTTCATCAAGGAAGGATGGTATGCTTGCCTTATGTTTTTAGCCTGAAAGTATCGTTAGACTTTCATTGATAATAAGTACAGGAAGAATTGTACCAATATGCATTTCTTTGAAACATATAATCAAGGCATTCACAATCATTGCACACACGGCTAGAGCTATGTTCACTGTCACACACAACATAGATGTCTCCAAACTGAAAAAGAAAAATCAGGTATTTTGTTGCGAGTATGTTTAGCCCTCTACCATTCATTGGTCCGTATTCACAAAGGAGGCCTAAAGTTAAGCATAGCTCAAATCTGTGGTTTAACTATGGCTAGCAAAATGGGAGACAAAATGCCTACATTGCAATGTTCCTTACATGTTTTCTGGATTCTGGAATCATGCTTTAATGGTTAGAAAAACTTTGTACTTATCATACCCGTTCAGTTTTTGATAGTTTAAGTACCAACAATTCCGATAAATTGAAGATAAAAATACTTTTTAAGATTGTATCCCTTTTTGCTAGTCATAGTTAAACCACAGATTTAAGCTAGGCTTAACTTTAGACCACCTTTGTGAATACGGGCCAATAATTCCCTTTCCTGATTAACTGCACAGAAATGTATTTCTTTGCTCGCATTTGTAAAATCCTACATTCAGAATTCAAACAAAATAACACATCTAAAATCTACTGTATAATCAGTACCATAATTTTGATAAGACTATGGATGAATTTCAGCACTACTGAGGTAAATAGGTGTACATGTCACGGACAAACAAAACTAATGCTCAATATATTAATGCAGGAGAGTGAAAATCACTCTTTTATGAAGCCACACTAGGAAGCATTTTCTTATTATTTTTTTATTTATTTATTTCTTCTTTTTTTGAGGGAGGCGGGGGGGGGGGGGGGGGGGGGGGGGGGGGGCGGTTATACTTAAAAAGGAGTGGATTCTACTCTCTTTTTCCAGGCTTAAACTTTTTCACTCGTAGTTAAGGTCAACTCGAGGGGAGACCTTATACAAGCCCCTTACCAGGCCTCTAAATGTAGGCTAAAAGAGTGGAATCCACTCCTTTTGCGAGTGAAAATTCATCCTAACTGATGCGATCCTCATCTGATCATACCTTCTTAAAAGAATAGATTTACATAAAATCTCTTGTACTATGTCTTGTCCCAAGTATAAACACACACACACAGTATACACATAAAAAGAATTTTTAAAAAACTTTTCAAAATCTCGCTAAAATACATGATGGAAAATTAAAAGAAATGCCTTTCACATGAAGACGATTTGATATCATCCATGGGTTTTTGAACAAAACGTTGAGAGTAATCATAAAAATATGTGTGCATCAGTACTTGAAAAAAAATTAAAAATAGGGGTGTGGAATAGGCAACAATTTAACTGTTTGTTAAACTCTACTTTGAAATCTGTAAGTGTAAATGGTACAAAAGATACGGGACAACATTGACATGGTAAAATGCTAAACCAAATTTGAGAACCAAAAAAAAAAAGGAAAAAAAAAAAAACATGATTGTGCCAAAAACACACCAATTCAAAATTGCTTCCATTTGGACAAGGACATGATAAAAAGATTGCAACAGTGTCTTTGTTCGTTAACATGATTTATGAATAAAAATAATACAGGTTTCTTATAACGCTTTACAAGTTACTGTCCAAAGCAGTTATAGCATTTAATTGAGTTCAAAAGTATACTGTTCTTGAATCTTTGGATATCTAGGGGTGTGTTCAATTTCCATTTTCAAATTTAAACGCCAACATGAATCATGATACACAGACGCGATCAGCGGTACACCGTTCAGTGTCGAAAATTCAAAGCTGATTATACGTCCATCGTCTTTAAATTCCCCGCTCTCAAAAACAAACATCTGTGCTTTCTTTCACTTGCACCAGAAGCTTTCACTGCAAGAGCACATTTAAAGATGTTTGAAAACTCAATTGTGCTCAGTGTCGCATTTCGTTGCATTCGCGATGCTCAAGGTCGTAAAATCAAAGCTGATCGTGATTCAAAACGCATCTTTTTTTCGGCGTTTAAATTTTTCTCCGAATGGAGATCTGAAACACGTTTACTTTTTACGACTGGGAATCTGGACAATGAACACCCACTTTGTTTCTCTTTATATCAGCATTTTGTAATCGCGTTTTGTATCATGATTCATGTTGGCGTTTAAAATTTGAAAATCAACATTAAACACACCCTAATTGGAGTACTATACCAAAACTTTACAATATAGTGCCTTGCACAATCAAAATCTTGGACTGCATGAGTAAACCGTCAAAACAAACAATCCCACGTTACTTTCAACAAGACTTATGGCACATCAAATCTGAGTAACTACTCCGATGGAATATCATCCACATCAACTTGACCGAAAATAATTGGTATGAGCTTGAACAGTCCTCTTGAATAATTTATATTGAGCATGTGCCTTTGAATGTTTACAACAGACACATGGCGCCCTCTAAATGCTGTGAATCATCATTATCATCATCATCCTCTTCATCATCATCATCATCATCATCATCAACAGTGGATATCATCAGAAAGCAGATCTTCCTTCGCACTCTGTTCCTGAAGCCTCTTTCAAAAGAAAACAATTGATGCTACACCTAATAGGTTGGACTGAACCAACTCGTTCTGTGTAGCTCAGATATGATGGACTGTTCCTAAATCCCATTTTGCCTGAATCCAAACGATGCCACACCAACTGAAAATCGAACTGAACTCGTTTTTAAAGCCTAATCGTAGCTGACTTTCCTAAAATCCCATTTCAAATGAAGACAATCGATGCTACACCCACTACAGGTCGGACTGAACTGTCTCAATTTCCAATCGTAGCATCAATGGAGTACCAATATGGCTGCCTGTTCCTAACATCCCCTTTCAAATAAATCTGGCTGATGCTGTTCCCAATATTGAACTGTCTTGATCTATTGAAGTCCAATTGCAGCATCACTGGAGTAGGAAGATGGCGGACGTTGCGGATGTGTAGGGGCTATCTGTTCAGAAGTCTCTGTCCCATCCGGATGTGTCGTCTTCGGGTGCAGCCTCATGATCAGGGGGATACGTGTCAAAGTTTGCTGTGTCAGAATTTGATCGCACCTAAGCCAAGAAAGTTATAAGAAAATGGTGGAGAAAGAGTCAGGGGATGAAGAAGTAGTGTATTTCACAATTGATAACATTGAAATGTGAAATATTCAAAATTAAGATGATTATCATTTTTGTTGTCTTCATGATGATCCTCATGAACACCACTACCACAACCATCATCACCATCATCATCATCATCATCATCATCATCATCATCATCATCACCTTCATTATACTTACCACCACCATCATTGTCACTTCTACCACCATTATCCTCATCACTACCACCATCATCATCATCATCACCACTACTACAGCCATCATCATCATCATCATCATCATCATCATCATCATCATCATCATCACCATCACTACCACAACCATCATCATCATCATCATCATCATCACCATCATCCTAATTACTGCCATTATCATCTTCACAACTACCACTATCACCACCTCCATTATCATTACCACCATCATCACCATCAATACCACCACCGTCCTTATCATCACCACCACCATCATCATCACGACCACCACCACCACCATCATCATCACCACCATCATCATTACCACCATCATCACGACCACCACCATCATCATCATCATCATCATCATCATCATCATCATCATCATCATCATCATCATCATCATCATCATCATCATCATCATCAACACCACCACCACCAACACCACCACCAAAACCACCACCAAAACCACCACAAAACACCACCACCACCATCATCATTATCACCATCATCATCAACATCATCATCATAAACATTGATCAATTTCACAAAACTTACCGTTGGAACAATGGGTGGTGTTAGACTTCGTTTCCTTAGACCTTCCCAGTTGAAACCATCAAACCATCTAAGATGAGGAGATAAAAGTGTAGAGAAAAAAGTGTCAGAAACTAATATTCCTCTTCGATTAACTAAGTGTCATAATCTATTTCACAAGCAAATTTGGGCCCTCTTCAGTACAGCTTTTCTCTGATTTGACCCCACTGTATTAATGCTTGTGATGATCCCCTCTATCTCCCGCTTCCTCTCTCTCTCTCTCTCTCTCTCTCTCTCTCTCTCTCTATCTCTCTCTCTCTCTCTCATCTTTCTTATTTTCAAGCTTCATTTTGTAATCATTTCATTAGTTTACATTTTGACAGGTAAACAATTTTAACACATTCTTCATTTAAAAAAAAAAAAGCTAGTCTAGTTAATTTTTTTGGTACAATGTGGGTTCAGCATGTCTTTTATAGAATCCTTGCTTCCTTTCATTAAAGGAATACGATCACAGAGTTTGCAACATACAGGACACTATTCAAGTTATGTTCGCTTCCCCTAAACTATCACATACAATGTTGTTTATTACCGTACAAAGGCATTAGAGCAGTCACCAAAATTTTGTACCCTAGAGGTGACATACTTTATAGATGCAGAGTGAGAGAGAATAAAGCCAGGATATCACTCTCTATGTCGCAATCTCCCTTGAATTTCTTTCTTGAGTAAAACTCAGATATTGTAGAAGTGTTGTAGTCTAATGGTCGTATCACTTGACTGGGAATGCAAAGGTCGTGAGTTGGATTCCCGTCTACGGCACTTACGTCCTTGAGCAAGGCATTTTCTCTAATTTGCTTAAGGAGGAATCCGGGCTGAAATAAAAAAGTTTTGTAAAGTAAAGTAAAATTTAACAAGCACAACACAGAAAATTTCATCAAAATCGGATGAAAAATAATAAAGTTATGCATTTTTTAGGTACCGGTATTGAATTTTTTTCGTAAAACAGTTCTTGGCAGGTCTCATGAACAGGTCTCATGAATATTTGAATATTCAAATGAGCAAACTGATGATGTCATAGTCCCCCTACTTCTTGTATATTTTATTATATGAAATCCTATTTATCTAATTTTTTCATACATTACATATACAGAAAATCTATCACTCATACTGAAATAAGTAAAAGCACTTGTGACCTTGAACATTCCACAAGGAGTAATCCCTGATTTTATGTCCTTGGGGCAGAAAATCTTGATAATTGGTATTTCACACAATAAAATACAAAGAAAATAGGGGGACTGTGACATCATCAGGTTGCCAATTTGAGAACTGATTTCTTAAAAATTCAAAACCTAAGAAAATTCATAACTTTGCTATTTCTTATCCGATTTTGATGAAATTTTCAGTGTTGTGCTTTTTAGATTTTACTTTATTTTTGTAATAATGCAAACTCCACCCCGGAGGAGCTCTTTAACACTCCATCCAGGTGTAAATGGGTACCTGGAGGGCATTTCATGAAAGGATTTGTCAGACATTTTATCCAACAAATTTGCTCTCAGCCAATCAGATGCAAGCATTTCTGTAGCTTATAATAGTTTGTCGGATAAAACATCCGACAAGTCCTTTCATGAAACGCCTAATTCCTGATATGCTTAAGCGCTACATACTTGGCGACTAAGCTATGACTGGGGTAATGTGTAAAACATTCTTTGTAATGCGCCATGAGCATCATGTACGTCTGACCGGCCTGAGCGATATACCATAGAAGCCACCATTATTATCATTACAGAAAATCTCACTTGTGCTTCTGGATGTCTTTGAGCCCGCTCTTCTGGTAGCCAAGTCTCTCCGTAGGGTTGTCCCTGCATAGTTTCTTGATCATGTTCGCAGCATTACGAGTGATCTTCCTCGGGAATTCAATCATGTCCATCCCCTTCAGGATGATGTTATACGTCTTCATGGGATCAGAGCCTGTGAAAGGTGGACTGCAGACACAAAGAAATTCAAATTTAACATGAGGAAAATACTACTAGGCATTTATATGACCCTATCTAAAAAAAAAAATGTTCATTCCAAGGAGCGCAAGGATAGATCAATGTGAAACATAGAGTCTAGCAAGAGTGACATACATTTGTCTCCAGCATTACAAATAAAAGTTTTTAATCGTATTTCAAATTGTGTAGTTCTCACATATTTATATTTTTTAAAATATAAAAAGGGGGAGCTTGTCATAGGCCTACAGCATATCTCACAGAAATATATCCCCAACTCTAATAGCCTCATATTAAAAGGTTATATGACCTTGAAATCTTCATGTTTAAATTACAACTTATATCCTGTTCAGTGATACCAAATTTATACCTGTGCTGTTATAGATGACTGAGGCCATGCATGGTTGCTTAGCCCAAATAATTGGTACGAGGCAAATTTGAAGCAGGTTTTTTAAAGCCCAAGCGATCGGTCATTTAATTTGGTATACTAAAATGAACACAAAATGACTTATTCATTAACACAGAATCAAAATTAAGGTTACATAAGTTCTAAATCAAAATAAGAGGCTTTTAAAGTTGTTAATACATTTTTCTGGGGCGCACTGAATGATCATCTACCTTCAATATGGCATTTACGGTTCTTTAATTGCAATGCATGATGGGAAAGAAATCTAGTCAGATATATTGCAGCGCTCACCACTGTGAGACAATGTTAAAGGGGAAGTTCACCCTGGAATTCTATTGGTTTTAAAAAATGCAGAAAAATAAAAGAAAAATATAAGTGAAGGTTTGGAGAAAATCGACCAACAAAATAATGAAGTTATGAATATTCAAAGTTTTTATTCTGTGACGTCACGTGCGAGCAGCTCTCCCATGTGTTGTGTATGTAAATTCCATAAATTTGTCTTTTTTCAAAAGAAAATTAATTATGTCATCTGTGCGGTCGATATATCATCAAACATATGTTCATAAATATGCTTCTATCAAATTGACCCATTCCTTTATCAAGAACAATGAAAAAAGACAAATTTATGGAATTTACATACACAACACATGGGAGAGCTGCTCGCACGTGACGTCACAGAATTAAAACTTTGAATATTCATAACTTCATTATTTGTTGGTCGATTTTCTCCAAACCTTCACTCATATTTTTCTTTTATTTTTCTGCATTTTTTAAAACCAGTAGAATTCCAGGGTGAACTTCCCCTTTAAGAAAACAAGTCAAAACTTTGATTTTCACCGATGTCATACAATTTATTCACGAATCCTTTCTTACCAAAGTAAGATATATTCTTCAAATTGTATGAAAATACTTATTTTATTAACTTGATGCACACAACAAATACAGAAATAAGTGATTTTTTCATAGCATTCACAATTTGATTTTTGATTTGATTTTGATTTATTTGTTAAGTAGAACAACATTCACATAAGTCTGACGGGATGACCCATGAAAGCCCGAGAGCTTATTTACAACGGGGTCCCAAAAATATCCAATATGATCGCATGCGATTATGAGCTGATTTGACTAGAATTCTGTCCCCTCATGCATTACAATGTAGGAACCGTAAAGGCACATATTCAACTCATGAGAAAATAATCCAGCATAAAACCCACCTGCCGGTGAGCAGCTCAAACATGAGTATACCGAGTGACCAGTAGTCGGCCGAAAGGTCGTGACCTCTATTCAGGATGATTTCAGGTGCTACATACTCTGGTGTCCCGCAGAACGTCCAGGTTTTTCTGCCGTGTCCTATCCTCTTGGCAAAGCCAAAGTCCACCTATAAAGATGAAGATATAGAATGATAATAATGATGATAATAAAAACAATAATACTTTATTTTTATAAAGCGCAAATTACAATGAAGTCTCTGAGTGTTTTGGAATAGAAGACGAGTAAATAGAATGAGAAAGAAATTAAATATCATTACAACCTGTTAAAAACACGATACAGAAATCACATGATCACAGAAGACGCAAATCACAGAAGACACATGAAAACTTCACCTGTACCTTTACAATCCCTCATGAAACCCTAAGATTACAGGATTAAAAATAATCATTATAAATAATGATGATGATGATAGTAATAATATATTTATAGGTTTTTCTGCTGTGGCCTATCCTCTTAGCAATGCCAAAGTCCACCTAAAAAGACAAAAATATAAAATAATGATGATGATAATAATAATAATAATAATAATATGATTATAGGTTTTTCTGCCATGTCCTATCCTTTGTGCAAAGCCAAAGTCCACCTATAAAGACAAAGATATAAAATAATGAAGAATAATAATAAAAATATAGTTATATTTTTTCTGCCATGTCCTATGCTTTTTGCAGAGCCAAAGTCCACCTGTAAAGACAAAGATATAGAATAATGACAATAACAACCCTACATCTTAGATGCCTTTCCTGATGATGGGACTGAGGAGAAGGGGGCAGTGTGGGCATTTACAAAACTTAAAAAAAAAAAGAAGAAAGAATCCCCTTGAAGGGTTTGGGGAATGTCCAAAATATAGCCAGGGTCCCGAAAAGTTAAAGCGGGGTCAAACGCATTCAAGAAATTACAGCCGGAGCAAAATCATGTTGCAAGAGCCCCCCCCAAAAAAAAAATAAATAAATAAATAAATAAATCTTTATGACGAAGAGTGTATATTTTTCTGGGACACAATGTATAATTTTCAGATATGATGTACTTACTAGTTTACCATAGCCCTTGTTGTCGAGAAGGATGTTTTCAGGTTTAAGGTCTCGGTAGACGATACCCTTAGCGTGAAGATAGGATAGAGCCTCCGTTACACACGCCGTGTAGAACCGTGTCGTACTGTCATCAAATGAACCCCTAAAAAGCAATACAAATGAAAAGACATATTACCAAGAGTTGAAAAGCAGGACATTGAAAGTAGCATTAATCACTTTTAAATAATAATAATATTACTTATAAATACTGAACATCATTAAGGTTGATGAAATATCAATTAATGGTGATCAATTATATATGTTTTTTCTGATCAATTTCATTATTTTTCTACATCAAATTGATTTACTTGCATTCAAATAACACAACATTATGTTTATGAACGAAATTACAACAATATACAGAAAGACTGTTAGATTTTGTAAAAAAAAAATGAATGCATGTTAGATATTTTGCAATGCACATGAACAGGGAGGGTAGTTTTACTTTAAATGACTAATTTGTAAAATTGGTTGAACAGAATGCCAATTCGAAAAAGTGAAAATGAGTAACAACTTGCAAAGCAAATATACGAAGAAAAAACAATTACAGTAGCGCAACCAGCATCAATTTTGGCAAATAATTGTATCTGCCCATGCACAAGCATAACAGAGTCGCTATTGTCCTTAAGCAATTGGGCCAATAACATGTTTTGTCAGGGCTGAAGCTGGATCCAAACCTGGCACTTACTTGTCTCTTAGTATCGTCCATAGTTCTCCCCCTAGACAGGCTTCTAGCAGCATATAAAGGTATTTGTTGTCTTTGAATGTACAGTATAACCTGAAAAAATACAAAAACAAATGGCTTTTAATAAAAGGAAGAGTTTTTAATTAATCCAGTTAAAGATAATTTTGAGTTAGGGTAACAACACAACTGCTACATATTGTGGTGGAGCTAAATCAAAATTTGCACTTTACCTAAAATAGGATTTCAATGTAAAATGTGTAATTGCTGGGAAATAGGCAAAGAAGTGCACAAAGCTTATATGTACACGTATTATCTTATAAACTTGGAAATATGTGATCACTGTAAATACATTTCATCCGTTAATACTACACTGTGTCGATAAGTAAAAGAAAGGAGAATAACATCAGAAATCTCCACAAACGGCTGTCTGTTTTAAGGAAAATGTCAACATCATATTTGTTTTTTGTTTTGTTTTGTTTTGTTTGTTTTTTTTTTTTTTTGGGGGGGGGGACTCAAACTAGGGCTTTGTATTTCCATAGCTCACCAGTTGGCTTGGAAAAACTCCACTGAAATTGAGGCAAACTAAGGACCATTTATGTATTAAACATTTTGTCAATATCCGATCTTATTAGGATATGCGTCTGTACCACACAGTGTCAACACCAGTCCAAAAGAGTCCCTCCCACCAGGATTCCGTGAACCTTGGCCTTTCTGGCTGTGTTTAAACCGCTTGCGAGCTGGAGTTGGCCGTTGCAAGGCTCTAATGGTCAAATGGGGCATCAACACTAAAGGACAGCCAGTTTGCGAATGCGGAGAGGAGGAGACCATGAGTCACCTCCTACAATGCCCTCTTCTGCCTTCCCCCTGTTCCCCAGCTGATCTTACTACCCTTTCGCCTAATGGGATCGCCTGCGTTCAGTATCTAATGGGCAGAGTCTGAATCAAAATCTAATTCACAAATAAACAAAAATTGAGAGAATGGACTCGAGAAGAAGAAGAAGGATATAAATCTAGATCTAGAATGAATATACTTACATAAATAAAAAAACCAAACAAATATCGTATGTTGACTGACCTGACAATGAAATCACACCTAGCTTCCAGCATTATGTTCTTCTCTGACATGATATGTTCTTGTTGTCTTGTCTCAACAATGTGTCTTTTTTTCAGCTGCTTCAAGGCATAAGTTTGATTGCACCCGTCTAGTCTCACCTAAAATACAAAATAATAGTAATTGTAATAATAATAGTTATAATAATATTAATAATAATATGAATATTAATATTATTCATATATGTTCTTGCTGTCTTGTCTCTACGATGTGTCTCTTTTTCAGCTGCTTCAAAGCATAAGTTTGACTGCACCCGTTTAGTCTCACCTACAAATCAAATAAAGATAATAATAATATTAGTTTATATATCACTATCAGGCGCGGATCCAGGATTTTCCAGAGGGGGGGGGGCCCAACTTTGGAAGAAAAAAAATCTTGCGAGCGCGAAGCGCGAGCAAAACACACCCCTATATATAGGCCTATGCTGACCTAAAACGAGGAATTTAAGCAATTTTATTTTTACTCCTATGAAAACAAAATAATAATATATACTAGCAAAAAATAAAAAAAATAAATAAAAAATCGGAATATTTTGAACAAAACTTTAGTTGTTTGAATATTTATTTTAAATTGCCACCTTGAATAAGAATTTGCCCCATTATAATTACATCAGAAGTTGCGAGCAAAAACTTTGCCATTTAATTACCTGGAAGAACGGCATGTTATGCCCAAGTTGTTATGCCAGAGGTGGTGGAACGGATTTCGAAAGTGGGGGGGGGGGGGTTCACGATGGAAAAGGGGTATTTCTCCTGAAAAGGGGGCAGTTGAGACCAGAGGCGTAAAGAGAAATGTATTCGGATGAATAGGGGGTGCGCCCAAAAAATTTTAATTGATGCTTTTAAAAATGTGTTTTGTATTTCATTAACGAAAAAAAGCAAAGCGAGCCGAAAATTTTTAAGCTAAGAATTTGAGATGATTGTGCATTAAAACTATATACCTTATTTAGTATCCGCGAGCGCGAAGCGCGAGCCGAAAATTTGGGGCTTTAAAAGATATATGGAAGAAATAAAGGGGCAATTTCTAGTATAAAAATTGTAGATAGTTGTGTATTATGGATGCTATTCAGTATCCGCGAGCGCGAAGCGCGAGCCTAAAATTTGGGGTTTTAAAAGGTATATGGAATACACAAAGGGGCACTTTCTGGAATTAATTTTTTTGTTTAGATAATTGTGTATTATAGACCTTATTTAGTATCCGCGAGCGCGAAGCGCGAGCTGAAAATTTTGAGATGATTGTTCATTATGAATTAGTATCAGCGAGCGCAAAGCGCGAGCCGAAAATTTGGGGTTTTAAAAGATAATGGAAGAAATAAACTGGCTCTTTCTAGTATAAAAATTGTAGATAGTTGTGTATTATAGACGCTATTGAGTATCCGCGAGCGCGAAGCGTGAGCCTAAAATTTGGGGTTTTAAAAGATATATGGAATAGGGTACATGCAGGTAATATGGGCCAGCAGGTAATATGGGACACCTGAAGCAAATCATGTCGTGACCGTCGACCGGTGACCGGTGTGAGCACCATAATGTTGTTCATATGAACTGTATACGTAAATATATAGTCGTGAGAGCATCTAATGCCGAAATTTCTCTGAGAAAATTGCTGAAAACCAAAAAGGTAGGTAAAACTTACGGCATTTTTTTACCCTGATGTAAAATTTGATATTTCACAGAATGTGATGGTGAAAGAGTGTTTGAGGGGGTAACCTCAATTGTTTTGTATATTTAGTAAGCTTATAGTTTCATTTTGATCATACTAGCGTGTACAGGTCAATTTTTTTAGTGAAGGGGTGCAATGTTGCATTAAATGCTTGCCTGACACAGCAACATTAGTGCAGGTAATATGGGACATCCAAAATGGCGGAAATGATTCTGGTACTTAGTATTGGGATGAGGCATCAATCTCTTTGCTAAGATTTTTTAGGGTATATTCACAATATATAATTAATATAAATAACTTATTGTAGGCCTATATTGACTTGTATAATGAAAATAATATTAAAATAATCTTTAAAAAAAAAATAACATACAAAATACATAACAATAAAATATATAGTCAAAGGTTTTACTGAAGGGTCTTATAATTTCAAATTATATCTTAAAGTTAATGATTTTCAACATTTTAAGCAAATTCCAGACATGGTAGAGTAATTGTAGTTTTTAAAACGTACATTAAATACATGTGCCCATATTACCTGCACATGCAGGTAATATGGGCACTTTGGTAATGACGTCAACATTTGAATATTGCAGACAGGGGGGTTGGTGATAATTGTTTTTCTTCACAATAAAAGTTAGAGCAGTAGTCATTGATTCATATAAACAAAGATTAGACTGTGTGTCATTTCGTAATTTTATGCAAATTAGGCAAATGAGCTTAGGGGGTCCATATTACCTGCATGGACCCTACACAAAGGGGCACTTTCTGGAATTAATTTTTTTGTTTAGATAATTGTGTATTATAGACCTTATTTAGTATCCGCGAGCGCGAAGCGCGAGCTGAAAATTTTGAGGTAAAAATCAGAGTTAATTGTGCATTATGAATTAGTATCAGTGAGCGCGAGCCGAAAATATGGGGTTTAAAAAAATATATGGAATAAATAAAGAGAGACTTTCTGCTATTATTTTTTTTAGATAATTGTGTACTATGAACCTTATTTAGTATCCGCGAGTGCGAAGGGCGAGGTGAAAATTTTGAGGTAAAAATCAGAGGTATTTGTGCATTATGATTTAGTATCCACGAGTGCGAAGCGCGAGCCGAAAATTTGGGGTTTTAAAAGATATATGGAATAAATAAAGGGGCACTTTCTAGAATAAAAAAAATTGTAGATAATTGTGTATTGTAGACGCTATTTTGTATCTGCGAGCGCAAAGCGCAAGCTATAAATTTTGAGTTAATTTTGCATTATACACCCCCCTGGATCCGCGCCTGACTATATAAGATTATAGTCACTGTTTTTTTTTATTAATTTACATTATAATTTCAAAAGGGAAATAAAAATTCTTTGGAATAGCAATTTCACATTCAACTTCATAAAAATGAGATATAAAACATCAAAGACAAAAATCAATGATAAAGATAAAATATAGCTTGTTTTAAGCCTATATTTTTGCTTTTTTTTCATGCACTTGACATTGAGAACAATGATACAATAATATAAGAAATTAAAAATAATAAAATAAATTGTATTAATACTAGATTTCTCATAAAGTAGCAGTTTGGAAATCCGATTTCTACCACTCTTTTAATAGGATCCTTGAATACAGCAGAAAATGAGATCTAATATAAATCATAATTCATAATAGTATTATATAGGGGCTGTGGAGCGTTTTTGAAAGTAGAGGGGCTGAGCCGAACGTGGAGGCTGAAAATCACAAAGCTATGGTCATTTTCACGTTTTTGTACACGTTTCAGTGCTGCATAAAATGGAGGGGCTGCAGCCCCCCTAGCCCCCCCCCCTCCACCCCGGCTACGTGGCTCCTGTTAAAGAAATGTTACATCAAAAGTCAGCGTACTGGTAAATTAACTAGTCATTCACTTTGAACAAAATTATCCCTAACATCTTAAAAAGGGTGGATTTCCACTTAAGAGCGTAGGTCACGTAATTTGAAATATATAACATATACATGTAATAATATTTCATTTTCATCTTTTTATTTGTTAAATAATACCTACCAGTTCTACCCGACCAAATCCACCCACTCCTAGTGTTGCTACTATGTGGATATCATGAAGTTTGAGATCAGCAAACTCTGAGTCGACTCTGTCACAAAATAAAAAAAAAAAAACAAAAAACAAGATCGAAATTAATCTAACTAAAAATCAACAAGAACATGGCAACTTTGTCAAGTGTGAGCAGTTGGCCATTACACCAAATGGACATTAGACCAAATGGGAATTAGAAAAAATGGTAAAGAGGAAAAGTCGCATTTAGAAGAAAAGGTAATTAGAAAAATTGGTGGTAGACTAAATGGAATTACACTACATGAGCCCAAACAGGCATTAATCAAGTGAGTTTAGACCAAATGGCATTTTACCATGAATGTAACCTACCTGCTCTTTGCATTGTCTTCTAATCTATTCTTGGTGACTGAATCAAGACCACCAGCCACCTGAAGGAAGGATCTAAAGAAAAATCATAACAAAATTAAAAGATTACGACATTCATCATATTATTACATTATATCAGGCCAATTATAACAAATACTAATGAGCAACTAGGCATGTACTTTATACATATACACACAATGCATAACACAAAGTTTAAATGTAATACATGGCAATGAAAAAAGAAAAGCTTTTCCGACACCCATCTATCTCCTGGGCAGACTAAATGCAGTGTGTAACATTTTAGCCCTTAACTTAAATGTGTTAATTATAGCTGAACTAATTTGAATTATTCCAACCTCCGCCCCGAAAATTCTTCTTTCATCTAATTTGTATATTAAATATAAATAATCATTGGTGGTTGGTCGAATCATCAAAAAATTATAAAAAATCTCCATTTTGATTGATGATAGACTTGTGTGAGAGCCAATACAGATATTATTGTATGTATCCTTTCAAAAATTGGAAAGTGCAAGGTAATCTGTTGACATTTCTCTAGGGTGTGAATACACTGAGAATATGCGAGAGAAAAAAAGTATCCTCCCATATTTAATGAAAAAAAACATAATCAAATTTAGAAATCATTAGGAAAAATAGAACATTAAGATCGTGAAGTGGTGTTCGGAGCACCGTTGGTTTAGCGAAGTGTGCTAGCCGCGGGGCGTTTGCCCTCTCAAGACCCCGCTGTGAGTAGACGGGGAAATTTTGAGAAATAGGTCGAGGGGTTTTTCTTCGACGGGAGGTTCATATTATTAGAGAGAGTGTATAAATGCAGGCAAATGCCCGTACTCCAATGGAAATCTTGATAATGAGATCCTTGGTATTAGCAAATTACACTGTAAAAAATATTTGTATTTTTTACGGCAAATCTGCTGTCAGCAGAGTCGCCATAAAAAAATGTAATTTAAAAAACAGTTTTGTTGTAAATTTCTCCTGCAAATAATTACATTAAAAATATAAAATATACATCAGGAGTAACACATTTGTTCCGTTTTAACCAAATATGTAAGCTATAGAACTCTAATGATTTTTTCCCCTTCTCTTTCATAAATCCTTAGAGGAGAAATTTACAACAAAACTGTTTTTTGAATTACATTTTTTATGGCGACTCTGCTGACAGCAGATTTGCAGTAAAAATACAAATATTTTTTTTACAGTGTATGCTTGCTATATCAGATATCTTAATTTACCAGCAGTCAATAAACAATACAAAAAAGAAAATTGATTTCATTTTGACTTAAGAATAGTTTGTTAAACCACATAATTAGGTTCATCTTGACCAAAGGAGGTGCATTCCAAATTAAATAGTTTACATAAACCCTGAAATCTTGAAGAAAAGACCCTGCTAAATATGACTTACTCTCTGTCGAGTGCTAAACACACAACACCGTTGGGGTCTGCTGCTATAACCGTTGCTTCTCGGATAATTTCATCTCTAAAAGAAAGCAAAAGAAAAGAAATAAGAGTCAAATTAAGCATGTTTGTGGTGACTCGCCAGCATGTCTCGAACACAAAATGGGCCATATTATATAAAAATGACTTAATGAGTTGATGAATTTCGCAAAGCTAGCCGGTTGATACTAATTTTGGCGCCAAATTAGAATCGATCAATTTGAACAGGTTGCTGCTATTTCGTTATAGCTCGTTAAATAGTAATTAAAGTCATTTCTGATTGAAATTCAACAATCTGCAATTTTCATTGTAATAACCATGTCAAGGTTATATGTCAGGTTGTGATGTCATATAAAAGCTGCAATTACCATTAAGAAAATTACGATGATAATCAGGGTATTTATAAATTAACTGTCACCATGGAAACAATAAAACGGGTATGGAGGATTGCACCAGTAGTACTTTTTATGCTTATTTATCAAGGCTTCTTTTTGCCTTCGCTGCAACAAGTCTATACTTGTCCTTGTACATTACTATCTACTACTATACTACTACTACTACTACTACTACTACTACTACTACTACTTGTCTACTACTACTACTACTGCTACTACTACTACTACTACTACTACTACTACTACTATATTTAGTTCTACTAATACTACTACTTATACTTCTTATATACTCCTACTTCTACTTCTAACTTCTTCTCCTTCTACTACTACTATTTCTACTACTACTACTACTACTACTACATTTAGTTCTACTAATACTACTACTTATACTTATACTGCTACTACTACTTCTATTTCTTCTTCTTCTTCTTCTACTACTACTACTACTACTACACTACTACTACTACTACTACTACTACTGCTACTACTACTACTACTACTACTACTACTACTACTACTACTACTACTACTACTACCATAATTTTCTTCTAAATTTAGTTCTACTAATACTACTTCTTATACTTATACTACTACTACTTCTACTTCTTCTTCTTCTACTATTACAATGGCTTCTACTACTCCTACTTCTAATAATACAACAACTACTACTACTACTACTACTACTACTACTACTACTACTACTTCTACTACTACCACTAATACAACCACTACTACTACTA
>CALNVZ010003433.1:41774579-41847785 GCA_940671915.1 Paracentrotus lividus
TGTCCAAAGAAGTCTCCTTTTTCTAGTATCTTGGTGTTCTTTATTTGACCAGACATCGTCTTTTGCATGACTTGACACTAAAAAGGGAAACAATAAACATTTTTAAAAAGTTGTCACATATAAGGTATGAAAACATTTTACTCTTTTCTTTAATAATTATAAACAAGTTTGTAACTGTAATTAAGCTGAATACAAAAAAGTAGAAGAATGGTACAATGCATGGATCTAGAATGCATAAGGGGGAGGAGGCAGAGCCACTTTTGACTCAATTTTCGGAATTTTTCAAGAATTTTTCAGGTGTGGGGGGGGGGGATAATAACCCTAAAAGGGGGGGGGGGCCTAATTCAGCCCCCTCGACATTTCGCGCGGGTCATTATCGCTGAAATTTTTCCGCGGCTCCGCGCATTCATGACTTTTTTCTCTAAACATCTTCGAACCAAATAAAAAAGCTTTTAAACTATTTTGAAAAAATTGAGCGTCAGTTCGGAAGTTGTCGCACATTATGTATGGGCAGCGCAGGACTCAAAAACCAGGATTTTCTGTATTTGTGTAAACACATTTGGAAATGGCTTTACATTGCCTAAAATCACATTCTGTATTTAAAATATGCGTTATTAGCCCAATATTTTATTGTATTGCTCTAATCATTAGAGAAATCATGACCAGATGTATTCCAAACAAAAAATCCAATAAAATACATAAGTCGAAAAACAAAGAATACATAAGAGAATTCCAAAACAATAAAATACATAAGAAATTGGAAGTTGATACGGAATTTTTTACGTACAATTGTAGGATGCTACAAGAATATTTACACAGAATTAGCTTCTAGGAGCATATTAATGATTTAGAGCAAAAGTATGGATTTCTGCAAAATTTAGCATAATTAATTGATATAAATTAAAAGACTATTAATGTTGGAAAAACGAACTATACAGTCTTGTAGATACATCGCACACTACTATTGTGCAAATTTTCGCGGCAATCGCGCGATCGGCGGCCGAGATCTGAAGGGGGGGCGGCTAATCAGCCCCCCCCCCCCCCCGGCTGTGAGATGGCAAAAATAACCCGGCCTTTTTAGGGTTAACCAACTCTGTTGCTACCTGTCATGTATAAATCTTGCTCAAGCCTATAACATAATTATTATTATTTTTTTTGCTTCCACATTGAATCTTACAATACACTTTCAAAAGCAAAAAATAAATATTAAATAAATATCAAGAATGAACGCCTATCCGCATGTACATTTTATTAGCTTGTAAGTATATCATAATGTGAAAATTTTGATGTTCCTCTTCGATAAAAGAAGTAAAAAAAAATAAAATAAATAAGAGTAAAAGTTTACCTTTCCCTTACTGATAAGATACATTGTATCACCTGTAGCACCTTGTCTCACAATGTAATCACCTTCATCAAAATACGTCTAGAATGAGAATAATATAGAAAAAAATATTCTTGTCAAAATTCGGGAAATACTTTAGAAAGAAGACAAATTACATATACAGTAGTATAGAGGTAGAATGAGTCATGATTACATAACATTCATATCTATAATTATCAGATTGTATTCAAAATTGCTGTATAATTTTCTCAAAATTGTAATGATAAGAAAATATCTAAATATATTTATCTGAAGTAATTTGTATAAATTTTGTAATTCTTCTGCTGTTTGACTTCACTTCATCACAAAATACATTTTGAGATCTATTTTTATCAAGTATGTTATCAAATATGTTTGTAATTTGTTTTCATAAGTATATACATATATATATTTTTCAGTTGAAAGAATGTTATTACCTCATCTACAACATCTGCTATTTTGTTGAGTGTTTCATCTGGTAGAAGATGAAAGGTTGGTACTCTGGAAAATATAAAACAGAACGAAGAAAAATGATCAGCTATATTTAAAACTGAATGCGTGCATTTCAACCAATATATTTGATTTACAGTCCCATACTTATCTCTTTTTATTTCTTTAGCAGCAACAATTTATCCATTGCATATCAAAGCTAACATATTTTCAAAACAACCATTTTTACAAAAACAATCTCCATCTTCACTTACACCGCCATGACGATGATAACGATCATCATCATCATCATCATCATCATCATCGTCATCATCATCATCATCATCTTCATCATCAACATCATCACCATCATCGCCCCCCATCATCAACATCATCACCATAATTTTTAATCATCATGACGACACTATCATTTTTCACATTGATACCACACTCAACCACTGTTACTATCAACCTATATTCTCACTGCTCTACTCCAACTGCCAACATCACGCCAACAAATCGCTACAATCTCTTCAACCGTCATTACCGTCTGTCAACATCATCATCATCATCATCATCATCATCATCATCATCATCATCATCATCATCTTCATCATCATCAACATCATCACCTTCATCGCCCCCCATCATCAACATCATCACCATAATTTTTAATCATCATGACGACACTATCATTTTTCACATTGATACCACACTCAACCCACTGTTACTATCAACTACACTGTCCGTCATAAAGGTGGATATTTTTTTGCAGCTATAGCGACATGTTTTGCTCTGACTTTAATTTCTTGAATATGTTTTTCCCTGCTTTTACGTTTTGGACCCTGGTTTCTGGGACATTCTCCAACCCTTCACGGGGACCTTTTTCCAAAATTTTTGTCAACCCCGTGATGCCCATTTTGTCATTTTTCTCATTGGGGCCCCTTTTTGTTTTCCCGGCAGATCAAGCCCCCTCAGTCCTACCCCCAAGAAACGCGACTGAGGTGTACTGTTTTATATTGTTCTTTAACTTAAATTATATTTCTGGGGACAGGATTAGGTCTCTTGTCTAGGGGAGGGGTTGAAGTAAAAGACGAGATTGGTGAAAATTCAGAATATTTTATTCCATCTTTATGCTGAACAAAAAGAAATGAAAAGCCACCTTTACCCTTAAATATCATCATTTACCCCTTAAATTTGTTTAGCTGTGACAAGGCTGCTTAATAGTCATTATTGATAAATTTTATTTTTATTTGTGGTTGAGATTTTACATACAATTAGGGAAGGTAAATTCCATGGTGTAAAAATGAATCAAATGAATGCTGAAACCCCAATCAAAATAAATTTTGACCCCTCTCCCTAGACACAAAGACGAGCCTGTAACCATAAATCTAGATTTGATTTGCAAGAACAATAACAAATCTCCACCTCAGACGTGTTTCTGTTGGACTAAGGTGCCTGTGGTCGCGTTACAAAAGGGCCAAAAAGACAGAATGGGAAATGGCATTTCTGAAGGTGACAAGCTTTTTTAGAAAATTCCCAGGAATGCTGGCGAGAAGTCAAGATATAACCAAGAGATTCCGAAGTTGAAAGCGGGTGACAAACCACATTCAGAAATTATACGGAGCAAGACATATGTCCGTTGAGCGAAAAACATTCCACCTTTATGACGAACTGATTTTCTTGCCTTTCATGCAATCACCAACTCGTAATTCTTCCTTCATTACGTCTTCTCTCATATTCTTGTCACATTCTCCCCGTCGCTTTTATGTTCTGTTATTGCTTTCATTATGTACCCCACCTCGTTCTATTTTCTCTTGTTTTAAAAAGACATACATCTCCTAAAACTATCGCATTTTACCTTAACCCACTATCCTACCATAATTTTTTTCCTCCTCTCTCATGTCATCATCATCACCACTACATCATCATCAATCCACCCCACCAACAACACCACCAACACCATCAACCACACTCACCACCTCCCACCACCACACATCACACTTCACACTACCATCCACCCCACCACACTCCAGTTGCCATAATTTATCTTTACTCCTCTTCATTCTCATCACACCATACATCATCACTCTACCCCATCACACACCTTCTAACACCAACACGCACACCATAACCATACCACACCATCCCATACCACACAATCAAACCCACACCCACCTACCAACCACACACCGTACCCCACCTCACACCCCCCACACATCACCACCTTCCAAACCACATCGTCACCCAACTACGCACCACACTCCCCCATCACTACCCATCACACCACCACACTCACATGTCCTTACCGTCGTATGCAATTCTACAAAATCGGCCTGTCTGACCAAACTGGTCTTCATCATGATAGCCTGGAAGCACGGTCGGTCGATAGCCCATAGTTTGGTATTGGTGACAGCTGTGTAAAATTACATATCAAAAGTAATTAATAACTTCCATAGGAGCTGAAGAATTCATCTTTACTGGAAACATTCAATACCGATCTTAAGTCTTATTTGCTCAATTGTGTATATTCTTGAAGACAGACATTCATCTTTATAATATTCTTCGTAATTCTTTATACAAGCGTCTTCAGCATTATATCTAAATGAAAAATGGCACTATAAAACCCCATGTATTTTTTTTATTATGATTAATGTGTAGTTTAGATAGATACCTCAATTCAAATGGTATCTAAATAGTTACATGAATGGATAAATAAATAAATAAATAAATTTTGAATCCTTCCTACCAAAATAAAGATGAGTTAACTCTTCAAGCAAGATGGCATAACATTTCAAATTTGCTAAGTTTCTACAATTTTTTAGTAGGCCAATCTATTCTACAAGAATATGATATCTAGTAAAAAAATATTAATCTCCAGCATCAACGTGTATGATAGGGTATTATTACTGGATATTATGTGTAACCATCAGCAAGCTGAAAACATTCTTAATAGAAAGCTCACAGACATTCGAAGTATTCAAAGAAAATCATCATCCAGGGGGGCATTTCATCAAAGGACTTGTCAGACAGTTTATCCGACAAACTGTTATAAGCTACTGAAATGCTTGCATCTGATTGGCTGAGAGCAAATTTGTCGGATAAAATGTCTGACAAGTCCTTTGATGAAATGCCCCCCTGAAACCGAAAATACTGATATTGCATACGATTGGATTTTAGAATAAAAAAAAGTCTGCCGGATTTTCATAATCTCCAAAATACATTCCAATAAAATCCATAAGAGAATTTTCACGATCTTGCCTTTTTCGTATTATAATAGGAGTATCTTTAGATTTGATACCGGCCCCCTTTTCTGCTAAAAAGAGTTCATCACCATCTAGCGTCGTAAAATGAAATTAAAAACGGATTTCATATTATGTGATACCGGCTGCAAGATCATAAAGAACATGAAATAATTTTCTTTATATAAAAGTTTTGATTTATCCTGCATTTATCGCACAAATTTTCGGGAACGATTTTAGTTTCTTTCATTTTTTCATTGTGCACGGGATAAACATTGTCATAATTCATATTGGAGGGAAAATAAGAAGAGTAATGTGAATATTGCTACTACACAAAGAAGAGGATCAAATTTACATATAAATTGGAAAGAGCTCATTTTGATGGAAAATCAAAGTTTCATATTTCAAAGTACTTTGGCTGTTTTTGTATTTTTTGGTTACAGCGTTGTGTAACTGAAAGCGAGGCGCAATAATACTTTTCGAACTCTTCCATGAAGTAGTTTATTTTTTCCTCTTGGCACACAATAATAATTTCACGATTATTTCGATTCCTGGGTTGAAATTAGAGGCCATCTCTGATTGCAAAACATACATGTATACTGATTTCAATTTATCTTGCATATGTTAAGCGTACACTAAGAAGAGGGATAAAAATGACCCGATTCCGAGTGTACTGAATTTCATCGATTGGGACCGCACCAAGTCTACGTACGGCGATAATTAACCCTGAATAGTGAATGGCCAAATTGACACAGACTTCGGTTATATTTACCCTTAATTTTGTTTCCTAGTGCATTGTAGGCATTTAAAAACGTACAATGCATACAACAGTAAGATATTTTCAATATAGACTCTTAAACAGGATATTGTTTTTGAATAAGGATCTTGTAAAATTTAATATAACTTTAGACAAGAATTGTTCTTTTTGTGGAAGAGAAGAGGAAGATATGGTGCATTTCTTTTATTATTGTAACGTGACCAAATTGATCTGGAGTCGTTTGACCGACTGGTTATATAATGTAACACGTTGTAGAATAGAGTTCTCATTGATACATGTATTGTTAGGTTTTATAGAAAAAAGAAATGATGCTTTGAATTGTGTTATAATTTGGACCAAACAACAATTATATTTTGCTCGAATACAAAAAACTATACCGACTTTCATAACAATTAAGCAATGTATTAGGAACTGTTACTTAAATGAGAGGCAAGTTAGTATACTTGCTAACAAAACTGACAAATTTGATAAAAAATGGTTAAATTTTGATAGAATTTTGATGGTTTAGTATAATCTTATTTCAAATCCCAAACCATTCTCAACCTTTATGTTATTATGTGGTGTTACATTAATTATTTATCATGTATGCTCTGTGTATAAAGCAAATCCCTTTTTTGCTGTAATTTCTCTATGCTATATTGTTCAGGAAACGCATTATAACTGTAGAGACATTCATATATGTATCTTATTTTGCTGCAATATTCTCTATACATGTATTCAATTATGTTGTTGTTCTAAATAAAATGGCCTATATCGGAGGGTCAAAAAAAAAAAAAAATAATAATAATAATTTAAAAACGTAATTGGTGGGGGTGATAGGGGTAAGGGTCCTATTTGATGGAGACTACTCAATGACTTGATATCAGAAAGAAAAAAAAAGTTTCAAATTCAAGTTTAAAAAAACCAGACATATGAGTACAAAACGTTATAATCAGGTGATACATAAAATACAATATGATATGAAAGGTTTTTAGGACCCCTGAGAAACAAACCTTGTGAGTGGCCTGTGAGTGGGGGCAGCAGCGACCCCCTTTTTTAAGTTAACGCCCCCCCCCCCATTTCGAATCCAGGATCCACCGTTGGTCGGACGGTTCGTTCACCTTCTATTGGCATTGGCTTACATTATCCTCCTCATTTAAGGCGCTAAAATAAAATCTCTATGCGCAACACCAGAGTCACTAGGGGGCGGCGACAAATCACTTTTTCTTTCCTCATTTTATAATTATTGAATGGAGGGGGCCCTTGTCGTTGCATCTGATCGATCAGCGTTCATTCCACTACCTTTTCTGCCCTATTTTCTCGTCGACCCCTAAACACTCGAGTCACATGAAATGCACATATTTAATTTTTCTAGTGTCTCTCAGGTCGCGGGGCCTGAGGATAAATACGGTCACATCCAACATGATTAGAATAGCATGGGCAAAACATGAACATGATCATGTTTAAAAAGAAAACATGGGGGAGAAAAAATGAATGCCGATGGTAAACAGTGAGGAAGAAACTGAGGGAGGGGTGCAGAAACAGAGAAAGAGAAGGGGAGAAAGGGAGAGAAAGAAAGAAATTTATAGAGAGGGATAAAATGATAGATAGATATAGAGGAAGGTTGAAAAAGGGAAGGAGAGAGGGGAGATGGATACAGAGAGAGAGAGAGAGAGACAGAGAGAGACAGAGAGAGAGAGAGAGAGAGACACACACACACACACACACACACACACACACACCGAGAGATGAAGAGATGGAGAGGAAAAAGAGAAGGACGCATCTTCTTCACAATTTTATGGAGTTATTTATTTTCGCGAAATGCCATTTTGTTTTGTTAGAAATTCGACCTCGGTGTTTTGCGTTAGGTATAGTATTTTATTTAAATCTTTGCGAAAGGTATGCCTTACATACGGTTCTTTTTGAAAACAGATACCAGATGGCGGGGCTTTTTGGTTATGAATGAATGTATGAATTCAAAGTTCTTCATCTGAGATGATCGTTGTAGAAATACAGGAATTTTTCTCATAACCATAATATGGGAAGCATTCCAAGCTTTTCCAAGTAAGGATATGCCACAAGAGATGAATAAAATTAGTCTCAAATCTTTTGAAAAATTGAACAAAATGCAAATTGTTTCACCCTCTTCTCCGACCCCTTAACAACCCCAAATAACCCAATTTTTGTATTGCAGAGGGATTTTTAAAATTATTATTGTATTTATTCTTCATTATCTTTTGTTTAAATAAATATGATATTGAATATCATTGAAGTAAAACAAAGATTTGCAAAGTATCAGAACGTAAGTAAACATAATTATATTTTTATTCTTAACCGATAAAAACGACACTCATATATTATGCGACCGTTCAGGACATATTTACAAATATAATGATACAATAATAATAATGCCTATGGCGAGACTTCGTCGCGGAGGCATAAAAATCATTACTACATATGCTTTGTGATGGATTACCGCCAAACTTTTCTCTCCTGTTTGCCTAGTAATATTAAGTAGCTTGCCTTTCCAACACTACATGATTATTTATGTATAATTCAAGTCATGCATTTCGAAACTTCTGGAATATCAATCTGACAACCTACCACATTGATTATTCCACATATTATACAAGACATAATACTGCATGAATACCAAATATATACATTGCTGGTAGTTTCTTTCTCTCGAAGAGAAAAAAAGAAGATACTATAGAAGTATGAGTACAAAATATACATAAGAAGATAAACAACAAGAGAGTATTAGTGAGAGAAGGAACACATTCAGAAACGGGAGAGGAACATTTTGATACCTCACATTATTATCTAAAATATCAAATAAATCATTTAATATTTTTTTTGTTATGTATAACCTAATTATATCAATTTTATCTGTCAGATTGAATTATATTCCCAAGTCACTCCACGAAGATTTTTGTTTAGAAAAGACAAATTTTTGGTATTTTGATAGCTTCAACAATATCTAAATAAAAAACAAATATGAACTGAAAGTGTCCGTTTAATTTTTCCCAAACTTTAATTCCCCAAATGTCAGATTCAATAATGACTTCCGTAAAGAAAATTTGAAAGAATGAAACCCCGTTGCTATGGAATCTATAATCAACCGTTATTATATCGTTGTTATTTTATTAATCAATCTTTCCAAAAATATCACTATAACAGTAAAATATCTATAAACCTTTAGAAATTAAATATATATTTTCATCCGAAGCAAAAAATTGAATAATTGAAAGAAGAAGATGTTACTTTATTTTTTTTTTTCAACTAAGAAACGCAGATGGGCAATAATCTATTTCAGCAACCTTCGTTTCTCATGTTTCTATAAATGGCAACAGGTATAATATAAAATGGAATCAGCCAAAAACTCAGTAATATGATAAAAGAAAATCATTATAAATAATGCCTCCTAGAAATCCAGAACGCAAATATCTTGGGACCCCTATAATACACCCATTGGCTAATCTTATTCGATCTGTTCTTTGCGGGATCCAAACTGATAGCCTAGTCACAACAGTGAAACCGACTCCAAACCGACCACGGGTTTGCCATTCGTAGTAATGTAATATTTTGTTCAGTTTGGTGTTGGTTCGGGGGTCGGTTTCACTGGTGCGACTCAGCTAACACATTGATTTCCTCACTGCACATGTAAAATATAAAGCAGAAAGATCAATGAAAGTTGAAGAAGACCATGCTATAACTGCTAGAGGGTACATGTGGGAAGGTAAGATGGCTCGGAAACCCTCAGAAATGTGTCAAATTTGTTTCGGGGAGACGACTTGGGAGAATAATAGGCAACACGTTTCAAGATTGAATTTCAACACGAGGCAAAAATAACATGTTTTTATCATTTCACTCTTAAAATAATACAATTTTTTGAACTACTCTTAGAGACAACCAAATTTAAGAGTTTGTATATACTGGAGTGCAATATACATGCGAGTACCTTAAACTAATATTTTAAGTAATGGCGGTTTTAATCTTATTATGCATTCAGAGAGTCTCCTATGTTTATAATCCAAGTAAATATAAAATCGTGCTCTCCATAGTTAAGTTTGGCGGAATAGAAGTAAACTCTTAGGAACGAATACGCAATGAAAATTTACAAGAAATGCATACATTGATATGTAAACATTATGCCATGGATAGCAAATTTGATAAGAGGTACGCTTGTACAAGTAGGAGAAGCGAAAATTGACAGAATGAGAAAGTTAACAGAAAGGAACCGTTATTAATATTTAATAAGAGAGATAAATATGTTTTTCTTGGTAATTCACACGATAACCTACCACAAATAACTTTATTTAGAAATTGATGAAACACGTCTTCAAACCGATCCCAGGCCGAATTCAAACCGACATCAGACCGACTAACACATTACATCATCGCGAATGGCAAGTTAATTTTCGGCTTGGAGTCGGTCCGGACATTTTGACTAATCAATAGGCCTACCTGTGGAAATTATTGACCTGAATTCATAACGAAGTTTTAGATTGTCTGCAACTACGTTGTTCTCGGTTTAGGATGTCGGCGGTTTAGGTTGTCCGCGTTTTACAGGTTATCCGCAGTTTAGGTGGTCCGCGGTTGAGATTGTCCTCAGTTGACGTTGTCCACGAATTTAACATTATTTTAAACCAGGGACATGATGGACAAAAACAAGCACAATTAAAAAATAAAACCCGTCATATTTTACGCATTTTTAAAACCATGGTTTAGGTTTAAAACATGATTTAAGTTTAAAACATGGTTTAAATTGAAACCTACGTAAATGTAAACCAGATAAAGTTCATAATACAAACCTTTGACAGTAGCTGTCCTGGTACAATTGTAAAGGATAGCCAGCTCTCCAAAGACCTTGCACACGCCCATTGTGGTCAGGAATTTGCCTTCTTTTGTTACCTCCACTTTGCCCTCTGTAAAGAAAACAAAAACAAAGACAGAGAATAAACATTAAGGTATGAATAGAAAGATGACTTTCATAACAATTATTGGCTAAATTAAGTTACCTTGCTTATGTCTGTCTTCTTTTGTGAGAAACTTTGATAAATTGAATCATGGGATAGTACAAAAGGTAAGAATCATCTAATATCCAAGTCTTCTCAATTATACAAAGTGGATATTAATCTAGAATAATCTTCCATTTCTTGTTGTATTATATCATACATGTATGAGTAAATAGAGCAGTAACGTAACCTGAACAATTATTAATGATAATAATATTTATTATAATATTAATCCCATTCTGGGTAAGGCATCGAGGGAAGCAGATAGGTACCAGCATAATTACACCCAAACAAAATTTTGCGTGCTTCATATTTCGTTCTAACTTTACATCAACAGAACTATACTATATATTCAATAATGTTCGTTCAACAATATACATTGAGGGTGGGTGGGGGCTCCTAGTGCACCACTGTTTAAAAGTAAAGTAAATCTCGTTGCCAATAGTAGGGAGTTTTGAATTGAAGATGCTATTACTAGATGTTCGTATGTTACATTTTGGCCTTCTGTTACATTTATGTAACAATTTGTCGTGTTCATCCAAGCGTAAAGACATACCACACAAAAATGGTACCAAAAGATGCGGGAGGAGTTACTCTTTTGGAATATGTAAAATAAGTGAAGATGCTAGCACTAGATGTTCGTATGTTACATTTTTACCCTCTCAAAACTGATTTCATGTAACATAGGAACATTTAGTACTAGCATCTTCAATTGTGTCGAAGGAACGCCTAAATGAGTTGAGAGTAAAGAACGGAATCTTTTTACATATAATTAAAATGATAATGGTGGCTTCTTTACGCGTGACGCTCAAAGCCTCTTATAGGTCGACAGGCTGGATCGAGAACTTAAAATGGCTCGTCTCAGCTTACCAGTGCGGTGGTGTCACCAATGATGAGATCAATGGGTGTTATGCGTAAAGAAGCCAACTTTTTTATTACAACTTTCTGTCAAAAGCTTCCGTTCTTTCAACAACACTCAACATCGTTCAGATGGCACATCGACACCTTCGAAAACTCCCTCATGATTCATCATATGCATCCATTGGGTTGCAGGCGATCGTACTGGAATTGGCAGAAATTAAAGCGGGAAATCCTCCGCAGAAATAAACTAGTCATTTTAGATCCATCATTACATGTCAGATCGGGTTTATCATGGCGTAATTCAATATAGCGATGAGACTCATGCCAATGATGCTTAGCAAATCTGTCATTCCAAAGCTGTCCTCTTATCTAAACATGGTACTTCTCTCAAGTACTGCTTACACAAGTATAACTGGGTGGGACCACACACTCTCAAGTGAAAACAATTGGCTTTAAAGACCAATTAGAATCTAAATGTAAGCATGTATGGAGTATGGTCAGGTTAAAATTATGTCACTCTTTGAACATTCCTTCTTTGATGTGGCCAATTTAAAGATCATTGTTCACCAGATGAAATATATCGCAATGTTCCTTATCGCAGTTGAACAATATGCATTTGATTCAATTCGATTTATTTGCCCATGTAAAACATTATACATTTTACAACGGATTTTTACAAGCATTGACGTAATCATGTGTATTGGTATTTTTCAAACGCACCGCAATTATCCTCTCCCAATTTCAGAGCAGCTAGCACCTCTAGCAAGTCTAGAACAATGAATAATAAAGCAATATAGGCACGAATACAAGGACGAAGAGAATAAAAGAGGATGATTTATTCTTTAATAAATTTGCAATGATTGTATTAATACAATTTCATGTTGGTTCAACACCTTATGCCCAACAGTGGAGAGTGGCCGTGATTACAAGGTCATTCACGGGGCAAGATCGGGGCAAGGTTGACACTGGCTATGATGCAAATCGCTCTCCCGCATCAAACTATTATCACAAAATCAGGAATATTGAGGGTGGAATTAATCTAGAAAATATGACTTGTGAATAATATGATTCATATATCTCTGTCCCTTCTTTAGATATTTATCACAAAATCTGGAATTTCGTTAATGTGAGCATGCGAGGGTGGGCTGGCATTTATCAATAAAATATGCGTTGAGTTACAAGTACCATTATCTACAGTAGATGATAACGTATTAGGAATGACGGGGTGCGTTCGCGTTCCGTGTGCGAAAAAAAAACAAAAAAAAACCAGGGCGGCGCTTAAAGGGATTTAGTAGCTTTCAAAAACAAGAGCAATTATATGAAGGTTAATAAAATTATATTGTTCCAACAGTAAAAACAAACTACTGAAAGTTTCAGATCAAATGGAATTCATTTACTACCTTAAAACAGTGTAACAAACAATGCCAATCATACAGCCGAACAACAGTACCCTCTGCTGATAGCTTACCAGGCCGCTAGAGACGGGGAACTTTACAACAGGAAATGGGTGTGTGGGAAAGCACATGGTTTTATAAACCATCCAGTGTTGGTTTCTAAATTTTGAGTATGAAATCATTGATATCTCGAAGGTAAACCAAGCAATTAACTTGCAATTTTGAAGAGATACCAGACTGACCTAAGTGTTTATAATTATGTTGGCATAATAAGCTAAATCGAATAAATGTGATTTGAATATCATTCAATGTTACTGCATCCCTTTAAAGCAAAATTATTGTCGTGGTCATGAGATTGAATTGCGCAAGAAACTGACTCAAAGTGATTGGAAAAGACAATTCACCCAATAATTTTTGTGTGCTGTGATGTTTTGAAATCAACAAAGATAAAAAATTAACCCAATTCTTATAAAGGGTTACATGCACTGCACACAAAAATGCATGTTCGGGACTACACATAACATGTTCTGGCAGAACATTTCAACCGTTTCTTGTCATATTATGACTAGAACGGCATTTAAACATCAATTCTTTGCAGTGACCTTTCTTCCATAATATTCTACCTGAATATCATAAATATGATTTGAAAGCTCACAATAACTTTGTTCACTTTTAAATACAATAAAAAACCACGGAGAAATTTGTACCTACTTTCTCAACCGCAAAATATGTTGGCACTGGGTCATTGGGTCATTGGCATTTACTCTTCAATATAATTTGTTTTATGTCGTTATTTTGTTTTGGTTGCTGTAGTTATATCTGTGTTTTATGGTGTCCATAAACATATCCCTTGTTTCGATTGATCAATCTTCTTCTTTTTTTTTTTTTTTTTTTTTTTTTTTTTTTTTTTTTTTTTTTTTTTCTTTTTTTTTTTACATTAATTTTTTACTCAAATATGCAACAGATGCGTAATACTTCATTAAACCAATCCTATTTGATAACATAATATATAAGGTAGGTTATGTGTTTGTCAGTGATTATAAAGAGACATGAAAATCATGAAAATGCGGTGATATTATACAAGTATTTTGAAGCCATAGAGACGGATCTCCCTTTTTAAAAAGAGCGCATGTCCCGAAGAATTCTATCGTTGAAGCTGAGATATTACATTCAACCGATGCTTCAAAATTTAAAGATATAATAATATTCAACGAATATTCAGAACACTTGAAAATCAAAATAATGAAAGAAGACTGTAAAATACAACATACCATCTTTGATTTGAATTGATATATATCCATATACATGTTATATACGAAGCAAAACTTCGAGAGCTCAGTAAATAAATTCAAGAAACCGTTTTCACAAATTTACGCGCCAAATCAATAAGTTGGAAATGACGAAGGTCTCTTGAACTCCAAATAAAATAGGAACGGACTGAAGAAAGCTGAGCGTATATGATGAGGGCAAACAAAATGAAAAACGTGGTCGAGAGAGAGAGAGAGTGAGAGAGAGAAGGGGGAGAGCGATAGAGAAAGAGAGAGGGAGAGTGACAGGGGGGGGAGCGATAGAGAAAGAGAGATGGAGAGAGAGAGAGAGAGAGAGAGAGAGAGAGAGAGAGAGAAGGGGAGAAATTTTTTTTTTTGTCTCAGTGAAATAGCTTGAAGTGTGAAGATGATTGTACACCGTGGCTTGGTTTTCCACAGAGTGTTCACACTGTGACTTCATTCACTCACAGTGTAGGTGTGATTCATAATGATAAAATGCTCCAATTTTACAGCGTAAAGATGTTTTCCACACTGTGTTTACACCATGTTCACACTTGTGTTTCATTTTGTGTGTCACACTGTGAGCTGCTACAAACTTTTCAGCAAGCAAGGGAGAAATTCAATATTCCCCTCGGTATCAAAGCATTACAATACAAAGATGTTTTTCACACTGTGTTTTCGCAATGTTCACACTGTGTCTCACTTTGTGTTTCACACTGTGACGTACTGTATACTTCCCATCAGAGAAGGGGAAAATTCCACATCTTTCGCCGGTTATCAAAGCATTACAGTACAAAGATGTTTTTTCACTGTGTTTAAACCCTATTCACACTGTGAGCTACCGCATAATTATGTTCCATCATGGAAGGGAGGCATTCAATATATTTCGCCTGGTATCAAAACATTACAATGTAAAGATGTTTTCACACTGTGTTTGCACCTTGTTCACACTGCGCTGGCATCGTGTTCATATTGTGTTTCACCTGTTGTTTCACACTGTGAGCTACTTTATACTTTCCATCAGGGAAGGGAGACATTCAATATCTTTCTCCTGGTATCAAAGCAAAGTCCCGGAGGCACAACGCCAGTATCTAGGTTTCAAGAACCAATCAGAAAAGAATTAGAATAGAGGTGGCGGCACCGTATCACTAATCATCGTAAAACGGAGGTTACGTGAAAATATATCTCTGCTACCAAAGGTCGCTCTGCAATAATGGCGTTTTCTATCCCCTTCTCATCAACACCTTTCGTGAGTTTTGAACTTGAGTATCATCTTTTGATTCCAACCTGAAAGTTTTATCGTCAGAAATTGGGTTTTCCGATCTATAAGGTGACATGTTCCATAAAGCGAAATATTTTCTGAAAGTGTTTTTCATTCTCAAATCGGCATCTTTCTTGGGCTTAAACTTGAGTAAAAATGAGTATCATAATTTCCATTGCATGAGTTAAAGGTTTTTTAGTCATAAATATCTACGGGTCTTCAAGTTGACATTTTCCGTAGGCGCAGAACTTTGGACAGCTCCATATAAAGATGTTTTCCATTTTGATATCAGCACATTTCTGGAGCATTTTAAAAACCTATGCTGTACCCTTTGATCACATCCATTTTACAGACATCCAGAGTGAGGGAAGGGGAGAGAGAGGGGGTGTTAGAGGCAGAGAGTGAGTGAGTGAGACACAGACAGACAGACAGATAGGCAATGAGAGAGAGAGAGAGAGAGAGAGAGAGAGAGAGAGAGAGAGAGGGGGGGGGGTGGGCAAACAAATTGTAGAAAGAGAGAAAGAAAACGAAATTGAAACACAAGAAGTTGTGAGGACGTAAATGTTGTTTTGCTGAAACATTTATCAATATTCCTTACAAACATTCAGATCGAATGCTTAAACAAAAATATCAATTGCGGAACTGCCAAATTATCTTCAAAAGCAATGTCTACCGGCCTGCCACCAGGTATATAGGCTCCATAGCGTGCAGGCTGTGCGAGATTAGGTATTAGAACCCTCTAAATTGGGCTCCTTCTACCGCCGTATAGATCAAGGAAAAGGTATCTAGTGTCAAATCACTTGATTCTGCAGATGGACTTGAAAATCCTACTCATCTGGTGGAGATACATACAATATCCCTTTCCGAGAGGATGCCTCGATAAAAAGGCCTTATAAACACAGAACCTGATGGTGTGGTTTGGGTATGCCTTCACCGTAAGTTTGATATCATTAATAATAAAATATTCAGCTTTGTTATTGCGGACAACTACCCCTTTTGACTATGTCCCCGTGGATAATTATACAAATTAATTTTATACACCATATGGTTTTTAGGAGTATTTTGCTTTTATTTCTTACAAATTAGATATGGACTTCTAGGGATAATTGGCCTATGGGTGATCTGTCTAGGGTAGATCGTCGTAGGGTTTTGGAGTAGGCCTAAATATCCGAATGGGTATTTTATAAATATATATATGTAAAATAATACCCTTTGACAATTATGAATTTTCTATTGATTTTCTCTTTCTATTTGTATTAGTTTGCATAGTTAGGCCTATGTAAAGCGCATGAAGAATAACAAGTTATTATGCGCTATATAGAAATGACTTTATTATTATTATTGCCTATATTTATCAAGAGGTATTTTTCTTTCTGGGGCAACAATAGGGTGTATCAAAATATGCTGGTTCAGAAACTTAATTTCTTCAAGTTTTCGCCACAGAAGAATCAATAAAGGAGTTCATAAAAAACATTAAAAAAAATAATTGTACACAGTAATATAAAAAAGCATTTTCTTTATTTCTTGATTGTTTAACGTCCTGAAAATGACGCGTGTATTGTTTTTCATCATGTCATAGGAGAATGCGGAGGAAGGTTATGCTGAAAATAGAATCGTAGCTAATCTAAGATGGAAAAAAAATTGGAACACTCACTGCCCACATATTAATCTCGTGTGGGGTTCTTAAAGATTGAATGCAATCTATTTATGTTATACATGTCATAGTTTTGTCATCTCATAAGTTTTTATCCATTTCGTCCCCCTTTAGATCAAACTATATATCCCGGAATTTTAATATTCATCACCTTCTTCATCTTCTTTTTCTCATAATAACAATAATAGTAATAACAAATAACAACAATACTAACAACAATAGTAATAACATTAATTATAATAACAATATTAACAATAATAACAGGGCCTTCTATCTATGGAACGTGTATTTCAAGGCGCCCAGTCAAAGAAAGAGTTGAAATAAAATTGATAAATGCTATGTCTTATTGTCAAGCAACCCCCAAACAAAACAAACAAACAAACAAACAAACAAACAAACAAACAAACAAACAAAAAACGTTAACATACATGAGATAGAAGGTAAACCGTCTACAACACATTTCGAGCATTTCACCGAAAATAACAATACATCGTTCAGAAGAAAGCCATTCTGAAAACCAACAGACAAAGATTGATGAAAAGGCTGGAAAAGAATAAATGTTGATTTGAAAAGATGTCATGGCCCCGTGTTCTATCGATTCCAATATATCACATTGTCATGTGAGAGCTAAAATATCATTAAGTCTATGCCACGGTCATTTAATTCCTTCTGGCTATCAACAGATGTGTAGGGAGAGGCGAACCGGGAGATATCAGAAGATAAATGACGAATGGGAAAGTGAACGTGCTTTTTGGAAACCCGAACCTAATATGACAAATTAGAAAGGGTACTAGGTTGCGACTAAAGGCCATACGGTAATAAGAATAGCCACTATTATAAGGAAATACATTGTGATCATGTTCCCGTTTACAGTAAAGACAGGTTCTTTCGAGCCCTTTATTTGACCTACAATTTACAGAAAGGTAATAGGATACGTATAAGAGAGAAAGAGGTATGAAAACACAAACACAGACACATAAAACAAACAAACACAACCAGTTAATGTGAAAGTAATGCTTAGCGTCTATCAATCTTCCCCCTGTTAGGAGGTTCATTGCAACATCTGTCCATCTTCTGCCATTTGCACTCTTGCAGTTTTAGTCCAGCCCACCTTTAATATTCCCTTTGCATTTGATTTTCGGTTTCCTTATCAGCTTATTTCCCTCTATTTCCTCTCCAAAATAATTATCTTCCAATTGAATTTTAACCATTTTACCATAACCAACGTATTTGGCTTTCCCTTCCTTACCTTATCATATTAGTAAAGTTTGTTTAACTTTTTCCTTTTGGGTTTTCATTCATTTTCATGAAAATTTTTATAATTCTTTTGTTGAAGAAATATGATTTTTGTTAAAGATTCAAGGGGTTTTGGAATTCGATACACCTCTGCTAAGCATAAGCCTAAACATGCACCTTCATTAATTTATCCTACCAGCATGACTAGTAAACATGGTAAAGTTTGTTCATGGGTTGCAATTTGCAAATTTTCCTTCTTAGTTTTCATTCCTTTCCATGACAGTTTCATAATGTAACGTGCTAAACTTCATTCATTAATTACCAAAAATAATCAAAAATTGGGGGAAAATCAAGTAGGTTTTGGAGATATTGGAATTCAATAAAGTTCTGTCGTCACCAGAACAATCAATCTGACATATAATGTTTTCAATGGAAAAAAATGAATTCCAATAACAGACAAATTCCTGAAATTGATGATACCAGGCAGCACATGGTAAAATGCATGTACCATATTAGAACTTCATTGATATTTTCTGACTTCTTCTAAATCAATCATGTCATCCAACATGACTGGGTCTTTCATGAAAATGACTTCCAAGTTCCATGAATTGACTCGACAGACAAACTTACCCGGTACAGACAGACAAGCATATGGGAAAAAGCTAGCATTACTTGATTCTTTTAACAGAAATATGCATGGTGTAGTGTACCTCAAAACATCGGTGTTTTTGTCCTTGTTCCTTCATCAATTCAATAAAACACAGGACTTACTTGAATTTATTGTTTCCATATCATTGTCTTCCTTCATGCATATGCACTTTCACAATTTTTTTTAAATATATGCAATTAAAAAATTCGATGCCTCAGACCTCAAAGTCAATTGAGCTATGTGATTTTAAAAAGTGGAGATTCATAATCTTTATGATGTATTTGCTTAATTCTACATTAAGAAATAAACATGATATATAAATAGTATTATACTTTTAGTGGGAGGAACGGTGGGCGGGAATAAACCGTAAGTTCTTAAAAGATGTCTACTTTTGTAAGCCGGTTATACATTATATATCTCCCACAATTATTAATGTATAAAAAATCTAATCAGCCCCTAAATACCCCCCTCTCATTTAAAATTATTATTTTGATCCCACTCTCTGTTTTTCTATAACAAAGATTAGATAAACCAGCCGTATGTCTTTTGTTGATTGCCTGTTTGCTTTGCTTTGTTTTGTTTTTGTTTTGTTTTTTGCTTTTTCACAATACACTGTTAGAACGCGGTTTAAAAATTTCGCTGTTTAAAAAAAATGTTGGTTTAAAAGTTAAACATTCTTGTTTAATATTTAACATTGTTGTTTAAAACCGGAAAAGCGAGGTTTTATAGCCTTAAAAAAGACCTGTTTAGAGATTAGAGTTTAGATATTAAACAGTTTTGTTTAAACAGGCCGAGTCAAACGTCACTTGATAGTCAGGAGCTAATGGTATCACTCGTTACATGCAAGGTAAATCGGCGCAACATTTCAATCATGGCGAAGGACTTATGCCTCACACATTAAATACGTGTATGTATAGAGGTGTTGGCTCAGTGGATAGAGCGTCTGCCTTAAGGTCGTGAGTTCGATACCCGGCCGCGTTAACCAAAAGTTGGAGCGTTTTTTATTTTTGGAGAGAAGCGTTAAACAATACTGTTGATAATTTAAACAACTATTAAACAACAGGTTGTTTAAACTTTTAAACAACAAGAGTGTTAAAGTTTCAAACAACTACAGGTTGTTTAATTTCTAAACAACGCTGTGCGATTAACCGGTTAACACGCAGTTGTTTAAGATTTTAAATAACTTGTTTAATTTTTCTAACCGTGTACATTTGACATGCTTACGAGAGGGTAATTTGTTTTAATTTGTTTGCAAAATAATAATAATAAAAAAATAATAAATTATAGTTTGAAAGCGAAAACAAAATGACGACAAAAATAAAACGTTTATTACAACTTTGTGTAGATGCATTTAATAAAATTATTTTGCTATTCCTCTCTTCAAGGGCGCCTTGAGCATTTTATTTAAATGAAAAATGGCGCTATAAAAATTTCATGTATTATTATTATTATTATCATTATTATTATAAGTGAAATGGGAATTAATATATGTGTATCTATGAGATATAATAAATATATTTAAGCTTGAGCCCAACCTTTCAAAATGTCACCAACATGAATGAGATTCGAACCTTGGTCTGATTAGGGTCAATGTGAAAGCGAATGTAGAGAACTTATTGGTACTGTCACCGCTAGACCAATGCGCTAGTAAAATGTTGTTTTTAACATAAGTTGCATATAACAGGTCACAATGTCAATAGCACCAACATGCGAAAGAAGATACGTTCTGTAATTATCTGGAAGGCCAAATCATATGACTTGAAAATTCAATCCATTTTAGAATGGACCCAGCATTTGGAGTAAATGTCAACATACAAATGGACAGAAGTCCCCTGGAGGGGTTCAAGACTGTGTGTATCCTTGCTTTACATTCTGAAGATAATTCCTATTGAGGAATCAATAATAGCACGCCGGTCAAAACATATTAAACTCGAATTGATCAAAAGGGCAATGCCTTATTCCACGGGCATTATATTGAGTTCAGTGCAATACATTGATACACAGTGAGAAGTCGACTCAGATGGAGTGGGATGCAAGTTGCCTCAAAGATCTGAAACAGGGGGGCATTTCATCAAAGGACTTGTCGGACATTTTATCCGACAAGTTTGCTCTCAGCCAATCAGATGCAAGCATTTCAGTAGCTTATAACAGCTTGCCGGATAAAACGTCCGACAAGTCCTTTGATGAAATGCTCCCCAGGACTCCTGCTGAAAGATGCTTTCAAAGATAAAGGTGGATGATGATAATACAAGAAAAGGGATTTTTTAATTTTGTTTCGGCGTGCCGCCTCGACGAGGTTGAGAGGTGAAGAATGGAAACTTTTGACAAATTATTATAATAGTCATAATAATAATGGTGGCATGACGCCCAAAGCCTGTTATAGGTATACAAGCTAAATCGCGAACTTGAAATGGCCCAGCTTGTCCCGTACGATTGCGTCACCGCTGATGAGACCAGTGGGCGTCACGCATGAAGAAGATACCATCATTATTATTTGTCAAAAGCTTCTTTTCTTTACCTCTCAATCTCGTTGAGACGGCACGTCGACACAAATCGAAAACCCGGGGGGCATTTCATCAAAGGACTTGTTGGACGTGTTATCCGACAATCTGTTATAAGCTACTGAAATGCTTGCATCTGATTGGCTGAGAGCAAATTTGTCGGATAAAATGTCTGACAAGTCCTTTGATGAAATGCCCCCCAGCTCATAATAAGAAGTGGAAGAGGGTTTTAAAATCTCTATTACTGTCATCATTACTATAATGAATACACATGAACTTTTCACAATTGCAGTTTTTGGATTGTCAAAGTAAAGTTTTTGCCCTATTTTTCTTCCTATCAAAACCTTGGAGGAACTAAATTCGTACTAAGGTGTGAACTGGTTTATTGACCGAAAATGCGGTCGAATTTCGCTGACAGCAAATTGTTGCCTTCTAAAAACAAACCCACCCGTTTATTGATATTGACAATCCTGAGAAAGTGAAAATAATTCGTTTCATTTGAATTCCTTCGAGATGGGAGTGCCTCGTATGGTCTTGATATGTCTGATTTCAAATGTTGAGATAGAAGAGTATTGTTCACACGATTAATACATAAGATTGACACCATATACGTGATATAGGTAAGGTAAAATATTTCACAATGTAAACAATTGGCGTCAACTTCAATACGTAGGCTAAACCATCAAAATAATTTTATATTTCATTTTTGAGACATCAATAGGCAATATAAATTAAAAAAAAAAGAGTAAATTATAATTACAAAGCGTAAACCTTAAACAATTTGCCCAAAATGTATTTATAACTCAAATGACCCTTGCCTTTTTTCGTCGTGAATGTTTTGGGAAGATTTATAAACTATTATTAAAGTATTATCGAAGAGGATAATATATTATTCCTTCACGAACGATTTTCAGACCACTTCGTAAGAACTTCATAAGAATTTTTTTATTATGCTGAAGCCGTGGCAAAAATTTGCACCAAGAGTATCAAATATGGTGCAAATGCCCATTACTGTTATTATTATTATTGCATAATATTATTTTTTAGTAATAAAGACATCATGAACAGGAATTATGACCATCTTGCTGTGATCTTGTAGAAAAGAAGACTCTTAGCCCCACCTGTACCCTTAAGGGAAACGGGTGATATGATTTCTGATCAGGATAACATCTGAGTATTAGTGGAGTTGACACGAACTGACAACAAAAAAAAAACACTTTTTTTCATAACTTTCACACGACGTGTTCCATACTCCAGAGGATACTGCTCCAGATATGACAAGAAATTCTTACTTTCAGATAATAAACTATATTCTTGACATGAACAAGGTGTAACCAAATTCATTTCATCGAGACACAAGTTTACAATATTGATTAAGTCTTTAGTTTGGTGCAGATGAGTTAATGACCAATGAGAAGCCGTCGTGTCTCGGTTGGATCATAGCTTCTCAAGCTTTGATACATGTATACGTCAGAAATTATGGAACGATACAGCAAAAGAAAATGGACGTTACACTCTAAAAATTGAAGTACTTTTTTTTTTTTTAGCTCTTCAGAGGCTGATATCAGCACTTTTTAAGAGCTTGCATAGTGACTGCACTCAAAGTGCTGTTTAACTGCACTCAAAGTGCTGTTTTAGCACTTTCTCATGAGCTGAACTTTCAGCAAAAATTGGCAAAAACGGCGTGACATCGTTGGGATTCGAACCTGGGTCCCCTTCATGAGAAGCGCTGACGAGCACGTTAGACCAATTCACATCTCACGATTGCTAGCAGATGTTATTGTTGCATAATGAACTTTCTTCAAATTTGCCATAATCATCTACTATGCTGTCATAATTAAATCCAGTTAGCGAGATCTCCGTTGGTCTATTGGAAGCGGTACTCTTCCATGTGTAGGTGGAACCCGGTTCGAATCCCATATCAATGAACATTTTTTGTTGTTGATAAATTAATACTTTGGCAAGTGATAAAATAGCACTTCAGGTGCTGATATAGCACTTCAAGTGCAGTCACTATACAAGCACCCAGAAATTAGCACTTCAGTTTTTAGAGTGTAATACAAACAACCTTGGCAACTCCATTTTTGAATTATATATAGCTAAAATTGTTGGAGAATAATAACGACGTAGCTTAATTCAATCATCCCAGACCTGTCTTAATTAAATGTTCTAATCTAATGACCTGGGTTCGATTCCCGGGGGAGGCATTTTTCAATTCTGAATGAAATGAAGTCGAAATGCAGGTATTGTGGTTGTGATGCAATACTGTGAGGTTATAGTCAATATGCTACCACGAAGATTGTAATATTTTTTTTTTTGTGAGTGTATAACCATTGCAATTGTGAGAATGGAATGCAATAAAATCCTACAAATGAAAAGGAAAAAAAAAAAAAAACGGTCCCATGTGCTTATATCGACGCTGGCTTTTCTTACCTTCCATAACGTACACTAACGATCCCACGTCCCCTTCTTTGATAATGCAGCTGCTTTTGCTGTATTCCACAGGATACATGCAATCGACTATCTCCTGGATCTGTGATGACTCCAAATTCTTCATGAAATCGTTGTCTAATATTGCTGTTTTTATGCATTCTCGTGCACTGAAAGAGACAAAAGGGTAAAACAAACCCAACATTAATGATAATGATAATAACGATATTTAGTTATTGTATATTGCATTACACCCATTTTGCTACATCTCAATATTGTTCGTAAAAGCTTGGATGGTTACACTGACTTCAGTTCTGTAACGCTGTCCTGATAAGGCATTAAAGCATTCAAGGAGGTTTTCCCTACCAATGAAAATTTAAATCACATGGGTCGAGTGCGGCAAATAGATTAATGTCTTGCAAAAGGATGTTGGTATTGTGTTTGGGATATGAACCCCACACAGGCAATCCAACGACATGTCTATGAAGCCACAACGCCTATATAATTTGAAATTATTTATTTATTTAAGGTATAATAATAGCGGTTCTAAATACAGTCAAAAGCAATGTAGTTGTAGGTACATGACACTATCCACTAAAACAAACATGACAGAAGGGTTTCATGTAGAATAGTGCCCTATATCTGCTTGGTTTATCTCAAAATGTTCTATTGACAAATCAGGTGTCTTCACCAGGAAAAAAAACAAGGATTCAATAGAAAGAAAAACACATTAAATAGGTCTCAAAGCGGACAGGGGATGGTGAACAGAGGATTTATAAAACGAAATAAAAAGAAACGAGAGAAGAGCTTTATCGCTGAGAAGGCGAAGAAAAAGAAGCCATGGTCGACATTAAATTTATCACAAACATGACACCAGTACTACAGGAGAAGATTTACGTAATTAAATGGAACTAGGCCTACAATTTAAGTACACGTCAAAAATTAGAACTCTGATTTACATTCGCTTTCTCCATTAACTCGTAAAGGTAGGCAAGGAAAAGCTCCCTTTAGAAGCACTTTCTAGTGGATGGTTATGGGGGTCCCTTGGTATCCGTAGAACTCAATTACAGCGAAATTCTTTTTATTAGATATTGGGACTTTGCCGTTCATATCTGTTTTAATTAGATATAGCTACTCATGACCTAGATCCCATTGAAAGGGACAATTTAAGCGCACAAGAAGCGGATATATGAATTTGAATAATTTCTGTATACAAATACAAGAACAACATTTATATGTATGACACAACAACCAGATCATTTCGAAAAGTTGTCATTTGTAATGATGTACATAAATATCGTAAATATAAATTTGATTATTGTTACTCTATACTATACTAATTTTTTTCTGTAAAGGAATATAGACAACAGGAGAAAAGACAAATAAATGGGACAGAATTCTCTATACCCCACAGTAATTAAGTTAACTGCCTCTGTAGCGTTTTAATGTTACGCATTATCTTGGCCGAATAAATAATAACACCATAAATATGCCAAGAAAACATCAAGATACAGAAGCAGCCCATTTCATGAGCCTCATCCAACTGTTATTGTGCCTAAAATAAAAGCAAACTGGGATATTATATGCTAAGACATTGTAGGCTTATAATATGAGTTTTAAATTTAAAGATAACAAGAACTAACAAGGAGCTTCGCGAATCGGAATTATGGACTGTATTTCTAGCTATGAATATGTAATCGTCAATTTGAGTTTAAATTCTTTCATTCGACTTTCTGTCTTTTTGTTGCTTATCGCAAAATGTTCTTCTTAACACTTTAGATTCACTCTTCACTTCTTTCATTCCCTTTCTCTGTCCAAATATTTTCTCTAACTCTCCCTCTTCCTCTCTCCTTCTTCTCTTCTCTCTCTATCTTTGTCTCTTTCTTCCCTTAAATCTATATCTCTTTTTTTTCCTTCTCTTCCTTCCCATCTCTCTCTCTCTCTCTCCCTCTCTTTCTTTCTTCCCTTCTCTCTCTTTCTGATTCCCCTTCTATCTGAAATTCGACACGGACCCTGATGCAGAAAGTACCACGACCAAGACACGACCAGTTGAGACCGTATCATAGGATTGCGCTCGTATTGAGTACCCTTTATCACAGGGTAATGTTTCACCAAGTTGTTCGCAAAGTTAGGCATGACTTTACGAACGACTGGAACATGTCCTTGGATGCTTTACTAATCACACTGTGAATCACTTAGCACAAGAACTTTTCACAAGCCGTTCGTAAAGTTAGGCATGAGTTTACGAACGACTGGAACATGTCCTTGGGTGCTTTACTAATCACACTGTGAATCACTTAGCACAAGAACTTTTCACAAGTCGTTCGTAAAGTTAGGCATGAATTTACGAACGACTGGAACATGTTCTTGGGTGCTTTACTAATCACACTGTGAATCACTTAGCACAAGAACTTTTCACAAGCCGTTCGTAAAGTTAGGCATGAGTTTACGAACGACTGGAACATGTCCTTGGGTGCTTTACTAATCACACTGTGAATCACTTAGCACAAGAACTTTTCACAAGCCGTTCGTAAAGTTAGGCATGACTTTACGAACGACTGGAACATGTCCTTGGGTGCTTTACTAATCACACTGTGAATCACTTAGCACAAGAACTTTTCACAAGTCGTTCGTAAAGTTAGGCATGGCTTTACGAACTACTGGAACATGTTCTTGGGTGCCTTACTAATCACACTGTGAATCACTTGGCACAAGAACTTTTCACAAGTTGTTCGTAAAGTTAGGCATGACTTTACGAACGACTGGAACATGTTCTTGGGTGCTTTACTAATCACATCCAAGAAAATCGAATTGAATGCATTTCGGGGGCCCAATTGTCGGGGGACAAAAGCGGCTCTATTATGTTTACGCATGGGCCCGGTAAGTTCATTGTGTGACTCCGGTCTGCGTCCGCTACTGCACACTGTGAATCACTTAGCACAAGAACTTTTCACAAGTCGTTCGTAAAGTTGTTCGTAACTTCAGGGGGGCATTTCATCAAAGGACTTGTCGGACGTTTTATACGACAACTTTGCTCTCAGCCAATCAGATGTAAGCATTTCAGTAGCTTATAAAAGTTTGTCGGATAAAACGTCCGACAAGTCCTTTCATGAAACGCCCCCCAGTTACGACTTGGTGAAACATTACCCCGGTACCATTCCCCAGTTGCCAGGTAATGATACTTAATGATCATCAAGATCTCAATGGTTAATGAGACTTGAGTGCATGTCTGTATGGTTAAGAGTATAGGATGGTGAGCCAATGACAAATTGATTTGCTGAAGAATGAATCATTACAGGAATTGAAAAGAGTAAACATAGCGCAAGAATGGGCCTACATCAATCATTGGTGATGTATTCTCAGTGGTAAACTGCCAATTGGTTTAAACCCGCTTTGGCCAATGTCCGTTTGGTCTAATTCCACACGGTCTAATTCCATTTCATCTACAACCATTTCGTCTAATTTCCTTTTGGTCTAATTGCCACTTCACCTATTTACCATTTTGTCTAATGTCCATTTCGTCTAATGTCCATTTAGTCTAACACAATTTGGTCACTTTCAGTAACAAACTGCAATAGACCAAATATTCATTTAGGAATTTGACCCAAATGCAATTAGACAATATGGATATTAAACGAATTGGCAATTAGACCAAGTGAAAATTAGACCAAATGAGAATTAGACCAAGTATGTATTAGACCAAGGAGATCTTAGACCAAAGTGTTAGCAGATCAAATGGGTTTAGCCCATGTGGCATTAGACAAACAGAGAATTGGACCAACTGCTGTTAGACCAAGTGGATATAAACCTTCTCAGTCAGCATTGCAATGCGTCTCACAATGGAATATACTAGTATTCTTTTATTTAGTACGAAATCAACAGTGAAGGAATACTTCTTTCCAAGAGAAATCAGCCAATTTCTTATTGAAAACGAGTATAACTGAGTCTCATCGTGCAATGGAACTTAATTGTGATCGCCTTTCTTGAACATCAAAGGCTGAAGTAGAATTTTTAATTCTAATACACCAGATTCCAAGGATAGAAATCAAATATCATGTGATCCTTCGCATATATCCTTAAATTGATTTTTTATCCCTCCGGTTTAAGTCGGATTTTTATAGATTCTAACCACCAGGGCATTGAAAGTTACGGGTTTTCTGGGATGACAACCGCCATAGGGTTTACCATAGCTAAGTCGGTACAGCGCCTGTCTAACAATCAAGAGGTCTTGGGTTCGAATCCCGATGGAATCCCATTTTCTTTGTGTATTTTCTGATATTATTATATTTCTGGACAGTTTTACTTTTTGTTCAAAATATTAAGTTAAAATTATATTATGATGCACTACATGTCATTTGGTTATGCACAAAAAATGTCATACGCAACTGTCAGACCATAGTGCATCGATATCTGCATGGGAATTGACTGAAATGCAAATAAACAACCCACGTCAAACTGGGAATGGCCACATGTTGTAGCACGACGTCTCATTAATCTTGAAATCTTGATAATATATCTTCCTATTCCCCGCCTAACCCTCATTGAATGGGCTCATTAAGATGGCTGGCAGCCATTCGCCGTTGATTGCAGTACTAAAATTGGATGAGAACGAACGCACCTGGGGTTTAATGAACAAACGATACTTGAGTGTCGAAAGAGCGTGTCATAATCATATAAAAAAGTACATCGTATAATGCAGATAAAAACTGAAATCGAGTGGACCGTATGACCCCTTTAGCTGCCCATAACTCTGTTGGTACGAAAAAAAGAAATGAGGTTGCGAGGTAAAGAATGGAAGCTTTTGACAAAATTAATAATTATAACAATAATGTTGGCTTCTTCACGCGTGACGCTCAAAGCTTTTCTAGGCGCAGGTACTAGTCTTGATAACTCGAAATGCCTCGTCTCAGCCAATCAGTCCACTACACTGAGTAGCGAGGAGAGATTTGAGCCTTACGCGTGAAGAAGCCAATTTGCGCAGTTCAAGGGATTCTTTGCCTTTACTGACCCCATCTTTCAAAACAAAAGTAACACTAGGTGATCGAGCATTCGCTTGTGCTGCTCCAAAGCTCTGGAATATGTTACCTCTTGAGGTCAGGGAAGCAACATCAGTTAATAGCTTCAAATCAAAACTTAAAACACATCTATTTTAACTAATTACAAGCACATCAGAAGCTCTTGGTCAGACAGGTCGACACAGGTCTCAGGTGGACACAAATTAAAAACCCCTAGGCCCGAATTCACAAACGTGGTTTAGTTAGTCCATGGTCTAAATCAGGTGGTTTGTGAATACCAAAATTTAGACCATGGTCTAACTAAACCACGTTTGTGAATTCGGGCCCTAATGTCCCCAAACACTGAGTTTCTTCCTCATAGATTGGCACATTAAAACATTAAACATTTGGACATCAACACATCCGTGTTATTTTTCTCATGTTTAAGCATGTACATCACTTCAGCAAGTTTTTCATTCTTTTGTTCACAGTCACATCCCTCGATGAGTAACTTTTCGAAACTATTTGACATTTCCCCCCTAAAATCGAAATTTCCCTGAAGGAAGACCCACAAAAACCATAACTTCTGGTTCTAGAATGCTTGTATCTTGCCATGCCCTCTTCAATGAAAAGGTCACCACCACTACATCAATGGAACAACTGCGCTCCAAAATGGATACTACATCTCAAAATGTCTCCTTAGGCACGCACAATTACCAGCCATTACAGCCCCTAAGTGCTGCATGCTTTTTTCTCCCGAGAATATCAAATTCTGGTATTGATATTGCCCCGCTCATGATCAAATTTAGGCATTTCTACAGAGCGAGAATGGAGCCCTGACACGTTCATAGATGCCGATGAAACGAGCATGACAGCTTCATATTTATTATACAAATAGTGCGTAGATATGAGTGTGTCAGTTGGAATTGATTGCGCAAGGTCGATTGTGTCATGGTTTCAGATGGTTAAATATAAGATTTTCAGTCTTTTGAATAATTTTGGTAAATTTGTGATTTTGTAATTGATTGAACCACTGGCCTTTTGTAAATGGTCATACACTATTTTTTTATTTTTTATTTTTTTTGGCGGGGGGGGGGGGTACATTACGGTAGTTCAAGTATGATAATAACACTTTCAATAAGAAGATATATAAGCATGGTCGGAGCAATTACTGTACTACTCTTGAGCCCATTTTTAATCAAAATGAGCATCTTACTTATTTGCAAAAATACAATTCTCCGATGCTTGATTTTATTACAAGACGTCGGTATAGGAGGGACTTCGGCACGTAATTTAAACTCTTCAATTTTACGAATTTATGGTATAGTTCTCAAGTACATCCGGGTACATAGAGTGTTTAATTGGGAGTGCTATAAGTGGAAATAGTTTATAACTCCAATACTTTTTCGAACACATCGCCATTTTTAAACGTTTTGAAACATAGCGTCCTCCATATACAAAATCATAAATTTTGCTCTTAGAATTTATATTAAGCAGTAAAATTGAGACCAACCATACAATTTCTAATTTCAATGACCAAATGATATAAATTCAATAAGTCATAAGCATTACAAAACTTTTTCATGGTACCTTTTCCTTTCAAATAACTCGAAATTGATTGAACCTTTTATGTCACTATTTTGTGTTTGTTTATTTTGTTTTTAATTACGTGAATTGGAGGACTAAAATGAAATATTTCAAATGTCAGTTTTAAATGCAATAATTGCGTGTATGTAATATCCTAGGAAGGTGATTTGGAGGAGGATGTTGATTGTGGAGGCGAAGGGACAGATAAATCAAACAAACCAAAAGGAAAGGGGGTTTGAGAGGGAGAGATATACAATGATGAGAGAAATATATAAGACACAGAGAGAGAGAAAGAGAGAGAAAGAGTATATATGTGTGGCAAAGAGAGAGAGAGAGAGAGAGACTAACTAAGGGTGTGTGTGTGTGTGTGTGTGTGTGTGTGTGTGAGAGAGAGAGAGAGAGAGAGAGAGAGAGAGAAACATGAAGAGAAAATAATGGGGAGTGAGAGTGGGAGGAAGAGAGGATAAAAATTAGGTGGAATGAGATAGAAGAGAGAGAGAGAGAGAGGGAATGATATATATACTAGCAGAAAATGAGAGAGGGAGAGACCAAGGAGAGACATGGAAAGGAGACGAAAACAGAGACTTTAAGAAAGAGACCAAATATAGAATATGAGCAAATGGAATTAACAACAACATTCACTTTCCAAGATGCATGTAGCCATGAGAGTTTAATAATGACGAATTGAAATATCACACACCTCAGTCGATCTAATTGAGTGCTATTTTCGTGGGAGGTGTAGATTTATCAAGGTGGGAATAAATTGTTTGGCCAAAGATGAGCAGATGGAAAAATAATTGTCAAACATGTTACGAATTCCTGTAGACTGATACGTCAGGAAATGCATCAATTGAGGAGGGAGTTAGGCTGGAAACGGACAAAACTGATTAATATCCGAGCCTCTTTGACCGCAGTGTTACGCTGCACTTTGGGCATCGGCATGCATCAATTTAAAGGGATCCAGTAAACATTGAATGAGATTCAAATTGTGATATATTCGATTTAGCTCATTTTGCCGAAACGATTATAAACATAGAGGTCAGTCCGGAATCGCTTAAAATTTAAATGCTAATTGCTTGCTTAACTTCCAAGATATCTAAGATTCCATACTCAAATTTTGAAAACCGTTACTGTAACGCTTTTTAAACAGCATGCCTTCCGACGCATGGCTGTATGCCTGGCCTCGTTTGTTGTCACTGTAGCAATATATTTATCTGCAATTTTGCCACGCTCGACCAAGGTGGGATAAAATGGGGACCGGTACACTTTCTTTTGTGCAATTTGGTAGTTGTGCTAAAACCGGGAAATCAGAAAAGGTAAAAAAACAAACAAACAACAACAACAAAAACAAAACACTTTGACAATCCGAATATCAATAACATCATAACATCATACAGCGCCTGTCCCACTGGAGGCGACAACAGGCGATCTTGCTGTTGTGAGTGTGGTAGCAAGTTGTTGTTGTAGCCTGGTGTAAATATAGTCGTATTTAGGTTTGTTATCGCCTTTTTAAAGCCTAACTCCTTACAATTATGAAATTATCAGGTTGTCGCCACAACGATCGCCGCCTGTTGGACAGGCCTGGAGACGATCGTTGTTGCGACAACTGGCGATCTTGCTGTTGTGAGTGTGGTAGCAAGTTGTTGTTGTAGCCTGGTGTAAATATAGTCGTATTTAGGTTTGTTATCGCCTTTTTAAAGCTTAACTCCTTACAATTATGAAATTATCAGGTTGTCGCCACAAAGATCGCCGCCTGTGGGACAGGCCTGGAGGCGATCGTTGTTGCGACAACTGGCGATCTTGCTGTTGTGAGTGTGGTAGCAGGTTGTTGTTGTAGCCTGGTGTACATATAGTCGTATTTAGGTTTACTATCGCCTTTTTAAAGCCGAACTCCTTACAATTATGAAATTATCAGGTTGTCGACACAGCGATCGCCGCCTGTGGGACAGGCCCTTTACACCCCTACATCTATTCTGTCCAATGACCATTGGGTCTGATCGCCTGTATTACTCGCACCATGGCTCACAGTTCTACACAGCGGGTTACAAGAGGCAGAACCAGTGAAAAAAATTGAGAAGTTTTCGAATGTTTTAATTTGCCGCCTGAACAAGATTGATATGTGCAGAATGGAAGTTTTCCAAAAAATGATTGTAATAATAATGGAGGTTTCTTCACGCGTGACGCTCACTTATGTCGTCAGTGGTGACGCCATCGTACTGGTCAGTTGAGAAGAAGCATTTAAAGTGGACCTATACTTGTCTACAAATGTAACATGTAATACAATCATAATATTCGACGAGTATAAAACCAAAAGTTGGAAACAGCTGCACAATGGCTCAGATAACACACTAATTTGAACCTTCATCTTCTTGGTACGGAAAATGTACTGTATTGTAAGCACACTGCAAAACATTGGTGTTGTCTTATACATGCATAAACACGAGTGGTGTTGATAAACACCAATTTTGCAGTAGATAGATAGGGGCATTTAATCCTATCCCACTCCTGACACCCCATTTTCATCCACCCAGTCCCACATATTCATTTACATGTTATTACTCAGCAGTCACCTGCAGAGCAGCTATTCGTATCCTTTTGATTCTCATGTAAGTGAATTAGCATTGCATTTATTGGCCCAGCTGCCGTCCAGTTAGACTGCTTCTTTCACTTACTATAGCATGTAATGTGTTGACGCAGAAAGTACTCTGGTGTTGGATATTGAGTCTATAATATTTTTTTTCTCGAGAGAAACTGAACTATACTTTGATGTTCGGTACGATATAAACAATATCGCACAGCGAGCATATACGAGTCCATACTGTGATGATAGGTTTATAAATCACTTTCCTCCTAACATTAGTATACACTACATATCATAAACATTTAACAATCTTTTATTTATCTTGATCAACTGACGCAATAAAATCGCTAACAATTTCTTCAGTATCATATCTTGTATTTTACCTTTTTCTAATATTGCTTTAACAGTTCACGATAAGGAAAACATAATTTCATGCATAACATGCAAGACAGTCTCTAATGATTTTTTCTTCTTCTGATATGCTACATATTATAATTAATCAGAGATTAGTACAAGAGTATAAATCCATATTATCGAAATCATAAACATTATGTGTTATTCTGAAATTTTAATTCATTCTATAAGCGATTTTTCCCTATTAGATTGACCGTTTTTCTACACATTTTATTATTACTTTCACTTATTTACCCTGAATCTATCTCAAAGTATCTCTTTCTTTCTCCCCTATCTGGCATCTTGTGTGTCACTGTCACACGAACTTGCCACTCTTCCCTTCATAATGAACGTGTAATGAGGATTCACACGTTACCTCCTAAAGGGATGAAATCCAAGCTCAATCAAACCCATATTTCACAAACAAGCCCTAAACCTCCTCAAAAATCATCTCCATCTTCATACCTATATTTCTACAAGTCGCAGCCTAGAGAAAAAGGTCAATCAATAACGAGATTTCTTTGGGAGGTCGGGCAATTTTTCTTGAAGATGCTTGTACAAGAGCTTCATATCACATGGTTTATGACGTACCTTACTGCATAGTACTACAAAAAGTGCATCAATGCATTCAAACCAATTTTGGTTTTATAGCCTATAATGAAATGCCACTGAAGTATGCTCCCTCAATATGCATTTGTCATCGATAAGAGGTCTTCGGAGACTGGGATTTGAAGCGAGTATTTTCAAAGACGAATGAGCCATCCTATCAGAATAAATCTTGAGCAAAGTCATAAAGCAACAAGCTCAATTGACAAAATCGGTTTGGTTTGTTGTAGGTTTGGTGTTATGAAGAAGTGTATAAACCAAATATGAGCATTTACGTTTGAACCGACCTTTAACGACACCATACTAAAGACGTGAGTGAGATTTGAACCTGCGTAAAATCAGTGTCAGTTTGTAGGCGAATGGAGAGATGGAAGTTTTCAACTAATAATTGTAATAATAATGATGGCTTCTTCACGCGTGACGCTCAAAAATCTTTCTAGGTCGACAGGCTGAATCATTCGAGAACTTTAAATGCCTCGTCTCAGCAGACCAGTTCAATGGGGTCACCATTGATCAGTGGGCGTCACGCGTTTTTTATCCAGCATTATGATTATTCGTCAAAAGCTTCCATTTTTGACCTCTCAACCTCTTTCAGGCGGCACGTCTACTGAATTAAAAAACTCCCTAATGACCAACTCCCGGTCTTGATCGAGACTACGTTCTAACTTCATAAGAGTAGCCACAACATTAAATAATTAAGGAATATTGTACCAACACTATGCCCTATATTTAAGATACGTTGTCAATTGTCATGTTGGAAAGTTGGAATGTTGGAATGGATGGGTGGTACACATTAGGATAATTTGACATTTTCACCCCCCCCCCCAAAAAAAAAAAAAAAAAAAAAAAAAAAAAAAAAAAAAAAAAAAAAAAAAAAAAATCAAAAAGAGCCTGAACTTCTAATCCTATAACACAATATTCGTCAGAGACAGAATGACAAACATTGAGTAAACAAACACTAACAAAGTCACAGAACAGCAAAGCTAGGGATGGCCTAGTAAGAGAGAAATAAGACGAAACAAGAGGGCTGAATGTGGAGCTGGGAGGGGCAGCCAATCAAGAAACAGAAAGGTAGGCTACATAAAAATGAATATATAAGAAAAAACAAAATTGGAATTATCTATCAGTCCCTTTAAGATGATGTCATGGAATGGGGTTGACAAGGGTACTGGCCAGAAGGGCAGTCACGTATTCCAAATAAGTGCTGCAAGCGAGGTAGTAACCCGAGTAGAAATCTTTAATAATCATCAACTTCTGATTTTGGTCACTGCCATGTCCTCGCACCCTTCCGGCCCTAGGGAAGGCAAGGGAACCCTAATGAAAGACCAAACTAAATTAAGTATCCTTAATTTTCCAAGGCGAGTCCTTACGTAGCCTCGATCTGTGCTGGTGAAGTTGTTGTTGTTGACTATAGTGCACCTTTCGCACACTCCACCCAGGTGAGGCGAATGGTATCTGCAGGAAGGAACACGGGTGCCGATAGGAAGGAATTCCTGGATACTGTGGACGAAAGGACAGGTCGCGGACATTGACCTACGATTGCCACACCCGACCCAGGTAGTTTGTCGCTTTAGTTTCATAGTCGACTGTCCGAGCGAGGCTATTCATGCTACTTATGGAAACCTATAACATTGCCTATTAAAAGGGGCTATACTTTTTGTTGTTGCAAAGTGAAAAGTAGAAATAAGATAAGACCATAATCAGAGCAGCCTCATTCCCGACAAAAAGACGAAGACAATAGAATGTACTTTTTTAATCATATCAGAAACATTAATGAGGCGGTGACCGGGGGGCGCGACTCCTATGAAGAGTAGAAAGAACTCCCTGGGTCAATTTAATAAGCGGGATATGTTCTATTAGACTGAGTGCATTTTAGTTTAAGGCCCAATTGGATAATATAAATTAGCTCAAGTTATATAGAGAACCACTGTTAGGCAATCCAAGAGTCGCCGGAGCTATATTGATATATTACATGAAGGGGCTTACTCTTAAAGCCCGTGTACCATTTGGCAAATCACAGACACAAAACAAAATATAATTATCAGGGTTCTTTTAAGTCACTAAATTACTTATTTTGAGCTGCTTTATATTCTAAAATGGGTTTATACAAATTAGGCAAAACATTTTTAGCCCTCATCTTTTTTTCTCATTCCCAGGTGTAATATTTATTGGATCAAAAACGATGTCAAACCCAAAAATGTGTGAAATTCATTTCATTCAAAAAGGGGGTCACAAAAACACTTCTTTAAAATTTAAATGTGATTTCTTTAGGAAATAAATAACCCGATTTGTGTCCGTGACACTACGTACGAAAACAGTTTAAACGGTAAATGTAAGAGATGTACATAGCACCTTCCCTCATCATGTTTATTTAATATATGGCCGAGTTTAACATATTAAGATGTCTAATTGAGGAAGTATTTCCCCCATAGGCCTTGAGAACCCATTGGTCCCGACACCCTTCTTTAAATGATGACGTCATGGCTGGTTTGAAGTGAGATGACATAAGACCTAATGGTGTAAATACCTGTCATATATAGGTATATATACCGCAGCGTGATGGGTGTTAACATAAACACTTCATTACATTACCTGCAAACTTAATAAGCGCAGCGTATCACATTTAGTGCGGAATCCAGGCGGGGGCAAAAAGAGCGTGCACCCTATTTTTCAAAGAATCAATATTTTCTGTAGAAAATTGTCCTCTGCGCCCCCTTTGCTTTCAAATTTGCCATTTGTCCCTTTTGTTTTCAATTCCTGGATCCGCGGCTCGTATTTGATGAATAAATTGATGTTTCAACTATATGAGGTCTAACAAAATTAAAGATACAATGCAAGCTAAAAAAAAAAAAAAAAAAAAATAAGGGTGAAAGTATGTTTTTTCTTTTTATTTTAAGTAATGATGTGGTGTAAATTTTCACTATAAATAAAAGTGCAAGACGCAGGCATAGCATAAGGTATATTACGTATCTAAGCACTTCGAATTTAGCTTTGAATATGATTACACACTCGGCCGTTCTAATATGCGGTAATCATAACATAAAAACGAAAAAAGCACCTGATTCATACACCTCAAATTGGCAATTGAGATTTAATAATTGATCATTAATAACCATTACAAGAATCTGAAATCCCATATAAATTTGATAATCTACCATATAACAGAATTGTTTGACTATCACTTTATCCTTGTGGAGCATATAGAGAGATGCAAAAGCACCTAAAAGATAAATGAATGACAACCCTTACACTGAGGAAAAGGTTAATGCTACAGTCACACAGACACTTACGTTTAGTTACGTATTTGTTGTTTTATCCTTTTTTCATCTTCTATTCTATCATTTCTTATGTATTTCTTTGTTTTATTGGATGAACGAAATTATCAATATTTCTACTGCTGACTATGATGGGAAGGCATCCATGGGGATCCGCAGAAAAGAAAATCATTTTTGGACGCAACCGGACGTAACTCAACGTAATGCTACAGTCACACAGACACTTACGTATAGTTACGTCCCGATGCGTCCAAAAATTATTTTCTTTTCTGCGGATCCCCACTGATGCCTACCCGTCACAGTCAGCAGTGGAAATATTGATAATTTCGTTTATCCAGTAAAACAAAGAAATACATAAGAAATGATAGAATAGAAGATGAAATAATATTTGGACGCAACCGGACGTATCTATACGTAAGTGTCTGTGTGACTGTAGCATAAGTGTCTGTGTGACTGCAGCATTACCTTTTCCAATGGAACCTCTGTCCGTTGACTCCGTTTATTGCATCATTCTGTTTATTAGATAACAGGCACACGCCACAACGGATTGTTGAAGATGTCCATACACATATAGCTTATACCAGTTTAATTGTGTCCACTCGTTTGAAACGAGTGAAAATATTCAGCCTTTAATCGATATTAAGCGGAAAACGGACTCATTCTATCAATGAGTGAGCTGAGACTGCTCAATTACATCTCATTCAAATCTGAGCGATTCATCACCCGATTAGGAGTGAAAATTCCTTCACTCTTAATATAGAGTGGCAAATTCACTTCTTCATATTTTTAGAGTACAGTTAGAGAGAGAGAGGGAGAGAGAGAAAGTGGGAGGGGGGGTAGTCGCATTCCAGCGCAACGACCCTCTTATTCGCCTGAGATCATTTCAGATGGAGCGAAATCAAAGTATGCTTAGAGCGACGAATGGCAAAACAGACTCGTCTACGTTTATCTTACTGGCCTGTCCACACTGTCAAAACAGTCTGTGCCAATAAAAAATTTTGGTGTACACACACACACACACACATAAGAAAAATTATGATTACAGATGGAATGGGGAAACAGAAATTCCTAGCTTTATACCTACTGGCCTGTCCACAGTATCAACACAGTCTGTACAATTGAAATATGAACAGGATAGTTTGGTCTCAAGGTGGTATCTCACTTCGGGGAGACGTCTCCGAGACTAGGAGAATTGGAGACGTTTCCGCGACGCAGGACAAAAACCCATATCATGATCGCTTTACCCGCTACTCATGAGACGTCGCGGAGACTTGTGAGACGTTGTCAAGACTCAAGAGACGTTTCTGAGACGTCTCCGTGACTAGCCTCAAACCGGTCTACAGCCCGTCTCAAACTTGACTCAGGGCAATTAAGTGAGATACTATCATAAGAACGATGAGTGGGGTAAAAGATTAGCCTTTGTTTGTTCTACAGGCTTGTCCACATCAACTTAATATACCAGGGGGGGGGGGCGTTTCATGAAAGGAATTTTTTCGGACGTTTTATCCGACAAATTTGCTCTCAGCCAATAAGATGCAAGTATTTCAGTAGCTTATAACAGTTGTTAGTGAGAATCGTTGAATATTTGTTTCATGAAATCCTCCCCTGTACAGTATTCCAAGAGCGATCATTGGGGATCATATACTCGTCTTCCTTTATCCTAGTGGTTTGTAAACACTGCCAAACAAATCTGTAACCTAGTAACTGCTGTGTGGTGCACAACCATAACCAATTTAATCAAAGTGCTCCAGATAACCCCTGATTTATAGCTAGAATGATTGGGGGGCTAAGCATTTTGCAAGTCACCATGTACTAATCTGCAGATAAATGTCTTTCAAAATGACGTAGGTACCAACTTCGGACTCGAACCCATGACATTCACATTTCCAGTCCAACTGAACCCCCCCCAAAAAAAAACAACAACAACAACAAACAAACAAACAACAACAACAACAACAACAACAAACAAAAAAAAAAAAAAAAAAAAAAAAAAAAAAAAAAAAAAAAAAAAAAAAAAAAAACACATAATTTTTTAAAAAGCAATTGACAATGGTGTGCGGAAGCTAAACACCAGTCTTTATAGAGTAAAATCTTAATTTTTTTCAAAAGAGGACATTCTCTTTTCCTTCATTTTCGTAAAATCGGTCCCTAGTATGCCTTTGCGTGACTTAATTATACGATGGGAACAAGAAATTCAACTCAACCCGTATCATGAGTATAGTACTCGTGAAACCAAGACAGAGTCTGGGGAGAGAAATCTAGCCCGCTCTTCATCAGAGGAGATCTCGTTCTTCGGGAGATTAAGCGTGATTGTTTAGAATGTTGAGTATGGCATTCGGGAGATAAATGGATGTAAAATGTGACTTGTTTGCTTCAAATAGCGAGGGCTTTGACGGATAGTCCACCCTAAGATCTCCGACAAATTATCGGATTGACTAAGCTTACTGGCACTGTCATGGACAGGCACTACTCGAGAAGATATTTGACGAAATGCACCAAGGGAAAGGGGACTTCATCAATCATTCACTCAGCCTTAAAAAAAAAACAACTTCATCTAAAAACCTCTTACAGTCCGAAGTGTTAAAATGCACGTATTTCGATTTTTGTGTCAAGTTAAATAAACTAGGTCACTCATGATTATAAACAATTATTATTTATAGCTTTGTATTGTATTGTATTGTATTGTATTTATTTATTACCAACATTGCAAAAAATATACATAAACAGAATTCAATATAAATATGCATTTGGTAAATGGAGCCAACAAATAGCTAAAGCTAGTCTAGGTTGGCCCCGTCTAGTTTGCTTACTGTGATTATATATACATTTACATAAAGTAAACATATGTACAAATTATTACATCATATTTAAAACATATGTACAAATTATTTTACAATTATTTTAAAACAGAAGATGGAATTCCAATTACATTTAATTTCTACGTGTAAAGTCAAATGAAATGTAGGTAAATCATGATTTTTAAGTTAATATTAATATAATCAATATTTTTATCTTTTAAAGAAAGAGAAGACGGAAATCAGTATTTAAAAAAAAGTTCACATCTACCGAAGATGAACGGATAATTTACAATTAACCCATTAACTACTGAAATTTCTCTTTGCCACAGATTTTGTACAGGATGCACCCCATTCCCGTAGTTAATGGGTTAATTTTGTGTTTATGTGAGTAAATCTCAACAGTTTGCTCGATCAAGAAAAAATAACATTGTATAAATAATTACCCCGCGTTTAGCATTGGCGCCATTTTAACGACACGCTCCACATTATAAGGGATGAATTCCTGTCAGGTATAGGCCTACCCAACTAATTACCTTGGTCGATTGTGTAGATTTGTGTCTTGCCAAATAGCGTTATTACAGTTGCCGGGATTCGAACCGCGTACCCTCTGTTCGCCATCCTGTGTCTTATTTTCTATACCACAGCACTGCTTGTTTACGGTTTTCCCATCCTTCACAAAATAATAGCATCTTGAGGCTTTTAAATGAGTGAATGTAACTTTATTAGTGGACACATAAACAAGAGGTACGTTGCAAAGCGGAGCCTGAATTGACTATGAAACCATGGAAATGAGGACAGCACGTTTGATCTTTCGTAAAGAATGGTCTAAATATATCTGTCCAAGATATCCCAACAGTATCCCGTAATGGGGGATAAAGTCTACGTTAAACCTAGAAGCTGAAGAGACGTGTTGCTTCAGAATAATCGAAAACTTATTGACGTATGTGATCCACTAGGGATCCCCATTTGTTTTAGATTCGATCATATAGATAAACCCATCGGATTTAAAGCTAGTTAATTTTGAGACAGCAACAAAAACAGAGCGTTAAAAAGTTGAAAATAATGGATAAGATTCGATCCCCTGAGATCAGCGTAGATTTATCTCATTGCAACCGTTTAAATATTCTGACAGTATTTAAAATCAGGACATTCTCAAAACGTGCTGAGTGTGCGGTGGCTCTACATCGTATACATTTCATTTTATTTTAAATGACAATATTGGTCAAGTGTTCAAACGTCCTTGATTGACCATCGCAATATCAAGACAGAACTGACTAGTTACTAAAACAGGCAGCATATTCATTTCTAAATCGGATAATCTCAATAATTTTTTTATGAGCTTATGATCAGGTTGGGATAATTACCATGGTTACATTTTTCTTACTTTAAAATCAGCGACTGCACTAGCACCTCAACATCACTTATCATTTTCACTATGAGCAAAATTATAATTATTACTAGATTCACAATCACCACCACCACCACCACCCACAACAACAACAACAACAACAACATCCTACCGACACCACCACCAATAGCACGTATCCCTGGAGGCCTTTTTACCTCCATGATCTAATCATCACCAACACTACCACCATCATCTACTTCACAAATAAGCACCTTCACTACCATAATTTTTACCACCACCACCACCACCACCACCACGAAAGCAACCACCACCGTCATCACCACCATCGTTACCACCACCAACAAATTCATGAAACAAGCATGCACATTCACTATCCCAATTATTACCACCACCACCACCACCACCACAATCACCATCATCATCATCATCATCATCGTCATCATCATCATCACCACCACCACCACCACCACCACCACCACTACCTCAACTGCCATTACTACCACCACTGCCATCGCTACTACCACTATGACCAACATCATCAACATCATGACTGCAATATTATTTATCAATCAAAACCACATTCGTCCCCACAAGCTAGAAATATAATATTTTTGAGGCAGAATTTAGGACGATCCGCTCGTATCGGTATCTGAAAATCGCATTAGCCCACCTTTCAATCAAGATTGAAGCTTTCCGTGCTATATCGTTACCTTCCTCTTGAGGAGAGGGGGATCAAAAGAAGGTAGGGGACGGATCGAGGGAAAGATGGAAGGGGATGGAGAGAAAGGGACAGGGAGGGTGGGAGTGAGGAAAAGGGAAAGAGAGAGAGAGAGCGTGAGATAGAAAGGGAGAGAAGGGAAGATGGAGGGAGAGAGAAGGGAGGGAGTGAAAGAGATAGAGAGAGGGTGGGGAGGGAGAGAGAGAGGAGAGGAGAGGGGAAGAGGGAGGGAGAGAGAGAGAGACAAAGGGGGGGGGGAAAGGGATGTCGGTGGAGATAGCAAATAAAGGGAGGAGAGCTAAATATATAGGGAAATTTGGAGAGGGACGTTTAAAAGGATGAAGTACATGTATGACATGTATGAGGGGGAAACAGAGACAGACAGAAAGACGAGGTAAATGGATTCTCCATCTTCTACGAGGAGCCAATGAGATGTTTACTGGTAGATTGTACAGTTGGATGCCTGGTCATGAACCCATGACGTCGCATCTTATTCATTCATCCTTCCAAGATAAGAAAATAATGTACAGTCCGACCTCGCATGCGGCCACCATATAACCGGCCTACTCTATCAACAGGCCATCGGGTTTAACCATATTCACTCTTTTACTACTTATTAAATTAACACACCTTTCTCAAGGCCCGGTCTCACCGCCAGAACTTTACTGGAGCGTTCCTGGATCGGTGAAAAAAAATTCATCACCACTCTTTACCGTTCACCAGGAGCGGGCAATTTTCCGCTCCGGCAAAGTTCATCACCGCTCCAACAACGCCCAGTCAAAGTTTGGCACCGCTAGAGGCAAGTTCGTGGACGCTTGGGTCCGCTGGGCCAACGCAGAAATCTTGAACGCTGGACCAGCGCTGCTTCGCCAGCTTTGCCCGGGCGGTGATTAAACGTTGCACAAACTTTGGTGGAGCGATGGTAAGCGTTTTACGAGCGGACACGTAATTGCTGGAACGGTGTCGGGCGTTGAAACAGCGATCCGTTGCGGTGATGAACTTTGGTTTGGCGTTGGTATGGAGGTGTCGGAGCGGGACCAGAATTTCTATCAAAAATCTATCAGAACTTCTATCAAAGTGATCCGTTCAGCTCGGTAGTCAAAAGCGGTAAGCCGCTAAACCAACTTTAAACCGCTGCCGAGCCAACGCCCGCATGCGCAGAACGCCGCTCTATCAACGCTCGCATCACCGCTAAACCAACGTTCGCGTCACCGCTCGCTACCGTTAAACCAACGCTAAAGCAACGCCGGCTTTAGCGGTGCACCGCTAAGGCAACTCCCTTGTTTTCGATTTTTTTTTCCTATTTTGTGCGCGGTGACGAACGTTGTCGAAATTCGGTCCCCTCTCCCTACCGTTCAAGGAACGCTCCAACAAAGTTCGGGCGGTGAGACCGGGCCTTAATGCTGTGTTTATACCATTATACCCATCAGACAATCATGGCAATGGCAGAATCAGGAATTTGAATCAGGTATATGGAACGCCACGAAAACTAAGAATTTTATGCTACAATAATTATACATGACGAAGATCTGAGTTGATTTCATGACGAAAATGTGCTTTTTGATGTCGGCTTTTGAATTCACAACACTTTTCGGTGTATGACTCACTCTTTATATATCGACAGAGTTTCATTATTATTATTTTTTGTAAACCATACATTGGATATTTTCTCCTATTTTCAAATCCTGGATCCGCCTCTTGTTGGTACCTTGTGTTTCAGAGTCCAGTGTCATACACGATGGGAAAGGTATATCTTTGCGTTGCTAAAATCATTCTTCCGTCTTGTAAACGAAAACATCAAGTATCAAAATTGTGTCGCTCTTCGAATGGATACACATTTCACCGTCACGAATACTCACGGTGCGTCTCGCTATCACAAATAACATATGAAACATAGCCTGTTTTTGAACAAACTCGCAGATATAATATTTCAAAATACATGTAGACTAATTCGCAATACAAAAGTATTGTGTCAATTTGGTATTTCATGACGTGCTTCTTGATATAATTACAAATAAGTTTCCGATGTTTTTTTTTCTTCTTTTGATTCAGAAGAATGTCACTGTCATGTCTGTAGGAATTTGATTAGTTAAAACAGGCTTATCTTACAAATACCTGTAATATTACGAGAATGACTTCATACATGATTTTTGCAAATAATGTAATCAACCAAAACCGACCCTCGAATTTGCCTCCATGAGCGTTAAAAAAAGCATCAGTCTTAAATTTTTCGCCTGGTGTTATGTTTTCTATTGTAATTGAAATTCAGTCTAAATGTCTAATGACGGTTTGGAGTGGATATCCACTCGCAAAAGAGTAGATATCATTTTGGGGATATTTAAGTTATTTCAAAGTTTTTGAATGAGTAAATAGTTTGTTTACAAAACAAAAAATAAATGTACTCTTTTGAAATTACTCTTAAAGACGTGATCCCTATTATAACTTCCTCAAAGGGTGAATTCCCATTCTTTAATATAGCTATGTTTATTCCTTCAATGGAGATGTTTAAATATTTAAAACTATATCTTCATTCCCATTGAAAAACTGAAATAATGATTGAACATCTTATCTCATCCCAAATACAAGTGGTGACGCAAAAAGGGAAAATCCATTCCAGCCTAAGGGTGCTATCTCACTTCGCGGAAACAAAATTGAGACAGATTTGCCAGCATGGCATTGCACTAGATCTGTCTCCTCTGTCTCCGCGACGGATTTTTCTGTGTCACAGGAGACAGATCTAGTAAACTGCCATGCTGGCTAATCCGTCTTTTGTGCCACGTAACCTTTTGTACGTGGCACAAAAGATTTCGTCGCGGAAAAATCTAGTACAATGCCATGCTGGCAAATCTGTCTCAATTTTGTTTCCGCGAAGTGAGATACCACCCTTAACATGCTTAAGGATGAAGATTGCCAGCTATTCTCATCCCGTCACATTCTTTCGTTCGAGAGATTCAGCGAAAATCAAATGAAGATAAACTGAGCCTATCTCGCACTCCCACCGTGACACATGCAGACAGCGCACAGATAAACAACAATTCCTCAACATTCATACATATCAATCCAGGTATTAAATCAGACTACTTTCTGACTTCGACGTTTTATTTAATTCAATCGGAGCAGTTTACTTCGTCTGATTTTTGTTTTTCAAATACATGTTCTTATATCTCATTTTTTTAATGCTGTGATATTCTATCTTCTATTTTTATATATACATATATATATTCGAGAACAAAGTAAACATAAATAAAAGGGACTACTTAACTTATCTTACAGTCCCATTTCGTAAAGAAAGTCGGAGTATTTATAGTTGCATATCACCATTGTTAACTTGTTATATACAGTGCGTTTCAGAAAAAAGGTAATCCGTTTTCAGAGGGCCCATATTCCAAGCTCATTTATTTTTGCTGTTCATATAATTAAAAATGAACACTGCACCTTTTAAAAGGTACCTTTCTTAAATCATAAATGTAAAGCATAACTGAGTAAATTGCAAATGAAAATTACAGTACAGAATTCATTTTTCAAAGTTTTAAGAAAATGAAAGAAGACTGAGTAAATACTGTCCCTGCTGTCCCAGCGCATTGAATAGGATTGCGTGCGATGTGCGACTCCTTTGAAAGCATCCACTCAGTCTTTCATCCTTTGAAAAGAACTTGGGAAAAAAAAAATTGATTTTGTACCTGCCTCCTTCATTTGTTATTTATTCGGTTATGTGTTACATTTATGATTCAAGAAAGGTATCATTGTAAAATGTGAGGAATTTATCTCCAATTATATAAAAGAAATAATTATCAAAACTAGATGAGCTTGGAATATGGCCCGTCCACTGTAGAACGTATCTCCCATCTCTTTACCATGCTTACCGTCAATTCCCTTTTTCAAGGGGGGGGGGGGGCGGAGTGAAATGAATAATAATAATAATAATAATAATAAAATACGATATAACTATACTGATTGCATTTTTCGAGGAATGCTAGATAATGATCACTTCAGTAGGAGGCAATAGATGATAGTCACTACGTCAATGATTTAACATTGAAAAGGAAAACAATCTTTAATTCAGAAAAATACTATTTCTTACGAAATAGGCCAACGAATAAAAGGCTATGAACAAGGAAACATAATGCGACAATTTACAAACACTTTGAAATGAAAAGAAAAAGAAACGCTATAGATCGTGGATGGAAGAGTCCAATTATACCGACACCCAGGTGACATACCTGGCGTATGTCAATCTTATTTTGAAGTAAGCTTTGACAAGAAAAGTACATTGACAGAAAGAAGTAACTGATATCAAACGATTTATCGGAGCTACACTATCCCCTAACGTACATATCCTCACGTACTTTCATTAAAAATGATTTATGATATGACAAGCTAGAAGGATCTAGACTTGTATAAACACCCCTCATTTTCTTATGATCATTAGTTTGATAACTACACAATGGGGAAATATTAGGGCAGGTTTGATATCAGGGGACAAAAACAGCTAGTTAGGTCTAAAGAAGGACATGCGACTAAATAACGGCATATCTGATTCATAATTTAGCTTTCTGAATTATTTGCACAAATCTAATTATGATGCTGTTATCAAGGTGCTGCTTCATCTTTTAGCATATATTATTTATTCCTTTGTCCTATATACCGTTCGGGGTTTTCTAACCTCTTTTCCTTTTCATATTCTTATGGAATGTTCTACCCCTGACAATTAATATTTAAATTACAATAATGATACACTAATATGATACATCAATTCTCAATACACCTGCCAATTACCCTATTAACGTTTAAGGTATAATGACCTACTGGAGGGGGGGGGGGGTTAACCAAGATGGTCGTATTGCGGTTGTCACAACAAGTCGTAATTGTAACGTGCAAATCTCTACGACGGATCTCGTACAAAAATTCTACGTCGAACGTACTTCTTGTCAGACACGCACGTTGCAGGTACGACACGCATGATGATTTTTATATACCTTTCCTACATATAACCCTACGAATCGCAGAAAATGCCCCACGATCCTGAATGCAACGCAGGCTACGTTGCACGCACGTGCCACGCAGCCTGCGATCAGTTGTGACCACCGCATTAGCTCCGCACGATTTTACGAATTGGGATTCCCATAATACTTCGACAAATTTGACTGTATTTCTAAATCCAATAATTATGATAAATTATAATAGCAACATTTTTAGTGCGCTCATATCCACTCCAAAGAATGCTTAACAAGCGCTTAACAAAAGAATAATATTAATCCTATAGTTGCTAAATATTTATTTCACATTAAAATAACAAGATTAATTTATATCTGCATATTTTTTTTCATTAGATGCGATAGAAATAATCTGACTTTCCAATTTGGCTCTCCATAATAGTCGTTCTGAAAGACACGCGTAACTTATATACGCTCAGCTTTATAAAACACTCCTCAGATCAGATTCGGTCATTGTTCTGGTGAGCTTGCCTTCTTAATTGGTGTGGTTTACTTCCCTTGTCAAACAATACTCCAATTTGAACTCCTGATATACCCCCGAAGGGAGAGTGACACTAGAGTCCTTATTATAACGGTTTCACACCAACAACGTGACAAGCGGGCATCAACCCCGTTGGAACTGCACCCTCTTCACATCAACAAGCATTCTGAATTTTTTTGTCCAATTCTTTTCTCATCTAACCGGGCAAATTCGAATGAAATTGAGCTTCAAGTTGATGTAATACCAGCACATATACAAATGCGTTATGGTGAAGTATCGGCTAAATATATTAACTATTTCGAACATTAATTTTGGTGATAGAAATCGGCCGAGTGGAAAAGTAGTAGTTATATTATAAATAGAAGTTTAGAATGTTCGCAGGATTAAAATTTCCCGAAGACAACACACCACTCGATTAAAAACTTCAAAATAAATGAAAGGGGAAAAAATTCATTTTATAAAGTAAGACTGTATACGATCGTTAGATTAGATTTCTATAAATTATAAACATAACTCTAGTCTGATGAATATGACATATCACTTAATAAGAAAATCATCTAAAGTAGGCTTCTTTTTTTTTTGCCCAAGATAATTGTTCTCTAGAGTGACACTGTTTTAAGTCAAACCGGGAGCACCTTTTAGGCATATCGCCCAGACATAGGTTTCCTTTCCATTATCTTGACCCACAAAACAAAAACAACAGAACAAAATAAACAAAACAAAATAAAACGACCCCGTTCTATAATGTACATCTATCAAATAAAAGCAAAGTGATTAAGATGATTAATTATTTTACACGTAAAAAATCGCAGCGAATTTATGAAAGGTAGTTATCTCCATCCTTATTTTCAAGGGATATTCCTTAACCATAGAATCATAAAAGGTGACGTATTTTTAGGAGAGAAAAGCAAATCATCACCTTTAAGCCACGTGTACCTACTTTAAATTCCCAAGACACATACCACATGCGGTGAGCTTATCAGGAATTACTTTACGAAAACAAACATGTGTAGAACAGCAGGCGAATCTTCCCAGGCGATAAAGATATCGGTCATTATTCGACAAGTCAAATCATTTGGCGCCAAAAACAACACCATCAATTCTGGTTTTCTGCCATTGCGTTACATGACTACATCACTTATTATGGAAGGTATAGTACCATTCTTGTTTAATTTGACCCTTCAAGATCATATTTGTTTTGTTTGTTATTGTCTGTTTTACTTTTTTTGGAGATCAAATCACGTTTCTACATGTACGACCTCAAAGAGATTCGTCTCAGGCTGGGTTGACTGTGTATTAAAACATACTTGATCAGTGAGGTACGGATTTGTGTAACTACAGATATAAAAGCGGAATTTTAACTGTGGGGTGTATACGGTCTTGGGTGATAAATAACAGGACTGAAGCTCGGTTTTTGTTTTACAGGGGTTATACTTAGACATATAGGTTCGGTTTACAAAGAGACTTACTCCTGTTTTGTGCTTGGTACTGTGTCTATTATGTTAATGTACACATTTCTATAAATAGTCTTCTTGTCAGTTAAGTTCCTCTTTTTTCTTTTTATCTCTATTATTATTATTATTTTTCTTATTGTTATTGTTGTTATTATAAACATTATTTTGTAATTATTGATACAATGCTTTTTAATGACCTGTACATATTGATATTATTGCACATAATATTCCCAAAATATGTATGACAAAGTATTAAGCAGTGATTTTGGGGAAATGCATTTTTACTGTAATTTTTCCAGGTGTATTAATGCCCATGTTTTATCCTGTTTGTTTGCTTTGTTTTTTTTCTCCAATGTGTTAGTTGTCTCTTTACTAATATTGAAATGGACACTACTGTACTATTCGGATACATTTCAAACAGTACTGTTTATTATTGTTTCTCAACATCCTTTAACTTTTTAATCCCATTGTCGCGTAATATACAGCGCGTCCCAAAAAAAATGTCCATCTGATTGGGCGCTAAATAACTTCTATAATAAAGAATTATTGCCAATTACATATGCATATTTTGAAAGCCCACATAATTCTGCGATTCTTGTGAAAATTTCAAACGTTTCGCTTCATTGGTTTTGAATACATAGGCTCTTTTGTGAGAGTAGTCCTTTTTGGCCCATTCCAAGTTTGATGAAAAGGAATACATTACAAAAATGCCATTCATTATTCTGTGCTACACTTTTATTTCAGTTTAACAACTGTGATATTCATGCTTTTGTTTTCAAGGAGCAATTCCATATCTTATTGGCCATGTGTCTAGACTAGTTCACGATTTGAGTCTCGAGAGTTGTGGAGATGTCTCCTGAGTCTCCGGAGAAGTGTGTGGAAATTGAAATTAAAGTCTAAAAAAAATTCTAATCGCTAGCTGCAGTCAACCTGACTTCGCAGATACTCTTTTTGTCTACTAGTGATACACAAAATCGGTCACGACTAGTTCGCGACTCCAGTCTCTGTAGTCTTGCAGACGTCGCCGCAGCATATTCTGGGTCTCCAAGGAGTCGCCTAAAAAAAATCAATTAAAAGACTTTGAAAAAGGCCAGACACGTTAGATTTTTTTTTTAAAGGAGTTTTTTCACTTTTTTGATACAAGCAAGCAATTAGGCTTTTTTTCAAAGTTCTTTTAATTGATTTTTTTTTGCAACTCCATGGAGACCTAGAAGACGTCACGGCGATATCTTCAAGACTACAGAGACTGGAGTCACAAACTAGTTGCGACCGATTTTGTATATCACTAGTAGACAAAAGAGTATCGGCAATGTCAGGTTGACTGCAGCTAGCGACTGGACAAACTTTTTTTCTTTAAAGACTTTTATTTCAATTTCCACACACTTCTCCGGAGACTCAGGAGACATCTCCACGACTCTCGAGACTAAAATCGTGAACTAGTCTAGACTCATGGCCAAAAAGGTATGGAATTGCTCATTGAAAACAAAAGCATGAATATCACAGTTGTTAAACTGAAATCAAAGTGAAGCACGGAATAATGATTGGCATTTTTGTAATGTTTCCCTTTTCATCAAACTTGGAATGGGCCAAAAAGGACTACTCTTAGAAAAGAGCCTGTGTATTCAAAACCAATGAAGCGAAACATTTAAAATTTTCACAAGAAACACAGAATTATGTGGGCTTTCAAAATGTGCATGTGAAATTGGCAATATTTCGTTATTATAGAAGTTATTTAGCACCCATTCAGAGGGACATTTTTTTTGGGACGCGCTGTATATAAACCCCTCAAAAAATGTCTTGCAATTCAACCTTGAGTCCTCGTATCTTTTTTGTTAATTGTCTATAATTCATTAATTTTATACCATTGGAAAGTTCATTTATTCCTCTTTACACTGATACCCCATTTGTAAAGGTTGTGCAATGCTTGAATGCACAGTATTCCCGAATACAAATCAAAGTCAGAAGTGAAAAGTTGCCAAATGAATGGCTATTGTTGTAAGGCAGAGTTTCTATTGAGTATCATTAAATGGGTCATGCATTATTCCTCAATGTTTTCACTTATTGTTTGGAAGATGAAATGTGCCTTGTTTGTTGGAGATGGATGAAAAAGAGATGAGTAGCGAATTTGTTATGCTGGAAACTTGCAATAACCTGTATGTAACCAATACACAAGTAATGCTCAAACCACTCGCTGGTTATTAAAACAGTTCTTTTTACAAACAAATTAACAACAAATACTACCTTAAATTACCTGAAACATTATTTGACATTCAACCAAGAGTATCCAACATTGTATTGAGCGCCTAACGCACAAACCAAACAAACACAAAGAAACACAAAAACCTTTTATACAGTTAAGAACTCGATGTAAGCAATAGCCATTCATTTGGCAACTTTCCTTTTCTGACTTTCATTCGAGTTTGCGAGTACTGTGCATTCAAGCATAACATAACCATCACAAATGGGGTATCAATGTGACAAGGAATAAATCAACTTTCCAATGATATCAAATTTAACCATCATAAACAATCAAATAAAAAGATATGAGGGCTCAAAGTTGAATTGCAAGACATTTTTTGAGGGGTTTATATATATATATATATATATATATATATATATATATATATATATATATATATAATAACTCCACATCTTCTTTAGATATATCAATGAATATATATATCCAAGATAATCTCTCTTTCATCCCCTCTCTCTCCCTTAATATTTTTGATCATGTACATAATGAAAATCGTTTCTCACTCAATATTAATCCGGTAGGGAAAACTGAACTAGAGAGAGAGAGAGAAAGAGAGAGAGAGAAGAGAATGATTGTAGAGCTCTTTTATTATAATTATACCAGATTTTTCTCAACTTTTGCCAATCCGTAATATAGGTTTTGTTGTTTCCACAAACATTGACTTTAAGATTTTAATGTTTAAGGTTTCCCTATAATATTTTTCATGACCTACATATTTTCTATAAAAAAATAAAAAAAGGTTTATATCCTTTTGCTCTAACAGCAGTTGGTCCAATTCTCTGATTGTCATAAATTATATTGTAATGAATGTTTTTTTTTTTTTTAATGATTTGTAACCATCGCAATTCAGTCTCCGGACTGTGAAAATGGAATATATTCAATAAAGTCCTTCAATTCAATTCAATTCAATTCGGCTAAACCCATTTGGTCTGCTAACAATTCGGTCTAATTTCGCTTTCGTCTAATAATACATATTAATTCTCATTTGGACTTGGTCTGATTGCCAATTCGTCTATTAGCCAAATGGTATAATTTTTGTCTAATTACAAAATGAATATTTAGTATATTAGCTGGAATTGACAAAGTGTTGTTAGACCAAGTGGACATTAGAAGAAATGGACATTAGACAAAATGGGAATTAGACAAAATGGTAAATAGGCTGGTCGTAGATGGAAATGGAAAGAGGCCTTTTACCCAACACAATTACCACCCATGTTACGATAGACGTTAAGGTAGACTTGTTGAGAGCAACAAACCATGTGCTACTCAGCGGGGCAATGGCTCCAATACGTCTTTATGCATTCAACCATGTTTACGTCCAGTAGGATTCGGCGCCTCAAAAACGCTACTGTTACAGTAAAACATCAGGGTCAATAACAACCGTCCGATATGCTCACGTGAGGGGGCCGTCACACTGAGGTCGTTCTATAACGTTCTTGCCCGTTCTTGCCCGTTCTTTAAAAAATTGCTGAACGGGCTTTGGTCGGGTTGGAACTTATAACTTTGAAAAATAATTTCTTGAATACGATACTAGGCAGTTCATAAATAGTTCTCGTTACGTCAATTCCGTCTTTATCGCGTCCGCAATACGTTGTTATCCAGTTCAGACCGAGTAAACAGCTCGTTCACTCTATACCGTTCGTAGCACGTCCAAACCGTCACTAAAAGTGCCTATGCGCAGCATGATAAAAGTTAGATACCATGTTCGTAGTACGTCCTTCTCGTTCAGAGTAAGTCCTACCCGTTTAAGGAACGTTGTCACTACGTTTAATTTTAGAACTTGAATAATTAATATACAATGCTCGTTTGTATGACGTCCATCTCGTTTCAGGTACGTTGCCACCCCGTTACATTTTAGGACGAGATGGGCGCCCGATTTTTTTGAACACTTTTTTGGAAATCCGACCGAGCTAGTGCATGAAGTTCGTAAACAGATCGTAAGAAGTATTTACTACGTCCACTCAGTTTACACACAGACTATGCCCGTTCGGCAAAATTTGCAAGGACGTAGTAGGAACGAGCTCAGTGTGACGGGGGTATAAGAGAGTTTGGGTATTATTATGGAACGACTTTTGCTCTTTAAAAGTCCAAGATTGAAAAAGAAATGCGATACTTATTACGCGGATTATGAAATCCCTCGAATGCTACAGTCACACAGATACTTACGTTTAGTTACGTTTTTGTTGTTTTATCCTTATTTCATCTTCTTTTTTATCATTTATTATGAAATTGTATTTCTTTGTTTTATTGAATGACATAAATTATCACTATTTCCACTGCTGACTATGACAGGAAGGCATCTGTGGGGATCAGCAGAAAAAAAAGAGGGAATTTTTGGACGCAACGTGGACGTAACTCAACGTAAGTGTCTGTGTGACTATAGCATTATAACCATATAACCTTGATTACCCCCCCCCCCCCTTCCTCCTCCATTGGCGGTCTTGGCTACGCATCAGAATAAACATATAAAATTATATTCATGTTTTTGACGGAATGTTTCTTTGCCACCATCTAATGTTTTGCATTTCAACGAAAACACGTTATGAACCAGGTGGGCGTTTCATGAAAGGACCTGTCGGACGTTTTATTCGATAAACTGTTATAAGCTATTGAAATGCTTCCATCTGATTGGCTGAGAGCAAATTGGTCGGATAAAACGTCCGACAAATCCTTTCATGAAATGCCCCAGGTGTGAAATGAGAGGGCGACGAACTACTTGATAAGATATAGAATACAAGACGTACTATCGACATGGATATGACGAAAGAAATGACGTAATGGAGACACGTAGAATATCATATTACATCATTCTGATAAAGATATTCACAAAATAAGAAGAAAAAAGTAGTAGCTCTTCGTAGTATATGACAAACAGAGAATGAACTAAACTTGTATGAATGGATATGACGAAAGAAAATATGACGTAATCACGTAGAATATTATATTACATAATTCTGATAAAGATATTCACAAAATAAGAAGAAAAAAGCAGTAGCTCTTCGTAGTATATGACAAACAGAGAATGAACTAAACTTGTATGAATCACGTAGACAATTACACACATCGAGAGACACAATACGCACATTACGGGGTCAACACGAATTAAGTCGGCTCGAAAATAGAGTCAGGAGTGGGATTTCTTCGGAGAGAAAATATTTTTATCCACGGATCTAAGTGGCGTGTGGAGGCTCCATTCTACCTTTGAATTGAAACACTAGATCATCGATCGTGCGTAGAAGGTAGAAAAGGGAATTAAGAAGTCTGGAATAACAACTTGTGATATCGAGATCAAATGGGTACAACAATACACCCCTGTGGTGGGATATGAGCGGGTGAGGGTGTAACCAGATGAACGAAATTTAGGGGCACCTCTGTGGACTGCCCACATGGACGTTCGCATCGCATTTTAACCCCCTTCTGTTCTTGTCTAATGGGACATAATGTCAATCATTCATTAGGGGGAAATCACTGATTATGATACAAAATGAATCAACAATAAAAAAGAAAGAAAAAAAAAACGCAACTGAGAAATTTAATTTTCAAAGAAGCAACTGAGATGGCGTAAATATGCATTATGCTGCATGACAGCCCCATAAACAAATATATAAAACAACAACAAAAGCAACAATATCCAATTGTTTTCAAGTTCATGCCTTCTATGCGTATATTATCCTTAAAGAACCGGGATTTGTTGGTAACATTTTGATTTCATTTGATTTGATTTGGTTTGTTCATTTAACAACAATAACATTTCACGACAAACAGAAGGCATGTAAAGTGGTAAATGGGAACAGAAAAGAGCAGCTGTTTTAGTCGAGCCTGACCCCTCTTCATTATTTAATTACACTAAACTATACTAATTTCGCAGTTTCATCTATCCTATATTTTCTCAGTGATATAGGAGGATAGCTGATAGGCTTATTACTATAAACTTAGGTGATTTGATTGAATGCATCACGTGACTTATACATGTATATACTGTAGGTCCATTTCATAAAACACAGGAGTTGCCAGCACCGTTGCTTCACAGCTGTATGATTTGTGACCCATGTAATCTGATTTTACGACTATGACATGCCAATGGAACAACCACGGCGCCAATCTTTTTGACAATAATAAATAATAGAAATCCTTTATATCCACCTTTAAGTTAGTGAACACTGCAGTCTATAGAGTGAAAATAAGCTGGTATTTTCGGTCACTTGCACTTTTTTTTTTGTGATTCATGTACTGATGCTTAGATATTTTTTTTTCAGGGTTTCATCTTGGCAAATTTTAACATGAACTGACAGCATGTAGGGCAGGGTCCCATATCTCAGAATTTTGCAAGTGTCCACAAAGTTACTCATTCCCTTTAACGTTTGTCGTTCTTCATCCGTACACTCTCTATCAATAAACCTATCATGATTTAAGGACACTATAAACTGACAATTGGTTTATTTTAGAGCCCCCACTTTACGACTCTATTTTGAGAACGAGTTGAACTCCGAGGCAGCAGATTCCATGAATTCATATGACCGGATACTCAATGTTGTATATAATTATTTACGATATTCTCCATCAAATATAATTATCATATGGAAGTATACACATTCGCAAGTGATTGTAGTAAGTACGTGTGTGCATGTTTCTTGAATTTCACAATACAGGACCGATTTCAGATTGTGGTGCCCCTCCGCCAACGGCAAGTTTTAGACTAGGGTTTCAACCCCCTCCCTTATGTTGAGACAATTTTCTGACCACAAAAAAAAAAAAAAAATATCTTCTTAAAACCTTTTGGTGCTGTCTTGAAGACGTTATTTTGTACTCATCTTTCTTGCCTTTTAGAGCCCATGTATCACTCTGACCCCTTCTTGTTGGGTGACTGTATGCTAACATTATAGATCATGCATGCCATGTGAGAATGTGATTTTTAATCTCAAGGGGTATCTTTAAGACTGGCCTTTTACCATCCACCCAGCATGGCAAAAAAAATTACGACATGAACTAAGCGATAAACCTTCACCCGTGGTATTTATGACATGGAAACCTACAGATGGGACTGACCATCGCATCAGAGTAATTGCACCGAAAATCTCCACTGATGGAAAGAGCAGTGATCAACTTCATGACGTTTCGTTCACATGCTATAAAATCATGCATCTAGTATCACTCTCATTTTTTTTTTTTTTTTTTTTTTTTTTTTTTTTTTTTTTTTTTTTTTTTTTGGGGGGGGGGGGGTATTCCCCGGAAAATTTTAATTGAAAGAAGATCTTTGCAAACACACATTTGGGTAACAATCGTATTGATTCCACCATCAAACTTAAGAAATGAATTTTTACTCAATTAATTTAGTAGAAAAAAGTGTGATGAAATATCAGCATTAAACGTTATTGGTTAAATAGAAAGAGAGAGAGAGAGAGAGGAGAAAGAGAAAGAGAGAAACGGGGGAGGGGAGAGAGAGACAGAGCTAAAGGGGGGGGGGTGGAGTCTTATGAGATGAAATAAGTGTCCATTTTATAAAAAATGCTTGAACAAAATGAAACAAGTGCTAACAAGTGTTGTAAACAACTCACTTTTAAAACTGGAGAAATTTCGGGGGAAAAAATATTTCGTTAATTCGTCGTCCATTTTCTTTTGTCAGAGTGTAACGACCCCCCCCCTCCCCCCACTCAGGAGGTCAACCATACACGTATGCTTGTTCCTGATATTTTAGATGGTCAGGTCGGGGAAAAATCCCCGAGATATAATTGAAATAGGGGTCTTTTAGCTATTTTCCCCTTAACCTATTTTCAATTAGGGATAGTTTTCAAATCCTGAAATATGGGCCTGATTATGGTCCAAAAAATGTAAAAAGGAGGTAATCTTGCTGGCTCCCCCTCCTAAAGCCTGTCATAGGGGGTAATCTTGATGCAGCTTCCCCTAAAAAAGCCTCTAATAGGGGGTAATTTGGACACAGTTTCCCCTACAGATAGGGATATCTCTAAAAATCTGGAACGAGCATACGTGTATGGTTGACCTCCTGAGTGGGGGGGGGGGGGGGGGGGGCGGGGTGTAAAATCAAAGCCCTGGACACTATTAGCAAGGACCAGTATCAGAATGTATAACATCTGTATATGATCGACCATCCACGATTATGTTCTTGATATCACCTCGCAATATCCTCAAGATGTCCACATCTTCTTAAGATTACACGCGATACGTTTAGCTGAGATTCAAATGGGCATTAGGTCTGTGTTAAATATCGGGACGTTGGCTGCTAAACGACCTTATGACTATAATCAGACCACCCCTTTCCTTCATCACTGCGTATGGAAGATACGTTACTAATGCATAACACACAACCTTCTCGGGTTGACCTTTTTTTTTTAAAGGGGGTAAAATCCAGATTGAAAAAGAGAGTATCAGTTTAGTGAAGGTCATGGGTGATATTGAGCTATGTAAAAATATATAAATAAAACCAACCAACCAACCAACATGTTTGGTTGGTTGGTTTTATGATTTTTAGCGAGAGGTTGGGTGGGCTACGCTAATATTTGTATGATTATTATTATTATTATTATTATTTTAGCCCTCGCCCTCTTTCCACATTACGCCAGTACAAACAGGCGGAGAATACTTGCCTGTCAAAGCTGGCTAGGAATTTTTAAAAATTATCTGTATTCAATAACGTAAACGAAATGAAATTTATTATCCAAGGCATTATCTCATGTACGTACGTTCTCATGTACGTATCTTAATTGGATCCTTTATTTGTTACGAAGATGCTTTAATATTATCTCTTTACGTTGAGTCCACAAGAGAGTCACGAGCTTATAAGGCAACACATTTCAAATCTCAAATAATATTATGATCATCATGATTATTGCAAATGAGAGGCCTTTTTGCTGCTCTACATAAAACCATGTCCTGACAAGTTACATCACATCAAACATGTCAAATCGGCAAAGAAAAAAGCTAATGCGTTAAAAAGAAAGGATGACATCCCTACTATGTACATGTATTCTACATGGACTGTATAATTCTCTACATCGGAGAAATGTCCGGGAATTACATACTGAATTCATGTTGATGAATCTTGTTAAAGGAAAAGCAAACAAACACAAATTCTGAAGTAGAAAGTTGTGTTTACATATACAATGATATAGGATGGCGAAACGTCACAATCATAACCTTACAATATTCTGCTCAAAGTGGAACGTTCTGAAAAATGAGAAATCCATTTCAAGGGGAAAACCCAACTAGTGGAATCGATACAAACTCAATCACCTATAGTCGATTTTATTTGAAAATTCTGAAGTCTTTGTATTCTCATAGGGGTGCGTCAAAACAATTCAATATAATGTTTAAAGGAAAGTGCTCAGTATACAGTAATCATATACTAGTACTCAAATTAACAAATAAATCAAAGGAAAACACAAAGCAGCATAATACGAACTCAATCACCCACTATTTCTTCATTTGCAAATTCTGAAATCTTAGGATGACGTCACAACTATACAATATATAACATTTATAAAGTAGAAGTGTTCGGTATACCGAAATCATATACTAAATTCACCAATAAATCATATTAAAGGGAAAGCACATGCACCATCAAGATATGAGCTCGATGACTTATTTTTGTTCACTTCCAAATCGAGCACGCGATCTTAAACAGGACACGTGAGAAAAGAACGTTTCATTCACCAACATCCAACTTTATCCCAAGAAAAATCTGCTCAGATCCAAACAGACGTAACTCAAATACTTATACACACATAGCTAACGCCCTTTTGGCTCCAAGCTGATGTATTGATCACAATCTCTTGTGGGATGAGAAGAAGATGGTCATCAATTTGAACCATGGATAGAGTAATCAGAGGTCGATGACTGCATGAACCCGATTTCCATTTATCACATACGGTATATGAATCGTTTCTCCCATTAAAGGTATTACACAGACCTCGTTGAAGTCGAATTGGTATTAAACAAAGTAGATTTTGTATATCGTCAGATTGTTGATACACTTATGAGGGTAGAACATACAAGTTCGTTCTGGGTGGTGTTTCAATAGGTCGTTTGTAAGTTACAATTGACGTTACCAACGACTGGTGATCAGTTCTTGAACTAAATTATAACATGTATAAAGCATGTTGTAGTATAGCACCCAAGAACAGGTTCCAGCCGTTCGTAAAGTCGCTCGTAACTTTGTGAACTATTTGGTGAAACACCACCCTGGTCGAAGTCGAATTGGTAACAAAGTAGATATTGTATATTTTCGCATTGTTGGCACACTAATGAGGATAGAACATACAAGTTCGGTCTGGGGGGTGTTTCACGAAGTCGTTCGTAAGTTAGGAACAACTTTACAAACGACTTGGTGAAACACCCCCGAGTATACCAGTGTCAGAAATCAGGGAGGCGTTTCATGAAAGGACTTGTCGAACTTTTATCCGACAAATTTGCTCTCAGCCAATCAGATGCAAGCATTTCAGTAGCTTATAACAGTTGTCAGGGAGAATCAGTGAATATTTGTTTCAAGAAATGCCCCCAGGAGTTGGTCAAGCGGTACCGCAAATGGTCAGCTCTTTGCATTTGCCCGACTATGATCGGACGCAGGTTCGAATCTCATAAAGTCACGTCTTTAAGATGGTGACGTTAAAGATCTACATGCATTAAGCCTCCATAAAATAATGCTTCTGGGACAGTTTTTTCCATGCCAGATATATATATATATATATATATATATATACATACCATGATAATTGACCAGGAACTTGCCCAACAGATCCGGAATGGAGTCAAATTCACCTTTCAATTTTTAGACCATACCTTTAAAACTGTCCTGTTAAAGATAGAATTGCAAGAACTGGGTCGAAAGGAAGATGCATGGTCTTTGACCGGCCATACATCGAGGCACCTGCAGAAACACTTCATGTCAAGACAGGTTGATGGCATCAACAAGAGGACCATTAATGAGATTACGATGGACACTCCAAATTAGGTTATATACCACGTGACATCATCAACTTATCCTTTCGTCAGTTGGTTCCACAACACAACACTAGAACCTTATACCTAACCCTAACCCCAATCTCAACTGTACACCTCACCTTATCATGTTTACCCTTACCATAACCTTATATCCATGGCGTCAACAAGAAGGCCGTTAATGAGATTACGATGGACACTCCAAATTAGGTTATACATCACGTGACATCATCAACTTATCCTTTCGTCGGATGCTCCCATAACTCGACATCCTGACACCCGAACCTTAAACCTATTAACCCAAATCCTGACCGTATACCTTACCCCAATCCACACCCTAAATCTTATCCAATCCCATATACTGAAAGGCGCGGATCCAAGAAAATCTAATTGAATGCATTTCGGGGGCCCAATTGTCTGGGGACAAAAGCAGCTCTATTATGTTTACGCATGGGCCCGGTAAGTTCATTGTGTGACTTCGGTCTGCGTCCGCTACTGACTGATATAAGGGTTATGAATTTAGGGTGTCCGCTCATTTGGTAACGCAATGACCCCATTTCGTCGTGAAAATGGATGAACAGGGGTCTTTTTTTCTAAAGTAACTGAAGGGGAGGATACATCGTTGTTCCAAATTGAATTTCATAATTACGGTTTGTTCTGTATTGACTAATCATTTTGCATGATATCTCTTTTTTTCCTTTATAATAAATACCTTACTCTCCTTTAAAGTAGGATTTACATAAAAAACAACTTTGTAGAATTAATATCGGTTATAAGAATCGAAATAAAGATAATTGTTCTTTAGTGGATGGTTAATAGTTATCAACATGAAATAAATCAATTGTACGATGTTTTAAAGAATATTTTAAATCATCTTGCAAAAGAGGTCGAATGCACCCAGACATTTTTTTCTTCAAATGGAGTTCGTTCACCAACGTGTATATTTGAGGTCATAAGACATATCAATTTCGAGTGATTAATGAAAGTTTCCATAACCATTCCCATGACAACGAGAGAAAAAGAACGGCAAGACGAATGATTCAATCACAGAATCATTTTACAGAGAGCATATACAAAAAAAATAATAAAAAATACTCTATTCGCTTCTCTCTGGAAAGAGAAAGAGAGTACCAAACATGTGTTGTTCTTTGTTAGAGCATGTCCAATAAATTTCAATAATTGAAGAGTTTGATTCAAACGACGTTAAAGCAACTTCTGAAAAATTTGAAAAACATGCGTTCGTCTTCTAGATTCCGTACATGTTAATGGAACAGTGATATTAATACAATACAATATAATATCTGCTTTGATATAGCGCCTATTAAACTGATTAAAAAAGTATCACGGCGCTCTACATTACAATACAAATATTGTGCATCTTGTTACACTGCCTCTAAAGTTTGTTTAGATTAACACTTTTGCCCAACGACAGTTACCAACATAAACATTGGTTTTATATTAATAATTCAGATATTCATCAAAAACGGATTTAGCGCTTTTTGGAATAGGGCTCTTCATTATTGGGAATCCCGAATCCCTGTCTTGCATTCTGTACTATGAATGAATGACAGAGGTAGAGAAATGTCGACGTTAATCTTGTTTCAAAGATACCATATCCATACTGAAATCAGTCGGTATAGAGAGTTGGCGTCCTCACTGACATTTAAGATGCAGGCCCTCCATAATGACAATACACAGTCCATTCACCCCAAGAAAGAGATCCGTAACTTATAATGGATGTCAGTATTCTCTTCAGCACGCTCATAATCTACTTTATATTACTCCCTGGTTTCCGATGTGACGATCTATCAGAGTGTGTCCTATGCGGAGTTGAGTTTTGGAAAAGATCTAACAAAATAATTCTAACACATCAAAAGAAGTTACCAAAGAGATGACACATGTTCAGATAGATGAATATGTTCTATACACGATTCTGAAACAAAACCCTCCTATAAAATAATTGCAAATTAATAGTTTAATGCCCTTGTTTTCAGTGGCACATTGAAATATGTAAGTATACAGTGAGTCCCAGAAAAAAAATAAGAAACCCAAATTTAAGAGCCTCGTATTTGAATTGTATAATTCCTGTGACATTCATTTTCATTTAATGTGAAAAAAATAACTCATATAGTGCTTGCGACCCAACACTTTTAATTACCTGTGCTGTCATGGATGACTAAACAGTTGAGCTTTGAAATCCTCTGTAAAATCACCTTGTTTTAAGTTTTGTCATCCACCGAAGGTATATCGTGAAATGAAAAGCGAATGAACTGACGAGGTGCTGTTAATAAAGCTAGATGATCTTGAAGTTATATACATGCCTGTTTCAAATTAACGATTCAAAATAACCGATTCAAATAACCGATTCTGACATAGAGCATGACGGGTATAAACATGGCGCTTTGAGTCCATTGTACTTTAGGGATTCAGTGGCGGTCATCTCCGAGAGACGTCATATCATTTCATATCATCTCATATTACCCTTTGTATTATCGATCTCATTGATGTTAAAACGATTTCCATCGGTAGTAAAGCATGGCGGTTTCGTTGCTCGTCTACTACGCGATAATGTGAACGCACCGTGACACAGGAGTGATTTTGTGGGAACAACCCCTATGATGGTGTGCGTTGACACAAGGGCCGTCCATTTATTTTCAGGAATAAGAGGGGGCAAATAAGGAGATCAGCTGCATATCAAAGACAGGTTAGGCAATCATTGATAGGCCTACCATTATTCATATTTGGTATCGAATTTGGGAGAAGTATTTTCATTGCTATTCAAGGTTGCCTTGAGGAATCGGTCTGGGACTATTGATGAAAATGTTCGTCAGATTTGCCCGGTCTAGGGTGGCAAATAATTGCACAGGTAGGATCGCCAGCTTATTTAATCCCCTTTGGTGAGGGAATCTTACATTTTGGAGCCTTCTTCCAAAAGTGGCCGATTGCTTGAATTAAACATGTAAGTTTCATTCCAAGACAAGTTGAATTGTGATTTGTCTGCAACAAATTACTTGCTACATTCAAATACGTCACTTTTATATCATAATTTATAATCGCGTATTTTGTTTGTCTTCATGGTAAAGCTCTTCATATTTGGAGTAACTTCCAGCTGTTTTGGGTACATTCAATTACAGATGCAAATGCTAGGATAACTTTTGCTAGCTGTCTTGAATGAAATATGCACAATTATTCCAAGACGATGCATCAAACTGGATCGAAGATATCCACAGGTCTCTCTTTCCAAGCTCCAAGACAAAATAGCTAACAACATCTCTTTCATACATCGCACTTTCCCCCTCTCCACCAATTTCAAAGTGTAAAAGCACCGTGGTAGTTAGGCCTACCTTAACCGATCCTCGTTTTCCCCATATCCTTTAATTTGCTTGGTGTCATTCGATCCGCCTCTCTCAGATCTCTTTAGACCCTGGAGAGTACAACACCATGATCCTTGCCAAATCTCACTTCAAACTATTATACGAACAAGGAGGTACCACCTATACGACCCATGCTATCTGCTATCGGGAAGACTATCAACTTTCTCTTCTCACCTTTCTCTTGGAATTCCATTGTATTTTAGATTGGAATGCCTTTCGCCCCTCCTCAAAGATAAGCGCCAAACGGTATCCTGAGAAAGAGTAATGTCTGCTACCGTAAAATAACGACCAATAGGTGCGCCGTCATTCGACATGGCGACAGGGCATTCGGCTTCTACTTCGTCTTAAATTTAGGGTTAATATTAAGGATCTTGATAGTGTCTTGTGTTTGTTTGAGTGGGTGAGAGTAAGGGTTAATAATAATTTGATAATTCGATTTCTGTTAGGGACTGTCCGCGGTGCAATTGTCACCGGAACACAATCTAACAAAGATGTGGACCTCGTGTCGTGTAAAGGATCCATAATCTTAGTTTCCAGTGGACACTCTAAATCAATAAGTTTGGTGTTGAAGCAGCTATCAAACCTCTCGTCACATTGTCATAATTTATCGAATCATGAAATAAATATCTCACAAAGTATATGTCATCAATCTGTATCGTCATTTTGACCGCAGATCATATTATCCAAGAATACGACGCGTTGTCCCAAATAAACTCATGTTCTTTATCTTGTAATATGTGAAACCAGTAGTAAGCACTAAATTGATTATAAAGTCTTTCATCTTGTGCGCTTTTACAAGAGCTACCTTTCTTTTTCTACTTACCCTACTTAGTTCACACGCTTTTACATTGGTAAACAGCTTCTTCTTACAATAAACAGAGCCACAGAGGGTTTTTTCTTTTTGTAGGGGAGCTTCTCTTACAATATACCCTGTCTTACATCACAAGTACTTTTCATCTCTCGGCTCCTGCACTTTAATTTCAGGAGCATATCCATCTGCACGTCTTAACAGACACGTACCATATTGGCAACATATCTATACAGACTCTTTTCTGATTTTGCGCTTTTGATGAAGCAAGATATTTGTTCGACCTTATCATGTTTATGGTCTTGCGACAGTTGCTCCACGATCATTCCCGAACACTAATCGAACGATTACATTCAGCCCTACGTTAATTTGAACAAAATGCTATCACAACCCCACACTCTAACCCTAGACGAACATCTTAGACGAAATAAATCCTAGATAAACTGTCGCTGGAGAAAATTTCACCTGGCCAGCATTTCCTTCGACCCTATACATTCCCCTAATAAGAAAAAAAAAATCGCAATCCAGAGCAACTGTCGCCTGAGTAAATGTCGGCACACCAGGCATCGATCCTCGGCCCTAAACCGGACGCTATGACGTAATCCTGCATCTAGCATAAAAACCCTACCGCACTCAAAGCTAAACCTAACCTTAACCATTAACACTATCGCAACACTAAAGGGCCTGTCCCACAGAAGGCGATCGTTGTGGCGACAATATATGCATCTTAGAACCTGCCAGAATCGTGTCAGAATCGTAGGTGACCAAAGATGATATACGTATCTACGACTCTGTCTACGATAGGCTACGACATCGACTTGCTTTTACGCAAACAATAGACTAACAATAGCTTGTATCCGATAATACAATAGACTCGACCTTCGCGCATCTCGCAGCTCGACTTCTCTCGTCGCAGCTTAAAATCAACCAAAATATGAACTTGCGCACTATGGCGATCCTTGCAACTGACACAGGCGATCGAGTGTTTTCTCCTTGATGGCGGCCTGTCGCCTTTATATTCGTGATAGTCCTCTCAGTCGCGCATTATAATTTGGGTCGTGAGTGACGGCGATCGTTGTGGCGACAAGCTACGAACTAACTTTCGCCACCATTCGCAGGTTCAATCGCCTTTAAAATCGTGAATTATCGCGTCTATCGCCTAAAGAGACGGAGCTAAATTCAGTTCGTCGTTGGATTTTCATATGAAAACGTGAACAATCAAAAAGGACAGTGTTATTTTATACCAAACACGCACAGTTCCACTACAGTGCACTAACGACCAGAAAGAATCTTACGGGAAATGTGTGTACTGGGTATAGACTCTCTCTACGTCTGACCGTCGATATCGCGATAACAATGCCCTGAATAAAGACCGTGTAAAAGGAGAGTGCAAGCTGTGCAGTCAGGATCGAAGTATTTTATCATGATATTTTTTTTTATGATATCAAAAACGCGGGGGAAAATATTGACCAATCACAAAGAAGTTAAAATCATTGGAAAGAGAAATTAATATATTTACTTCACTCAGCGTAACTAGGAAATCGATGCGCTGCTGAATTTTACAGAAAGCTTTTAGTGACTGCTGTTTGACCAAAATATCATTTTCACACAGAAAAACGACCCAAAAATGACTAAAATGGGAGATTTTAAAGCTCAAAACGCGAGGGTTAGGGGTAAAAAAATATTCTTCCCAAGGTTTTATCTTGTTTTATATACATTAACCCTCATAAAACCTGTGTAACTAAGTAAATGATCTTCTCGATTTTTTTTTATTCCAGTATATTCAACAAAACTCCCGTTTTTCGGGCATTCCTTCCATTGACAATCGGTGCGTGAAAATGGTTTTCCTAGAAAGAAGCCCCAACGTTTTCATATGCAACAAGTTTAACAATAGCTGGTGTCCGTTAGGTTGACGTCAATGACCGTAGCCTGTCTTCTCTTGTAAGAACAATTTGCTATCGTAGATTGTCGCCAGATAGAACATGTTTAGCAGAGCAGAACGGCGGCCAGTTGTAGGCTGCCGCGCTACAGCGTACGTTGCACGCACCGCTGAACAAAACGGCCAGTGAAATTTAAGCCGCTACGGCCTTTGTCGCCAACTACATTCACCAAAATCAGGATCGGCCTCCCATTTAGATACTGTACAGTCGACGCAAATTGTTGAAATTTTCAAAAATCACTCACGACCCAAATTATAATGCGCGACTGAGAGGACTATAAAGGCGACAGGCCGCCATCGGGTAGAAAACACTCGATCGCCTGTGTCAGTCGCATGGATCGCCACAGTGCTCAAGTTCATATTTTGGTTGATTTTAAGCTGCGACGAGAGAAGTCGAGCCGCGAGATGCGCGAAGGTCGAGGCTATTGTATTATCGGATACAAGCTATTGTTAGCCTATTGTTTGCGTGGAAGCAAGTCGTTGTCGTAGCCTATCGTAGACAGAGTCGTACATACGTATATGATCTTCGGTCACCTACGATTCTGACACGATTCTGGCAGGTTCTAACATGCATAGGTTGTCGCCACAACGATCGCCTCCTGTGGGACAGGCGCTTTACTAGACATTTTTTTCATGAAGGACGGGTTGGAGCGACTGTCGCCATGCCATAGTAAATGTTGCCAGAGGAGAAAGTCACAAGAAAAAATATCGCCGGAGGAAAGGTTGGTGCACCAGTAAGAGTGCAGGAGAAAAAGTGTAGAGAACCTTTAACGATTTCTCAGCCATACCATCTTGTTTTATGAGCGGTGGTTAAGACAGGCGTGTCGAAGTGCCCATTGAACATGGCCCTTGTTCGCTCGTATAAGATGCCGCATCCAACTTCATAACAGATCAATAGTTCGAAAAGCTCCTCTTCGACCCAACCATATCGAATTAAACCGATTAACATCTAGACCATTAGACAGACGGAGTCAGAACACTTTCACAACCGCAAAATAACCTAGTCTTATTATTTTTTATATTCATATCCAACAATCTTTTTGAATCTCGGATATGGTTATCCTTTTCAGCTCTATAAGATGCCTTTTGTTTAAAGGGCTTAATTAGTTTTGTGAGATATGGCGCCATCGTGAATATTTTTACACTCTGTCAGCTGGAACAAAATTGATTACCAAGGCATAATGTTAGATTACTAATTTTTAGACCTTTAAGTTATAGTGAGCGTATCGCTGAGTTTGACCGTTATAGCGACCCTTTTAGACAAAAACACTTCAATTCGTATTAAGATTTACGAAAGAGGTGCCATACAATTATTTCTCACATATTAATCTCTATTCACGCAGAGTACTACGAGAGTACCTTCAGCAATATTCAGCAGGATTTCTTTGCCGTTCTCATTACTATAAATACTAACGTATCCCTTTAAATCAAGCTCGAAATGTCTATAGTCGTAAGGATTCTGCCTTTAAATCATTTTCGAAAATGTACAAATACTGTATTCACCCCCTTGGATATTTGTTAAATGAATGCAGCTGGCAAGTGTTTTGCGCCAATATATCAAATAATCATGTCGGATCGGTATGAGAAAGCAATTCTTTAAACATTTAAGCCCCTTTTTGGTAACAGTTTGATGAATTAGAAATGAAAAATCTTAAACCCTTGTTTCTGCAACAAAATTTTGAGATAAAAAAATTAAATAAAGTTATAAACATAATATCCTGATACATAAAAGGGATTTAGGAATTTTGCGGAGGCTTTCAAAAATCTGAAATGTAGAGGCTCTACAGTGCATTTAATGCTGTGTCATGACATGCATGAGGAAAACCTGAAAAATTAATTTTCAAAGCATCATTATATGCTTCACAATGAGTAAAAAGTGATTATTTTCCCTCCATAGACTGCAGTGTTATCTTAAGCATACCCAGGTACACTCATGACAATGGCGATATTCAGCCATCAATATATCGGCAATTAAACGATCGTATAGCTTCAAATTCTCACATGATTCCTGTCTGACCTAAACCTTACAATTATGATAACATCATTAGCTACAAGAGCGTTTTTCATATTTTTAAGATCCTGAATAAAGTTCAGCAATCCCTTTAACCGTCCTGAAATTAGAATTTAGGATGGGCAAGTCGGTCACCTGACACTTTCATTCGCATCATCTGATCGGTCATGTGACTCTTTGATTCAGAGCATCTTATCGTAGCGGTGTAGATTCTTATGTGACGTCATCACGAAATAGGTTACCGTGTACATCACAATGCTAGATTCAAGAAGGGTTGGGGAAATGGTTAATAAAAATTTGATTGATATGGTCAGTTTTTTTCTTTTCTTATTCATAAATAAACCGTTCGGTTCTCTTTGAAGGGGCTCGGTCAAAAAGGGCCGGAGAGAAAAACAATGTCTCTGCTCATAGTCTTTCCAAGTTACGGTCGAATTTACGGAGAGGCCCTTGTCACTTATGATTTTTCACCAATGTTGTTCTCTCGTTTCTTAATTTCTACATTACAGCTGTGACCCACTTATGCCTGCCGCCACATACTGCCCGTGTATAATATCATTATCTTATATCTTATAGTATCTTTAACTTTCTCTCACTTTCTCTACGTGGCAATTCTTTAAAAAAAATAAAATAAAATAAAAAAAAACAAGATGAATCCTCGACCGCGCGCGGTCGAAATATATGCCTCCACAATTGCCAGATCAGAAATAAATGAAAAATTAAACTATTTATTTTCCTTTATACAAGGACATCTTTGACCTTGACATTGACCTTGCGACCCCAAACCTATGTGACCCTTGACCTTTGACCTAGGTACTCTATAGTCTACTACCCTTAAGATTGAAGCTTGCATCTCAATTGCCTCTTGAGATATCTCACTAATGAACTCAATACATGGAATTTCACATTTTGACCTCCATGACCCTTGACCTTTGACCTACATAAGCTATAATATAATCAGACCATCTTGATATTGTGATACATACTACCCCTAAGTTTGAAGCTGATGCGTCAATTGGTTCTCGAGATATCGCGATAACGAACTCCACACATGGAATTTCCCAATTTAACCCATATGACCCTTGACCTTTGACCTACATACTCCAAAATCAAATCAGATCATCTTCCTATGGTGATACATACTACCCCTAAGTTTGAAGTTGATACCTGAAATGGTTCTTGAGATATCGCGATAACGAACCAAATACATGGGATTTCACCATTTGACCTCTGTGACCCTTGACCTTTGACCTACATACTCCAAAGTCTAATCAGATTGTCTTTCTATGGTGATACATACTCAGACCTGCCAACAAAAAATCGTATTCCGTACTTTTTCTATCCTCTTTCGCTTCTTAAGGGGGTACTAAGATCTATAGATGTCTATGAATGCACATCACCATCATGCCATACTACATCGCACCTGTCTTCATAGAAAACATTTAATTGTTCAATGAATTGTCTATGTCCCTCATTTACCAGAACGAATGCCTTTGGTGCAGGGATGACACACTTGTCAAAATGTTTGGCATATTTACCTTGTTTTCTATTGAAAATAATTGAATAATAAAAGGTTTTCAGGTCGACAGGTGGATGGGGATTGACATTTTTATGATCTGAATAATTATTGACATTTAATGAGTTTGGTACCCCTTATCCAAATGAAAAAGACAAAAATACGATTTTAGGTTGGCAGTACTGCATACTATCCCCAAGTTTGAAGTTGATATCTCAAACGGTTCTTGAGATATCGCGATAACGAGCAAACGGGACGTACGGACGTACAGACGTACGGACGGACGGACGGACAACCCGAAAACATGATGCCTCCGGCACCACCTTCGGTGGCGGAGGCATAAAAATAAATTGATTTCTGCTTTCATGTATCACCTTAATTTTTTTAAGGATAAAGCAATCACTGAACCAACAGTCGCAGACCAAGGGGTGCAACAGGCGTGCGTCGCCAATTATTGAAAAAAAAAATTGACAGGAGGCCTACATTTAACATGGGAAAATTTGGGACTGTCCCTATTTTAATTTTCGAGCTACGCCACCTTTTTTAAAATCCTGGATCAACCACTGCTAACAAAATACATGCCAGCAAAAGTAAAAATTTAAATGAGCATGAGAATGGAACTAAACGTATTTATCAACACAATTAATGAACGACATTTCACTAAACCTTACTTTGATTTTATTACGTGGATAGGCTAGGCAGCCATGTGGAAGGATATTACGGGCTAATTTTGGACTCATGTCTCATTCAAGGTTGCACACATGTTGCAAGATGAAAAAGGATACATGGAAATAACATCATTATCCATTCCTTTTGTGTACAAACTACTCCCCAAATTGCAACTAAATCATTTCAAAATAATTCATGCATGACAATATCCTGACAGATGTAATTTCATATGAAAGGGGTTGGTTTGAACGTTGATATTAATAACGAAAATTATAATTACATTGAAAATAAAATACTATGTTTTTAGTAATTGGTGGGAAACTCCTGGTTTCCCGTTTTAAGACACGGAAAATCTCATGAACACGTTCGATTTTCCCGCGACTCATGGTACGTCGCGGAGACTTCCCCAAGACAAGTCCGCGTCTAGTCTCAAACCCGTCTCAAGCCCATCTCCAACTAGTCCCAGACCCTATCACCATTACTCCGAAACATTCTCCCTTCTTTTGAATTCCATGTTTTTTTTTTTTACTTTGAAGAGTACTATTTATATTGAACTGTTGAAGATTGAACTTAATATCATGAGGTCATGGGAAGCTATGCCAAATACATCAACGTCCCGCTACAGTGTAAATACCATACACTTCTCTCTCCTTCCTAATAGCACGCAATCAATCTCACGTGTGCATGGAGAAGGATGTAAGATTTAATTGATATTCAGGGCACTTAAACCTTCAACTTGCAGTTAACAGGGTTCATATCATCAAACACTCTTTTAAGAGAGTGAGAATAACCACTTTCTTAAATATTAGAAATCCACTGTGTTACAGAGTTATAATATTACATCGTTCAATCAATCTCACATGAGCATGGAGCAGGATATACGACTTAATTGATATACAGGGTACTTAAGCCTTCAACATGCAGTAAATAGGGTTCAATTCACCAAACACTCTTTAAAAAGAGTGGAAATAACCACTTTCTTAAATATTAGAAATCCACTGTGTTACAGAGTTATAATATTGCATCGTTCAATCAATCAATATGTGCATGCATTGAGAAGGATATAAGGTTTAATTGATATCCTGGGTACTTAAGCCTTCAACATTCAGTGAACAGGGTTCAAATCACCAAATACTCTTTAAAAAGAGTGGAAAATACCATTTATAAAGATTGTATATCCACTCTTTCAGAGAGTCGTAATATAAAGGGTCGCTTCGTGGATTCACATTTTCTATTTTTTTAGGCTTAATCATTCAATCAAGTCGGATTGGAGAGTGCTGACAAAAACATATAGTAGTCGAATCCACTCTTTTTGTTAGTGCACGTCCACAGAAAACGAGGTGATCCCTAATGGATTTTCACTCGTTTTCCATTTAGAATGAAGACGATGAAAAGACTATCTCTAAATAGGTATCTATTCCGATGTATTTAAAGATGAACATAAGTACATGATAATCCGTTTATAGATCGTGAGATTATATAAAACGTTCATCACTTTTATAGTCAATACTTAGCACGCCGTTTGCATACTACAATGGTTTACCAACATTAACCAACCGTTAATGTTTGTCAAAAATTGTACCAAAGAAACTACAAGATAAGACATATCAGGGTTACAAAGATATTAATAAGACAATAGGAATGCTTTAATAACCAGTACAATTACAATTCAATATCATTCTATAGGAAGACGTAAGTAAGAGAAAACACGGTTTGAGTAAACAACGATAAACAAATCTGACGTGACTGTGTAATTGCATATCCATTTAACCACCACTAATAACATGTGACAATAGAAAACTGTTAACATTAACGTATTAAGCGAACAGGCATATCTTCAAATAGATTCCCACCAGAAAGGAAAAGTGCCTTCATGAAGAAAACTACTCATTTTTCGATATATTGGAGGGGTACACAGCCCCCTTTGCTAAACATGGGGATAATGCCTTCCCTAAAACATGCAAGCCCCTAAAAAAATCACAAACATTTTGCAACATTACGTAAATCAATACAATCTGCTAATCACTATTAAACAAGTTTCGTGGTTTCTTATTACAAAAAATTTCGCTTTCATAATTATAGACAAGGACTCGAAGTCTAGACACGATATCGCTAAATAGTAGATGCATTAGAAAAGTCAACCAAATTTAAAGATTGCCACTTGTTTAACATTACTGCAAGCTTAGTGATAGTATCAATAGGTGTTGACCAATCCATTCATTGATAACATACCGAAAAATGAACTGACAGAGAGGGCAGGCACTTCATAACCTTTTAGAGTTGGAAAGTGTGAATCACAATAATATAAAAGTTATTGAAACATTTATCAAGAAAGAGACAGGTTGGCGAGAAGAGAGAAATAAAAAACAACAA
>CALNVZ010003433.1:41847810-41875965 GCA_940671915.1 Paracentrotus lividus
TAAACGTATTATCAACACAATTATATGAACGACATTTCACTAAACCTTACTTTGATTTATTACGTGGAATAGGCTAGGCAGCATTGTGAAGGATATTACGGTGCTAATTTTGGACCTCATGTCTCATTCAAGGTTGACACACATAGTTGCAAGATGAAAAAGGATTACATGGATAATAACAGTCATTATCCATTCCTTTTGTGTACAAACTACTTCCCCAAATTGCAACTAAATACATTTTCAAAATAATATCTAAATGCATGATTCAATAATCCTGACAGATGTATATTCAATTATTTAAAGGGGTTTGGTTTGAACGTTGATATAATAACGAAATATATAATTACATTGAATAATAAAATACTATGTTTTTTAGTAATGGTGGGAAAACTCCCTGGCTTTCCTCGTTTTAAGACACGGAAAATCTCTATGAACACGTTCGAATTTTCCCGCGACTCATTGTACGTCGCGGAGACTTTCCCCAAGACAAGGTCCGCGTTCTAGTCCTCAAAACCGTCTTCAGCCCATCTCCACTAAGTCCCAGAGACCTATCACCGATTACTCGAACATCTCACACTTCTTATTGAATCCATGTTTTTTCTTTTTACTTGAATGAGTTATATTTATATGAACTGTTGAATGATATGACTTATATCATTAGAGTATGTAGAAGCTATGTGCCAAATACCATCAACGTCCCGCTACAGTAGATAAAATACAATCACCTTCTTCTCTCACTTCCTAATAGCAGCAATCAATCTACACGTTGTATGCAGTGGAGATAGATGTAACGAATTGTTAATGATATTTGTGTTACAGGCACTTTAAACCATTCAATCTCATGTAACAGTTTCACAGGGATTATCACGATCAAACACTTCTTTAAGAGAATTCCGACGAATAACCACTTTCCTATAATATGAGAAATCCCACTGTGTTACAGAGTTATAATATTACCATCGTTCAAACTATCTCACAATGAGCATAGGAGCAGGAATACTACGCTTAATTGATATTCACAGGTGTACTTATAACTTAACATGCCTAGTTAAATATGGTTCAATTCATCCAAACTCACTCTTTAAAAGAGTGGAAATACACACATTCTTAAATAGTTGAGAAATCCACTGTGTTACAGAGTAGTTATACTAATTGCATCTGTTCAATCAATCAATATGTGCATGCATTGAGAAGGATATAAGGTTTAATTGTAATTATCTCTGGGTACTTAAGCCTTCAACATTCAGTGAACAGGTTCAAATCACCAAATACCTTTAAAAAGAGTGGAAAATACCATTTATAAAGATTGTTATATCCACTCTTTCAGAGAGTCGTAATATAAGGTCGCTTCGTGGATTCACATTTTCTATTTTTTTAGGCTTAATCATTCAATCAAGTCGGATTGGAGAGTGCTGACAAAAACATATAAGAGTTCGAATCCACTCTTTTTGTTAGTTGCACGTCCACAGAAAACGAGGTGATCCCTAATGGATTTTCACTCGTTTTCCATTTAGAATGAAGACTATGAAAAGACTATCTCTAAATAGGTATCTATTCCGATGTATTTAAAGATGAACAATAGTACATGATATATCCGTTTATAGATCGTGAGATATTATTAAAACGATTTCATCACTTTATAGTCAATACTTAGCACGCTGATCGATCGTTTGCATACTACAATGGTTTTACCAACATTAACCAATCCGTTAATGTTTGTCAAAAAATTGTACCAAAGAAACTAACAAGATAAGACACATATCAGGGTTACAAAGATATTTAATAAGACAATAGGAAATGCTTTAATAACCAGTACATTTACAATTCAATATCATTCTATAGGAAGACGTAAAGTAAGAGAAAACACGGTTTGAGTAAACAACGATAAACAAATCTGACGTGACTGTGTAATTGCATATCCATTTAAACACCACTAAATAACATGTGACAATAGAAAAACTGTTAACATTAACGTATTAATGCGAACAGGCATATTAAATAGATTCCCACAGAAAGGAAAAGTGCCTCTTATGAAGAAACTACTCATATTTTCGATATATGGAGGTACACAGCCCCCATATTTGCTAAACATGGGTGATAATGCCCTTCCCTAAAACATGCAACTCCTAAAAATCATCAAACATTTTGCAACATTACGTAAATCAATACAATCTGCTAATCACTATTAAACAAGTTTCGTGGTTTCTTATTACAAAAAATTTCGCTTTCATAATTATAGACAAGGACTCGAAGTCTAGACACGAACGCTAAAAGAGATGCATTAGAAAGTCAACAAATTAAAGAGACGTTAACATTGACTGCAAGCTTGTAGTATCATGGTGTTGACCACCATTCATGATACATACCGAATGAATGAGAGAGAGGCATATGCTATAGAGGAAGGAAAAGTGATATCAAATAATAAAAGATGAACATTTCAAAAGAGAAGGTTTGGCGGAGAGAGAGAAAAAAAAAAAACTTTCCCCCTTATTTAGTTAAACCCTTTACTCACATTATCCTATCCCTATCCCTTCTTGTAAATGTGACCCTATTCCTTCACGCATCCCTAAACCTTTAAAAAAAATTATTAAAAAAAAAAATTAAAAAAAAAAGGGGGGGGGAAAAAGAGGAAAAGATAGTCCAGGACAGGAAACTTTTTTTATTTTTTTTTAAATTTTAGGGGTGGGGTGGGGTGGGGTTGGGAGAGATCGGCGAGAAGGTGTTACTAAACTACATATCCTCATATCCACATAATCCTCGAATTCGTGTCCGCTAAGGCGAACGACCTACCAAGCTGGGTTGACAAGTGGTATTATTTTAAAAAGTTATGAGGGAATACCTATTGTGCGCATGCGCAAATTACTATTAAAAAAAATGGGTAGGAATAAAACTGTTGCTGCTGACGCGGGCATCCAGGCCCGTAACCAGGGGGGGGCGGGGGTTCGGGGTTCGGAAACGACCCCCCGCCCCCCGCTGGTGTGTACCAGAAGGTCCGCTTTAAAAAAAAAAAAACAAAAAATAAACGATACATTTTTTTTTTTTGCTTATCATTTCTTGGGGACCAGTATGCTTAGCTAGCCCCTTTTGCGTAATGATATGGTATTAGCGGTACTTGTTGAGGGCAGAAAGGCAGAAAAATTTTGAACACCTACCCCCCAATATGCGCACATATAGCTTATTTCCCTCATAGACTTTTAAAAATACCACTTGTCAACTCCAGCTTGGTAGGTCGTTCGCTAGCGACACGAATTCTCAGGAAATGTGATATGCAGGATATGTAAGTTTAAGTTATATATTTGGAAGGGGTACACAAGCCCCTTTGCAAACATGGGGATAATGCCTTCCTAAAACATGCAACCCCTAAAAATCACAAACATTTTGCAGACATTACGTAAATCAATACAATCTGCTAATCACTATTAAACAAGTTTCGTGGTTTCTTATTACAAAAAATTTCGCTTTCATAATTATAGACAAGGACTCGAAGTCTAGACACGAATCGCTAAAAGAAGATGCATTAGAAAGTCAACAAATATTAAAGAGACGTTAACAATTGACTGCAAGCTTGTAGTATCATGAGTGTTGACCCCCATTCATGATATACATACGAACTGAATGAGAGAGAGGCATATGGCTATTTAGAGGAAGGAAAAGTGATGATCAAATAATAAAGATGAAACCAATTTCAAAAGAGAAGGTTTGGCGATGAGAGAGAAAAAAAAAAAAACTTCCTCCTTATTTAGTTAAACCCTTTACTCACATATATCCTAATCCCTATCCCTTCTTGTAAATGTGACCCTATTTCCTTCACGCATCCCTAAAACCTTTAAAAAAATTATTAAAAAAAAAAATTAAAAAAAAAAAGGGGGGGGGAAAAGAGGAAAAAGATAGTCCAGGACAGGAACTTTTTTTATTTTTTTTTAATTTTAGGGGTTGGGGTGGGTGGGGTTGGGGAGAGATCGGGCGAGAAGGTGTTACTAAACACATATCCTGCATATCACATATCCTGGAATTCGTGTCGCTAGCGAACGACCTACCAAGCTGGGATTGACAGTGGTATTTTTTAAAGAGTTATGAGGGAATAACCTATTGTGCGCATGCGCAAATAACTATTTAAAAAAAAATGGGTAGGAATAAAAATGTTGCTGCTGACGCGGCATACAGGCCCGTACCAGGGGGGGGGTTTCGGGGGTCGAACGAACCCCCCGCTGTGGACCAAGAGTCCGCTTTACAAAAAAAAAAAAAAAAAAAAAACGGATACATTTTTTTTTTTTGCTTATCAATTTCTTTGGGGACGATCTTAGCCTACCTTTAGCTAATATATGGTACTCTTGTGAGGGCAGAAAGGAGAAAATTTTGAACTACCCCCCGCCCCACCCCTTATGCGCGGCGGCCAGCGTGAACGTAAAAAAAATTTAATGTACCTTTTGGGTCCACTTTTGTAGATTTCGAACCCTCCCGTAAAAATCCTAGTTACGTGCCTGCATACAACAATTTGATGAGTGTTTGACACGATAAACAGTCTTCAACATGATTTTTTAACTTAACGGCAGTGGGAAGGTTCTATTCATGATTAAGTTTGCAGTGTAAACAGAGCAATGTTTGATCATACTACAGTCATGTTTGAAATGTTTTAACGGGATTACGAGGAGGGTGGAAATAAAGCTGAATCCTTCATTATTACATAATAACCAGACAAATTATGTGATCATCAGCGTCACCTAAACGAATAGCTATGTTTACTACTTAGATGTGTTGGCGTTTTATCCAGCCCCGTTTGGAATGAGTAAACTAGCCATATTCAAGCTTTCAAGTGCCATCGTGGAGAGAAAATTGAGCAAACTTTTCAATAATGATATCTGGGAAACAAAATAAAGTAAACAAGGGTGGAGGATATTCAGTACACAAAGAAGACATAATATTACGAAACAACACCGCCTCTAATCACTATACATTGCTGTGTCGGGCAAACAATTTGCTTGTCCGATATAGCAACACCTAATGTGTGCATTCCAGCATCAACTTCAAAAATGGATAACAGCTCTGGGGGACATTACAGCTATATCTTTCTCCCATTCAATTTCTTTCGCTGTTTATTTCTACATGACATAAGGGAGTTGCCAAAGTTCTTTGCATTTACCTCGATATTGTGATCATTGTTATCATATATCTGACTTCCATTTTAATTTTCCATCTTTTATTTAATTTCATTCATTATCATTTTATAAAAAGCAAATAATAGCGGCCCTCGCGTTGCACGTTTTGTTATTCAAATAATTCAACTCAATTCAATTTTCCATAGGCATACGACGAGCGAGGTTGCAGATACACGAATAATGCATTGTGATATTCGTTTTACAAGAAGCAAATACACAAGTTCATGTTTATTCCTAAATTATACGTTGACATTGTCGGAGTGTTGTGGTCTTTTTGTCTCTTTGTGACCTTTTATTATTATCACAAATTGCCTTTAGTGAGAGCAAATTATATATGACAAAGAAATCTTGTTTTTATTGAATAACAATGATCACCTTCGCTAGGCGCGAGACCACCACGATGATATGGTAGTCTTATCACCAGACTGTAATGCTATTGTGAAACAGAGGTCCAGTTGTGCTCATAAGTATCAGCGATAATTATCGTATTTGTACGATAATTTGACCCTCTGTACGATCAATAATTGCAAAAAATGGCAAATGTACGATAATTTGACATATTTCACCAGATAACATAATCTGTAGGCAAAATCAGTGAAAACTGGCCTATAAACCACAAAATGCCTTAAAGTTCTGGGGGCTGCGCCCCAGACCCCCGTCCATAAAATAATGGAAGAGTCCCCCGATCCGCAACAATGTTAAAACGTGTATTTCAATTCAAAGTTCTTGGGTTCTTTTGGCAGTTGTCGGACTTGAAGGTCGTTGTCATCACCCAAATAGGGGTGGATTGCTTTGGAATCTGGCATGTACGATAATTTTTGCTAAAAATCGATAATTCTGAGGCTCTGGTACGATAATCTGACTTCTTCCACCTGGCAACGCTGATAAGTATTCATACCCCTGCCATTTTTTAAGTTTTAATTTTATTTGTGCTGTTTAGTAACTCGATGTGTTACATCAGACTTTCTGGTGATTAGTATGCTACCAACAACTGAGCAATTTAGGAACATTTAAAATTTTGAGAAATTAGTTATTGCGGTAATGTGGTAAGAATGACTAAAGAAATTAAAAAAACGACAGGGGTATGAATACTTATGAGCACAACTGTAGCTCTCAAACGTCATTGACCGTCCTTTAAAGCTGGGGAATCGTTTTGGTAAATCTCAAAATAATTATAATCTTTTTAAAAATGTGAATTTATTTTAGGATAGAATGAAATATTATAAGGACATATCACTTTAAAATGAGATCTAAACAAAATACTAATGTATTCTTGCATGACTGAAGTACTATTGTCACACTAAGGTAGTTCTTAAAATGTCCTTGCCTGGTCTTTAAAGCTGGGATATGGTTTTGGTAAATCTAAAAATATAATCTTTCAATTTTTTATTTACTGAAAGATTATATAGATATACAGATTATATGGATTATATAGCATGTATAGAATGAAAGATTATACGATAAATAAATCACATATCACATTAAAATGAGATCTATATCACCTCAGATGTGCATAATTGAAAATATAATATTGTGAGATTTACCAAAACTATACCCTAGCTTTAAGGAAAGGGCAAGGATGCTTTGCGAACTACCTCAGTGTTATAATTTACACAAGTTGTGTAAGATTTTTCACAGCATGCAGTAGTGTACGTGTAAAATATCCACACTTGTTAAATACAAATAAATCATACACAATGTAAATTTATATAATTATACCCTCGATCACCCCTCCAAAATTTACGAGATATTGATTTATTTGTTGGTCTGACTGGTACATTCATTTTAAGTTTTACGTTAGATAAGTTAGATACTCATGTGATGTGTTCAGATCTGCAGTGCAAACAGTATGCATGCTGTGATTTCAATTACATGTAATGTGTACCATACTGTCAAAAGTATGGGGTATGTTATACAGACATTATACAATGCTATTGAGACTGTTGCATGTACATCATTTATCATGAACGAATACATTTTCGAATAATCATTTAAAAGTGAAAAAATTGGGCACATCTTTATATTTGGAATTTGGTTGCAGATGTCATTAGCAATTGGGGTCATTCATGAAAATGGAAGAAAAAATATCTTCAAACAAGAGGGGAAAAATAATACAGGGGAATTTAAGTGGTAATGTCTTTAGCAATACCACTGGTAAGGAAAGCAGAGAAGTAACTAAATGAAAATTATGTTTCTGGGCATTCATTGACTGTGTGTTGAATTATACACTGTTCGTCATAAAGTTGGAATATTTTTTTCTGGCTCAAGCGACATTATGTTGCTCCGTTATTAATTTCTTGAATGTGTTTGTCACCGCTTTTACTTTCTGGGATCCTGTGTATATCTTGGACGCTCCCTCAAACCATCGCGGGTATTTTTTCTTTAAAAAAGTTTGTCACCCCCCCAGAAGATGGCCATTTTCGTCATTTTTTCTTATTTTGGGGCCCTTTTTTGTTCACGCGACCCACCAAGGCCCCATCAGTCCTGCCCCAAGGAAACACGTCTGAGGTGGAGATTTGTTATTGTTCTTTAAATTAAATCTAGATTTATGGTTAAAGGCTCGACTCTTTTGTCTAGGGGAGGGGTCAAAATTTATTTTGATTGGGGTTCAACATTCTTTTTATTCATTTTAACACCATGGAAATTTCTATCTTCCCTTAACTGTATTGTAAAATGTCAACCAAACATAAATCAAAATAAAATATTATCAATTATGACTATTTACATCCTTGTCATCAAGGCTAAACAAAATTTAAGGGGAAAATTATGATATTTAAGGGTTAAAGGTGGTTTTCATATTTTTGGTTTTCAGCATAAAGATGGAATAAAATATTCCGAATTTTCACCTATCTCGTTTTTTACTTCAACCCCTCCCCTAGACAAGAGACCTAAGCCTGTCCCCTGAAATATAGATTTAACTTAAAGAACAATATAAAACAGTACACCTCAGTCGAGTTTCCTGGGGGTAGGACTGAGGGGGGCTTGATTGGCCGGGGAAACAAAAAGGGGCCCCAAAATGAGAAAAAATGACAAAAATGGGCATCACGGGGGTTGACAAAACTTTTTTGGAAAAAGGTCCACGTGAAGGGTTGGGAGAATGTCCAAGATATAGCCAGGGTCCCAAAAAGTAAAAGCAGGGACAAACATATTCAAGAAATTAAAGTCAGAGCAAAATCATGTCGCTATAGCGGCAAAAAAATATTCCACCTTTATGACGGACAGTGTAGTACAGAGTATATTTCAGTACAAATTAGCATTCAGCTTTATTTATATGGATTAATAAACTAAAATGTTTTGAACAAAAAAGCACTTATTTTGCTTAGGTGGTACCATATTCATTGCGGTATGAAAAGTAACGAAAAGTGTGTTATCATTCAAGTGGGCCTACAGCATAAGACTACACTGCTCAGAATATTGCATTGTGGGTTAGAAACCGGGCCAGATTGAATTGTTCAGGAGTTGAGGTGATAACATGCTGCTTGTTGGTTTTGGCTTTACAAACTTGAAATTTGTCTAGACATAACCATTCCTTTCCGGTTATTTGTGTAATATCATGTTATTTGTACAACCTTCCGTGTTTTGTTAGAACTTTTGTTGATATAATGTTTCATTATCACAGGCGTTTATAGTTTCCTCTCTTCTGCCCGAAATAGCATAATGACTTTTTAACACGTAACATATTCGTCTAAAATGGAACATTCTGTGTTAATTGGGGTAATATATCATTCGGATGCATCTACAGGAACATTTTCTCTTCGACGCCTGCATTTTGGAGAAGCATAATAATGATTAGTGCTGATTTTCGGGATTTATTGAGTAAATCGGATGTAATTATGCTAACAAATATCTTACGGTATCTTATGGATAAAAGTGTTTCTGAGCTTACAATTCACAGATAAGCAGATAAGGCTCGATTGAGGTTATGCATCTCAAAATACATAAAATAAGGGGAAAAAGTAATTTTCAAATGACATAAAGGGAAAGTCCAGAAAATTTGTAGCTTTTGCAAGCCAACTTTTCTTTTCCTGATTTTAAACATTTTACCTCCTACGTCAACAGGTTCATTGTATAAATATTCATATGAAACTCTGATAAATCATCTGAAAATTATCGCTCTGGTATAAAGTGTTAAAATCAAGAAAGGGAAACGCGGCATGAATAGCAATACCTGGGTAAAAATATAGAAAATGGCTAGAGTTCACCTTTGAACATGTTAAAGGGGAAGTAAATTTGTAATTTTGAAAGCTGGAACTTTATCCATTCATAACCAAGGCTATTTGGAGATTATCGATAATCAATTCGACTGTTAGATCATCTAAATGCATCGACGAAAACAAATTTCCACCAAGTCCATGACTATGACCTTGACAAAACGTGTGCTTTTAACTTCACAACCGACGTCAGAATTTCCTATTTCTATTTGTGCCAGCTTTACAGCAAAGGTTTGAATAGGACACACGTTTATCCTCTTTAAACGCTGTTTAGATATTAAACTCATCAATCTTCTATTGAACTTCAACAACACCACGTGTAAGATGCCATACAACCCCAAACAGGTGGCCAAGATTAATTGCAAAGTAAATATCGTGGCAAATTCGCACTTTACATTAACATACTGCTGTATTATTAGTCACACAGTATGTGATAATAATTCAGAAACGTATGTGAAGAAAACGGCCAACTACAAATGAAGAGCAATAACTAGAAACTACACTGATGAAGGGAACACAGTATCCCACAGTGTGCAACACAATGTTAAACGCATTGTGAACACACTGTTAAACGCATTGTGAACATACTGTGAAACGCATTGTGAACACACTGTGAAACGCATTGTGAACACACTGTGAAACGCATTGTGAACACACTGTGAAACGCATTGTGAACACACTGTGAAACGCATTGTGAACACACTGTGAAACGCATTGTGAACACACTGTGAAATCATTTTCATACTGTTAAAATCGTAATTTCGCATCACTACGGAATAAATGCATAGGGTGAAACAGAACATCACGATGTGAACTCTGTGGAAACCAAATCAAAGTGTGAATTCATTTTCACACTGATAAATTCGAGCGTTTTCGAGCACAGTCGACTTTTATTTATGAACACACTTTCTGGGTAGGGAGAAACAATGTAGAGAAAATACCTTTCTCAAAGACATTATAAGAGTCATTCGTGTCCATCTTCGAAACAGTATTATATTTTGCATGAAGTAAAATAATTCGAACTGTTTTGTGTGGTATATAATATACACAATTTGAGCAACGTCAACGGAAAAATTAGAGTATGCACGTTTGGCTAGATTCTGAACATTAAAGTAATTTACCACATACTTGCTAAAAAACATACTTGCGGCTGAGAAGAGTGTTTTAATGTTGTTTTGACATGATTAAAACAATACAAGAAAAAAATCCAATGCATTTAGGAAGTAGTCAGTTGAATTACTCAATTATGTAAACATGTTTCCCATGTATCTTACGATCACACAATCAACATGAATAGTTCTGCGGACTCTCTACAAATGCTCTATATTAATCCAGTTGGAGATTTTACGGATAATTTATCCGATTGATTTTGAGGTACTCTATCTTGGCAGGAATTATTTCGGGTGTTCAAAGCACTTCATTCTGTCGTTAAGACGTATTCATTATACGTCATCCTTCTGTTTAATGCTTGAAAGAATACGAAGGTGCGTTCGCATACGACTTCTTGAATGGTCGGTATAACACTATATAGTTTGAGTTTTAAGATTAATCTGAACTGCTAGGTCTTTTTTGATGAAATCAACCAATATTTTTAGCGCTACCCCTTTTATACACGCCGTCAAATCGATTAGAAGAATATTCAATTGAATTATTGGATTAAATATAATAATAATACGTATGAATATACCGTTGGAGCACTTTTTCTTACCGCCAAATTCAAATATGTAAACAAAAGTTAGTGGAAGTAGACAACATACACTTCTAAAATACGCAATACTAGTATGGCTTGCAAATCAATACTGAGGTAAATTAATAGAGTTTTACAAAATAGTAAAATATATTGGGGATGCTAGATGGCATATGACCACGTGTTGTGATTTCCTCTGGCGATGGTAGTTTGAGGTGGTTAATTGTTTGGCAAAAGCTGACATTTAAAATAAAGAATAATTGTGGGAATGTACCTTATTTAGGCATATTAGTCTCATCCCAATATAAACGTAAGCCTTATCAGCTTTCATGGATTATCATGTCGATGAACTCTTTTCTATTCTTAATCCACTAATTGTATTTGACAAATAAAATCAATCAATCAATCAATGAAACTAGTAACTGGAAATACAGGATGAATTGCTAAATAGCAATGGGCAATTATCAAGATCATTGTGGCATGCGCTTTTTGTTCAAAAGACTAACCAGTAACCGATTTAATTGTTCTTTCAAATTTGCAATTGATCGCAAACCTTTGTGTTAATTTTCAGGGAAATTATCAGTTATAATCCAACCAGCTCAAATGATTATTGTAAACAGGTCATGCAGATAGGTATCCAGAATGAACGCAAAATGACATATCTATAGGTGTTTCACATATAAGTGAACATGAAATATCATTCACGTGAGTATGAACGCAACAAAAATACGAATCTTGTTAATCTATACATGAGTGGGCAATACAAGCAATATAACATCATCACCTGTACGCTCTTCCTATACCCATTTTCTTGTCAGCTTAGGGTGGTATCTCACTTCGCGGAAACGTCTCCGCGACAGAAAAGAAAATTTCGTCTCCGCGAGGGATAATAAGTATTAGAGACGTTTCCGATATCGCGGAGACGTATCGGAGACGGATTTGTGACTACTTCAGACTTTTTTTTTCATAAATTATTCATAAAATTATTCATAAATTATTCATAAATCATACTTTTTATCCGTCGCGGAGACGAAATTTTCAATTCTGTCGCGGAGACGTCTCCGCGAAGTGAGATACCACCCTAAGCTATCAATCATCATTTCAATTTTAATTCCTATACCACTCGCTTGCTTGTTTTAATCGCCGACAATAATTTTGTATTCTTGAAATTTTGACTTAATGCAGTGGTCAAAACACATTGTAATGTGCACACTTAAAAAAACCCCAAAAACATTGTAATATGCAATTCTCATGCAACTAAAACCACACACATGTACATGTATATTGCACTTACGACTTATTGTGACCACCGCAGTATGGTGTTGGTAAAATTCGTGAGGCGCCAAAATTAGAGTTCTAATTCTCCTCTAACAAACCTCCAAACTAATAACATAATAGCATTTCACTATGATGTAGTCGTTTTCCAATCTTAGTATACAAATTTGCTTCTATCATTATCTATACTCAGGTATAAACGGGAATATCCAGAGAACAATTTTCACCATTTCATATTTTATTGATATTCCTTTTAGCAGTCAATTATCATGACACTCTCTAACCTTCATATCAATAATTAGTTCTCATTAGTGTCAATGCGTGTAAATCAATTAGAAATCATCTGCACGCATCGTCCCACAGAAAAATCTTGAAAAAATGTTATTGAAATTTTGAGTTTAAATAAGTAGTTGCAAACGAAGTAACAAAACTTGAAAATGAAAACTTCATTTGGATATAGACTTTAAAAATCCCATACACAATCTGAAATTTATTTCTCTTAAAAGTTTTGATTTGTAGCTTACTTGCTTACAAATTTTAATTCCAGGGTTTAAGCTCTACTACATACAATCCTTAATATTTTTCAGAATAGGAATTACCACCAGTTAACTTTTAGCAGTATTTATTTACAACTTTTACAAACTAATGGCTAATATTTCATAAACAATGTATGCAGTGTCTTTTACAAACTAATGGCTAATATTTCAAAAACAATGTATGCAGTGTCTTTATCAAATTGTTTGGATGATTATTTTGACCGACATCTATTTAGTTCCCGTCGAAGCGCGCAGCAGAATGAATATAATTTTTTTATAATTATAATGGAATTCATTATGTACGTAGAACCTTTTTGAGCAACATTGGCTTCATATTTTAGAGCTTACCCCCCCCCAAAAAAAAAAAAAAAAAAAAAAAAGAAGAAGAAGAAGAAAGAACCTCAGTAACATTGCCCGCTCCCCCCCCCCAAAAAAAAAAAAAACAAACAAACAACCAAAACAAAACAAAACAAAACAAAAAGAAAAGTCAAGAATTTAGCAAGTAAATTATTGAAGTCAACCAATATTGTCATTGTTTATCCGATAATATGCATACTTATGGTCTTGATAAAAAGAAGCTGACTGTGCTATTCCAGAAATTCGTAAGCCTCACCCTTAACGGGGAAAAAAAAACAACATTGTATGACCATTCTGAATTCAGGTGCAAGCGTGAACCGATATGGGAGTTGACAGCACACTCGAAAAGTTGGAATACCAATTTGAACGAACTCTTTATCTTGGAAGACTTCCTCTACATTGTACCATGTCTACCAAGCTTGCATAACACAACCACGTTTCAAAATTAGAACAAAGTCTGTCATTTCATACATCTAGAATCAAACAGGTTGTACACATTGATGGCAGGAATATAAAAGAAATCAAAACTGAAAATTGATATCGACTTACGCTTGTGACTTTGGTATGACTTTGAGTTCTGCAGTATCTGGAAGATCACCACCGGACTCTGCGGATATCCCTAACCTCTTCTGCTTGGTTCTCTGCATAACATGTTTGGTAGCTGGACGGATCACTGATCGGTACTTATCAAGTTCATTCTGCAACCTCTGGATGAGGACGTCCTTTTCATCCAGTTCCAACTCGAGCTCATCGATGAGTTCATCCCGTTGTCGGAGTTCTTCGATCTTCTCCTGCAGAGCGAACTGGAGATCGCGTAGCGTCGCCATGGCTGTGGCCTGGGGTATGGTGTCCAAGTGCATCTGGTCTGAGTGAGGTTGGAAGAGGGGCGTGGTTGGTTGGTTGGTTGTTGCTTGGTAGGCAATGGATGCGACTGAGAGATGAGTTGATGACGCAGTAGGTGAAGGTGTGAAGCTGGTCTAAGTCTGCGCAGAGGATGATAACTCGAGTCGGCTACAACTGATTATATTCCGTATGTATATTCCAAATATAGGCTCTCGATCACTCGCTTTTGATTTTGAACTCTCCAAATTCAACTCCCAATAAAGTGTGCCGAGGTTGTTTCCAACGGTGTTAATCTTTAAGAGCAAATCTGTTTCAAACAAATTTCTTGAGGATTATGAGACTGACTTGGCAGAAATGGGTTCGTTGCGTGGATAATCCCATCAAATCACAATACGAGATATTATCCATTCGTTTCCAAGGGTAAATCACACTGCCTCACAAGTTTTTTTTATTTTTTTATTTTTTTTTACACTAGAGACAGAATTAATGTCATAGCTATGTGACATGAAACATCTAAGGGTTCAAGCCCCAATAATACGTCTTTGGTTTCGGTTATCCAAAATTTAAAGAAACATACACCAAAGCCGTACGAGCGGTATTAATAAACCACTTGACTGTGCTCCAACTTCCAACTTTTAAAATACATTGACGACAAACTATTTCACTTGGTCGAGATTTCGAGGAAGGAATGAATATAGGAGGCCACCCTGAAAAACAAATTACACTCCCGCCGTGGACTCATACCCGTCATTTTTCTTGCCTTGCCGCGAAATTTGGCGAGACGGATTTTATTAGCTGGCATCGACTTGTGAAAAGCGATAATCGCTTTGAAATGATCTATCAATCCTCCGATTCCCAGTTTGTTTTGACGGTATCCTTCATCACTTTACAGGCCCTATTCTTTTGATTTTGGAGGGAGAGAGAAATACTCAACCAAATGAAAGTTTCTTTTCGAACAGCCAGATATACTGATAGGCACACATTGACTAATTGGCATTGGTAGGGAACATGATAACAGCACAAGACAAAATAAATATGAGAGCCCCAATAAGGAAAACAAAAATGATTGAAAACGTGAATCTGCGCTCCTGATGTCAATAACCGAGGCAGGTTTAACAAATTTCAAAACTTTCAAAGTTTCATCTAGATGCAATAATTTGACTTAAATCCGAAAAAAAAATATATATCATTGAAATGATTTGCCGCTCAAATTTTGGACGGCGTTTGAAAAGCGTCTCTTTACTTCTAATTTAACTTAAGTTGTTAATTCGAAATAGTCTCCACTTTCATCATGTCGATACGGAATCCGTCAAAAGCGTTTGGCGTATGATGTCAATGTATCAAACTTCCATGCAGACACGGTGGATTTCAGGGCATATACATTCATCAGTTCTGCAAGGCCCGTTACTAATCCATAAAACGAATTGTCCTCTTCCAAAACTTAGTCATCATCCTCTAAGAATACACAAAACGTTACAATATAATTCCTTGATAGACTGGACGTTGACCAAACAATACACAAACCAGATTAATCGGTCCGAGTGAGTTTAGAGGGTTATAAACCACTTCAACGTTGATGACACAATCGCCTCAAAAATGTGCTCAAGCAAGTGTTGTTTCAAGACGGTTCTTTATGCAATTTAGGTCCGTGGAAACTTCATGGCACGAATGGAGTAGCCTTTCCAACGTAATCGTAACAGTTATGTAAGAAATCACGTATTCACCAATAGTAAACAAAATATGTGACAAGGGCACCAAATGGACGGCTGAAATATCGAAAGTATTGGCAGATACGATAGTAATTTGAAGCAAGATGTCGTCTGCTAGTACTCCCTGAGTGGTATTGTGTAAATGAATGGATAGACACACAGGGACTCACAGACTGGTCTCTGGACATGACAAATAAAGGACTGAAGAGGGCGTAAGAGCACTCAAGTAATTGACGTGTCAATGTCGATACGATTCAAAACATTTGAAATGTTATTTTATTACCAATGTATTGATAATTGACGTTTTGATCAAGTTTAGGGAGACAGATAGAGACAGTAGAAATACTACAAATTCAGAAGGAGCTTTCTGATTATCTAAGCATTAGTTTTTCACCCTCTTTATTGATGAATTAAATCAAATTCGATCATTTCACTTTGCATTAGAAAAAATGCAATAGAATTTTATATGACACGACAGGCCCCCCCCCCCCAAAAAAAAAAAAAAAAAAAAAAAAAACAGGGTCAATTCAAATCTATAATTGAGCATTTATCACATTACCTCTGTTCTTCCATCTCTCTCTCTATCTCTATCTATTCTTTCACAGTTTTCAAGTTTTCTTTCTCATTCCCTACCCCACCCCATTCTCTTTATGTTGTTATTTCCTCTATTATACCGTATACACCATTTTCTCTTTAGACTTCTGCAGGTTTTGTTTTTTTCATAGTGAAAACATGCAGATTTTACAATCTAGAATGAAAATTTGTCATGCATAATGTTTCACAGCCTCAGTCCATATCGGCTATGCAATAAAAATAAAAATAAAAAGAAAGAACATTGTCTACAGAGGGAATGTTTGACGACGTAGAGAATTTAGCTCAGCCAGGGGTTGTCAAAGTTCGTTACAAGTTTTTGAAAGTTCGTTAACCGTTTTTAAGGTTCGCAAACAAACTTTTTCTTTCTTTTTTGATGGATTCGCCAACTTTCCTGACGAATATTGGCCAACGTCAGGTTTTGCCTCATGTCATGAGCGAATGTTAGCGAACCGTTCTGCAACAGTTTCCAAACGCTGGCAACTGTATGCGAACCCTTGCGAACTCCCAACAATCCCCACGTTCTCAAGCATTCGCCGACGATGACAATGGAACGCAATGTTTTTCGCAAGCCTTCGTATAAAGAGCCAACGAATAAACTTCACTACCTCTAAAACATTCGCCTCTCACCAGAATATATATCCTTTTTGCATTCGTTAAATACGCCCCATAAAATTACACACTTTAACATGTTTAATATTGACGAAGGTCAAGAGTAATATCATAACCCATTTCTTGTCAGATATAACTTCTTTTTATTGACCATCTCGTTTTAATATAAAAATGTAAAATAAAAAAGAATGTATAGCATATTGGTATGGAACAAGCTATGTGGCATTTGAAGGAGAGTGCACTTAACTCTATCAACTTATCGAATTATTGTCATCCTAGTTGGTACAGAAATGGAAGAAGTAGGGCAACATGGGAGGGGACTTTACACACAGAATGGACAGAAAGGGCAAAGATGCAAAGGAGAAAAAGAAAGAGAGAGAGAGAGAGAGAGAGAGAGAAATAAGATCAGTTAAAGCCCATGTCAGATTTGCAATTAAAAAGATCGTTTTAATCAGATGTCAAGAAATGAAGTACTAACTGTAAAATTATCATAGAAAGACAGATCTTTTGCCCATTATATTACAACGTCATTGTAACAATATGAGGACAAGTTAAAACAAGTTTGAATGCAGGGTTGTACCATAACTTTATTTGGGCTTTAATCGTAGTAAACGTTAACATACACAATTCATGTTGTTATAATCTAGTTCTTCATCATTTCTCTTATATATTCTTTTCCCCCAAATTCTGATTAAAATCCGAAAATGGAGCTAAATCTCCAGCAAATTATAACATATCTGTATCATTGAGTTGACGATTCCTTATCATTCCTTTTAAAAACGTGTGATTACAATCAATGTAAATGTAAGAACATAGTTTTGGTTATATATATTTTTTATTTGATTACATTTCCATGAACGTTAGCATGAGCAGTGCAAACAAAAGAATATAATATTTAAAAAAACAAAACGAGTAGATAATAAAAGTACAAAAGATTTTTTTTTTTAAAGGAAGATTCTTATTATTCTAATTATCTTTAAAAATATTTCTATTTATTCTTTTGATAGAAGAAAACAATAAAAATCGTGACGTCTTAGGGTGCTATCTCACTTCGCGGAGACGTCTCCGAGACAAAGTAAAAATTTCGTCTCCGCGACGGATAAATAGTATTAGAGACGTCTCCTGAATTTCCGGAGACGTATTTTTTTTCATAATTGTCGCGGAGACGTCTCGGAGACGTCCTCTAATACAATTTATCCGTCGTGGAGACGAAATTTCTATTCTGTCGCGGAGACGTCTCCGCGAAGTGAGATAGCACCCTAAAATATGAAGAGGTGAATAAATCCGCGCCTAAATCCCAACAACTTCTGCACACATCACCTGGCCGTTCATGTCCCCTGTGACGTAATTTAACGGAAAAACAGGGTGAGAAATTCAGTCCTTTTTTACACTTCATTTCACGCTCTCATAATCTCAGGACGAAAACACGAGACTGGGCGAAAAATGTTTTTCTTAATGACAAGGGCACGTTAACATTGCCAGAGCTTGTACTATTATTTTGCAAAGCCAAAATGAATTGTTAGGTGGAAAGTGAATTGGACCGATAAAGAGTGGACATGTTAACACTACATGACGTACATATAGGACGAGTGAGATTCTATTTTGAATTATGACACGGAAAATGGTAATATCTGCAAACGGACCAGAACGAAGTAGATTAGTGGTCGATTACGAGATGGACGAGGGTCACGAACGATTCATTCGAGGAGAACAAGTATGGAAGAATCCTTTAGAGTAAAGAGATTAGTGCTTGGGTATTTGGGTTTTAAAAAATGATGTAGTGCCCAATACAAAGAATGTTCAAAAGATAAAATATCTTCAAATATGAAAGTCAAGTGGGGAGAACATGTACAAATATAAAAACACACACAAACACACACACACACACACACACACACACACACCCCCACACCCAAAAAACACACACACAGCACAGGGACGGATTCAAACAGTGTGAAAAGAAAAATGGGTGATCAGGAAAGGGTCAATAGGATGAAATTGTTAATTTCACGGGGTATCTGAAAACATGTTTCTCGATTTTCTTAATGTTTTTTCACCTATAAATAACAGACGGATTCAAACAGTGTGAAAAGAAAAATTGGTGATCAGGAAAGGGTCAAGAGGATGAAATTGTTAATTTCACGGGGTATCTGAAAACATGTTTCTCGATTTTCTTAATGTTTTTCCACCAATAAATAACAGTGGAACATCCCTTTAACATTTCCAAGTGACGCGAAGGTGTAAAAAGAACAGGTTGTTCAATAAAATGATTTAACCCGCCTTAAAATCGCACCAGATCAGCTGAACCAAGAATTGAAGGTGTTCAAGGATTTCTCAGACAGGGTGAATGCAGCATAAAGCATGATTGTGTCAAAAGGAGTCAACATTATCTTTGCCAAATAAGTTCATATTCACAGAATGTAATACGAGAAGACGCTCGAGTTTAACTCAGTAAAGATAATTTCACAATGTGGTGACGGGTTTTCACGGAGTGCTCACACAGTTATTTTCAGTTTCACACTGTGTATTCGTTCCTCACAATGTAAATATGTGACGGTGTTAACACGCCCCAACTGACACAACCACTGGAAGATGATTTCACACTGTGTTCAAACTGTATTCACACTGTGTTTCACACTGTGGGACAATGTTCTTTTGAACAGAGCACGCACGCTTCAAGGAATCAACACAGTGCTACCACAGCGTGTTCACATAGTAAACTATTATGTAAAACTATAAGGGAATAATGAATTAAAAATTAATGCGTTTTACCACACTTTTACCACAGCTGATTCGGTTCCGGTGTAACTCAGCCTTAAGAGAAGGTTCTTTCACTGGCAATATCAAAAGATCTCTCAATACGTACTTTACCAATCAATAGTGTTTTTCTTTGAACGACTATTAATTTTATTATTTGATCCTACACTTGTTTGTATTTTTGTACTAGATATGGTACATTTTTAGCTCCTAAATGTACTGTATTATTATTATTATTATTATTATTATTATTATTATTATTATTATTATTATTATTATAATTATTATTTAAACAAACAAACACATAGATATTTGGTATCTTAATACCTTTAATTGCTTTAATCTATTGTTACAACAGCTATTATTATCAAAATAATCAATATGTGAAAGAATATTATACGTATCATGTAGGTATGAAATTAATTTCAAATGTTTTCCTGACTCGGTAGCTCGATGTGAGTGCGAGTATATTAAACTGTCACGATTAATATGACTTACAACCACAATTGAGCACATCACAAATATGAAATATTATCCTGGAGTTCGTCTTTGTAACTAAAGTCTGAATGAACACTTATTTATATATCAAGTGCAACAGTAACCGTTTCTCCGGGTACGTATGTCCTTGAACAAGAAATATGACTATCCCGAAGGACAACAATAATAAAGCACCGCTCTGGAGGAGAATGTGCTACATTTGGGTTACATTTCAAGACCAAACTACGACATGATTATGAAGAGCGACTGGTTCAGATCAAATCTCATTGATCATGTTGGTATAAAATGGCAACCATGGCAAATGAAACAAGTAAGGACATGATTTAGAAATGTAAGCGTTTTATGATAAGATTATTTTTTGTAATATCATACTCAGATCATTTCATAATGATATAATGATATTAATGCACGTTATCATGTGCCATGTAGGCAGGATTACAAATGAGAAAAAAAGACAGAGGAGATAATTATTATACAACTATATAACAAAAAGCTCATGACATTTGTTTTGTTTGGTCGTTTTTAATTTGGGGAATCTGATAATGTACTACGATGAAGCCATCACATGAACGTTATATTGAGTTTCAAAAGAAAATAATAGTTCGACGAGAGCACTTCAGAATGAAAAAAAAAACAAAAAAACAAGCATCAAAATTCATCCAAATCCACTCGTATTTCATTATTTCAAAGAAAACAATGGTCCAAGAGCAATTGCATTCTTTTCAAAGCCCCCTCCCCCAACACTTCAATGAGGGTTTCGTCAGTGTTTAGTTTGGTTTTCATTTTCGACATCAACTCATGTCAATGACCTGCATCCAAATATCGAATTTCTGTTCACGGCAATCCTAAAATAAATCGCAATCATCCATCGAGTTCTTTGATTATGAAAACATAAAACTTTTTGTCGTTCAAACAGCACTCTATCATTACGAGTACCAATTTAAATCAAACCTCTTTTTTAATATGTTTCCTATTATATTTGTAACTGCAGTTTCCAATACTTGTGACTGTAATTTTACTTCATGTTTATAATTGCTCATGAATTCGTGTGCAGAGCACTATGAAAGACAATGTTTGTTTTGTTTTTAGTTCTTTTGTTTTTTTAAAAATGCTCCAAATTTTATTGTCCGAAACGGATATTGATTTTGCCCCTTTTCTCGTGGGCCCGGCAGCCGCTGAGCAGCGGCAGAAGGTCATTGCTCTATCCCCTCTTGTGGAACGCCACACAGGGAAGCAGGAACTACCATTTTTTAACGTCTTTTGGTATGACGCGACCGGGGCTCGAACCCATGACCTCCCGATTATGAGGTTTATAGTTTTAAACAATGTAGTAAAAAAAAAAAAAAAAAAAGGATCAGCCTTGACAGACCAACGGCTTTTTGCTGACCCCTCCATCCTCTGCATTGTCTCTTTTTCTTTTATATATTGTAAATTGTTTTATCATATACTATGTAAAAAATGTTTGTAATCTATTATATAAATAGTGTACAATCTATCGCGCAATACCGTATACTGGATTATAAGTACGACAAATACTAAATTATCCCGAGTGCAGATTTGTTTCTCCGAGGCCGCATAGTCCAGTAATGTTGCAAGATGGAGCGTTCACTATTTACTAAAGTAAATAGACCCCTAGATCTCTGACCTAGCCTAATCTGGTTTTTTGTTTGCCAATTTTTTGGTGCTAATTACGCTATTGTGACGTATGTTGTTGCTCCGCGTAACCATTGTTATAAACTTCTGTGCGCACCATTTTACTGTTATTACGCGCTAGCGCAACAAGGCAATCGATAGAATAGATACTCTCCCCATTCATTTAACACGGGCTTTACCCTCCAAAAACCGAAAGTTATATTGTATTATGTACAATATAACAAATTGAAGGCAGGTCATTTTAGGTCCATTAGCCTCCAAAATGTTTGTAATCCCTTTCCTCAACACATCGTACTATTTTTAGCAAAAACATGACATGAGCTGTATGTCTTCATTTTCTATTTATATCCAATACAGACACTTTATTTGCCGATAATAATACATTATGACATGTGTCGAACTGCAATGTATTCTACAATGACACAACTGTCCTTGATCGTGCTGTGGTTTCTCAGTGTGAAACCCTCCCGTCATAAATGTCATAATTTTTTTTTAAAATGTGATTTCTTCTTGAAAATGTTCTGTAGCTGTGTTTATTAAGTTGATTTACTTGTCCGTTGAATGAAGGCGGTAGAAAGAGCAAAATAAGGGTGAAAATAAGGACAATAGGGCCTACACCTAAACAATTGGAGAGACCTGAAAAAAAAAATTATTAGCGTAATTGTTCGTCCACTGTCGAATAATGAATACTCATTCAATATGAACCTTAATTAAGAAATAGTAGAATAAAATCGAAATATGATATGAAATAAGAAATACATGAATAAACTATTCCGAAGGGAAATACTATGAATATAGGAAACATATGAATGATATATTTCGTTTTGACGACATGAACTGTTCTGGGACCAAAAAAAAGAAGAAATATACATTACATTTAATCTAGTCTAAGTATGTTCGTGGAGATTTCAGGTAATTCATTGTCTTAAAGTACGTGTGCAGGCCCGTAGCCAGGGGGGGGGGGTTCGGGGTGTTCGGGTGTTCGAACGAACCCCCCCCCCCCGCAGGCGAGCAAAAAAAAAAAAAAAATAAAACCCTCACTTTTTTTGCAGAAATGCAGCAGATACTTGAATAAAAAAACAAGAAAGGAAGATTAAAACACTTTGCTTTCAGTCCCCCTACATGTAAAATCTTTAGCTCGCGCTTCGAGCTCGCCACTTTTTCTTTTTGGGATGATAATCATGTTTTTCAGAACAAATTACGCAGGAATTACGCTTAAACCATTTCGCAGGAATGTTTTCGTTTGCATTTGTGTTCTATTTTTTATATTTTTAAATGATGTTATCTTCAATTTTAGGAAATGATATAACAGAAACAAGGCCTAGTGGCAGAGGCGGGGGATCGGGGGGGGCAGGGGGCACAGTGACCCCAAAATTTTCATCCACCCTAAAAGTGCCCCTATTCATGACCTAAAAACGTCCGTTTTCTAAACTAAAAAAAGAAGAAGCCTTTCAGGGTTTTGAAAAGTCCCGTGGACAATTTAATGTTTAAAAAAGGGGCACTTTTAATACTAAAGAGGGCCCCTTGTTACTCCATTATGTCTTTTAAAACCCCAAATTTTCAGCTCGCGCTTCGCGCTCGCGGATACTAAATAGGGTCCATAATGCACAATAAACTACAATTTTGAGCTCAAAGTTTTCTACTCACGCCCCTTTTCTTAGCTTAAAAATGCCCTTTTTATACTAACAAGAAGCATTTCATACTCTTTTAAAGTCTCATGGACAATTTCTTTAAAAAATGTCACTTACAATACTAAAAAGTGCCCCTTTCTCTACTTCATATGTCTTTTAAAACCCCAAATTTTCCTGCACGGTCGCTATGCGACCTCGCACTGTAAAATTAACAAACAATAAATATAAAAGGGTTGGACCCAGTGCCCTCTGCTGGAGACAAACCTTGTCAAAAGAATTGGTGTAATTGTGTTTGGGCTAGATTGGAGATGGGCTAGGGGCCTGCAGCCCACAAAATATTCATAGCAAAGATTATTAATGAGCCAAGATTATTATGTATCTTCAACATGGATCCTAAAAAGAGTCTATAAGGCACAATTTTTAGCTCAAAACTGTTAGCTTGCGGATATTAAATAGGCTCTATATTGGACAATTAACTCCAAATTTGATCTCAAAATTTTGAGCTCGCGCTTCGCGGTCGTATTCCTTTATATTCATTACTAAATGAACAATAAAAAATAAAGGCCATTAAGATTCCTAAAATTTTCAGCTCGCGCTTCGCGCTCGCGGATACGATAAGTAGGGTCTATAATAAACGATAAATCCCAGTTTTGAGCTTCGTGCTCACGGATACTAAATAAGGTCTATAATCATGATAATGCATAGTTTACTCAAAGTTTAACTCAAATTTTCGGCTCGCGCATCGCGCTCGAAATAAAATTCTTGAAAAAGGTCCACTTTTTCAGATTTCGAACCCCCCCCCCCTGTAAAAATCCTAGTTACGGGCCTGGTGTGTTACATTCCTTTTTATATCATATAGTATGCCGATAGGTATACGTTATAGTAGGGATGGCCACACAACAGCAAAAAGCCACTAGAACGGTTTCCATTTCACTGTATGGATGTAGTCACCCATGCATTTACAATGCAAACAATAACCCATGCACTGCCTACTCAATAATACACAGGCAGAGGAATAGCAAAATTTTCAATAAAAAACAGCTTTCGAAATTGTCATTTGGCCAGTGGTAAATATCAATCATTTTTATTCCTAATTGGTCAGTTTCTTCCTTAGAAAATACCTCAGCAGGTGATCAACTTTTCCTGTTGAAAATATTGATATGAAAAAAACTACAGCGTGTTCAAAGTGATGCTTCTGTGTGATGTGTGTTATGACTGGAATTTCTCATGATTGGAATAGATATAGATAAGGAAAAGTGGATATCTATAAAATGTAACTATTTTTGAACAAAAAATGTATTGGGGTAAAAAACAAAGAACAACGTTTACCACTGGCCATTTAAGTTTTAAAATTACTCTACCCTCTCCAACACTCAGCTCTGAGCCACACCACCATGAAATAGCCTATTATCTAGGGTGTTCCTATTGAAACATGCCCTATGGAGTATTTTTCCACGGTGGTCATATTGGATCACATACGGTAACATACCTGTCAAACCATCAGTTTTGTACTGCCATAACTTTTTGTATAATCTACTCATATGCCTCAATTATGTTACTTTAATCTCATTTCATGTTGATACACACATAGAAAATGTTTGGTATGATTTGGTTGAATAAATCAGAGACAAAAGGACCATAAACTTCAGCTTTTATTGCATTTTCTGGCTTTGTCTGAAACTTGTAAAAGTGTTCTAGCAGCTCATTGGTAATCTGAGACACTCTTTGGGTCATATCTTTGAAATGGAACTTCCAATTGTGATAATTCAACTACCAAAATCTTTCTTTTAAACTGCTCTATCCAATAAGCCTAGCAAAAACAACTTTAAAATAACTTAAAATTTTAGTGGACATCCCTAGTTATAGGCTTATTGTTATCAAGCCAGTGTCGCAGTACCACTTCATCACCTTGTGTTTTCTTGGTTTGTATATTACGTAGCCTCATATTGGTTTGGTTTACAATGAACATGAGGGTTTAAAGAAATAATGACTAATTTTCATTGCATTAAAGCTAGAGTTGAAGAACGTGGCACTTCATGTTGACAATATATCGCATGCGCTATTCCTTTATTTATTTATTTATTCATGCATTCATTCATTCATTCATCCATTCATTCATTCATGCATTCATTCATTCATTCATTCATTCTTTCATTCATTCACTCACTCACTCATTCATTCACTCATCCATTCATTCATTCATTCATTCATTCAATAATTCATTCAATAATTCATTCATTCATTCGTTCATTAATACCAGCAGCCATATGTGACGTGATGCTATGTTCACAGACAGATTGCCAAAATCCTTTCAATTGCTTGAATTTGAACATGATTATCTGAATCATTAAAATCTGAATTATTAAACATAATTCACGAGATGCAATTTATGACAATTTAAATCTAAATCTCGGCGTAAAGCTTTTCGATATTCATTTGCCAAATGCGGGAGGTAACAAAGATCATGGCTATAGCCTACGTATCAATCACTAAATAGATACATAAAAATCACAATTACGTTATTACTTCAAAGTTGTTTGAAAGTTATACTTGGACTAGATGAAAGGAGCGTATAACTGGAGGTCTGTTTCACAGGACACCAGATGAAGCACACATTGACGGCAAACAAAGAGCACTGGACATCACGAAAAGACCTAAATTACTTTCATGGGGACAGCCTACTAACCTACATTTTCTTGTTTGAAAAGCACACCTAATTCAACACACTGGCAAAGGTTTCCCCTCTTATTGGTCCGGCAAAGACCTGCTGGCCTGCAAGCTTTATAGCAAGAATGTCATACCTAAGAATGTTATTAGGGGGGGGGGGGTTCGATTTGTGTCGATGTGCTGCTTCAACGAGGTGGGGAGGTAAATAATGGAAGCTTTTCACAAATAATTATCATAACAACGATAGCTTCTTCACGCGTGACGCTACTGGGGGGCGTTTCATGAAAGGACTTGTCGGACGTTTTATCCGACAAACTGTTATAAGCTACTGAAATGCTTGCATCTGATTGGCTGAGAGCAATTTTGTCGGATGAAATATCCGACAAGTCCTTTGATGAAATGCCCCCGGATCTTATCAGTGGTAACGCCAATGTACTGGTAGGCTGAGACTAGCCATTTCAAGGTCTCGATAAGAGGCTTTGAGATGTATGGGGACGCTCGCAAGGTGCTAATGATATACCACTTTCAAACAATCGTCCATCATCGCACCCCTAACTACCCTCCAAGATGGGCCTTTAATTGCATTCAGTCAGTCCTCCAAGGAGCTAATAACTCGAAGGTTACATACATCACATTTGATTGGTACGGGTCATTACCAAACATTCATCACCAAGTTAAGAGTTGTTACATCTTCTTTATTTTCTCTCCATCATTCTCTCTCCTTTCTCATTGTTCTCATCTAACATTTTGTATGAAACCCTAATTTTGGCGTCTTCGACTCTCCCTTTTTTCTATTGTCTTTACACCTTCCCGGCATATATATTTCCCTTTATACTCTCTTTCTCTGTCTCTCCAGTTTTCTGTCTACTCTCTGGGCCTCTCCCCTCTTCCTTGCCAAAACCCCATCCCAAGGCCCCCCTCTCTCTCTCTTTCCCTCTCTTTCTTTCTCTCTCTCTCTCCTTTCTTTCTCTCTCTCTCCTACCTCACTCTCTCCCTCTCTCTCTCTCTCTCTCTCCCCTCCATGCCAAAGTTTTCCTTTCCAGCCATTATGACTTTGATTTCTCCTTTCTTCTCTTTCTCAATGTTCTCTCCATCTCACCATGACTTCTCCACATCCCCTCCCTCTCTCTCTCTTTCTCTCTCTCTCTCTCTCTCTCTCTCTCTCTCTCTCCATTTCTCTTTCTCCCACTCCATCTATCTTCTCCCTTATTCCCACCTCTCTCACTCTCTCTCATCAAACACTCCTCAGGTGTCTAGTCTTTTAACAAATCTTTCACCATGCCGTCTGCTCACTGGACTAGAACACTTCCACACTTTACAATCGCTGAATATAAGGATCAGATTATCAATAAGCAATTAAGCAAGAAAGGAATAACTTTTCCAAATATTACTGCTAATATATGCTATTATAATTCTATATCATTAGGATCATAAATAATCTTACCTGATTAGATGAAGCAATGATAGATGAATGGTAGCCACAGTGAAACATCCGAATAAGCGTAATTTGTGGAGAGAAAATAGAAATAAACAAAATATGACATTAGGAAACAATGAATATAAATCAGTAAGTGGTAAGGGAATGATATATTTACAATTTATAACATATATGGTTACTGCACCAGACATCTGGATTTTAGGTGATACAAAACACAAAGACAACTATTTTAAATTTATACAGTATATGTTATGATGATGTTCCACAGCATTTATATTGCGCAATATTTCTGTTAAAAACATACAAAGGCGGTATGAATTCATGATATTAAAACTTAATTTCAGTCTATATTTAGATTTTACATTTTTTTCTGAAAAAAAAAGGCGACCAAAACTGATTTGGATCAATAATTGAATAAGTTTTGATTATAACGAAATCACACACATAAGGTTTCACAGCGGTAAATATTTCCCCCTTGACTCGTGTGTTAATTTTAGATTTCGAAACGTTAGCAGAGAAAAGGGTGAAAATTGG
>CALNVZ010003433.1:41877877-41937833 GCA_940671915.1 Paracentrotus lividus
AGAGTGTCCAAGTCTTGCTTTCCTGGGAATCGGTGTCATTAAACAAATCAAATTAATACATTTTCGTCAATCTAGCGTTTAAAATTAGTTATTTTGTCTTTGGGTTGGCTCGCACTCACATTTTTGGTGTCTTCGAAGTAATTAGGCGTGTGTAACCATAAAAAATATTAGAATGAAAATCAATTTAGCCGTTTCACCAGACTTTACAATCATGTACATGCCCTTAAATAATCATATTTCGAAAAACTCATGATCCACATGCACATTGCCTTGGAATAGTTCATCAAAACGATAAGTATAAATGAATTCATTCTAATTTGCCAAATATAAACAAACAACCTAAGGGTAGTTGTTTTATCAAGAAAGATACGATTTTTCAAAACTCTTTGAGTGTTCAACTTACACACACAAATGACCAACGTCTCAAAATGACATTACACCTTTTCAATGGTAGAAATCATGATTTATATGCTGGAATATGCGCGTGAGTCACATTTTAAGTTTGAATAACAGGAAACGTCATTTTACCGATGTACATGTCGTTAAACATATTTCAATGCCCACGTTCACGTACATGTACCCTCCCCGAGCTATTATAGGTCTATACTTTCCATACCACTGATAATCGCATTGCCAATGGCGCTACTAACTTCCACCTGGCTCTGACGAAAAACCCCTTGCTTATTTACTTAACATATTCTTGGCAAATTTCATTGACCGAAATTGAAGAAGTTTGTTAGCACTAATGCGGCGGTCACAACTCGCCGTACCTTCGACGTGCAACTCCTTATGATGGATTTCGTAGAAAATTCGTGCAGGGGAGGTACCTTGCAGGTACAATGCATGTACGACGTGCAGGATGGTTTTCCAATAACCTTACTATAGAAACGCAGGAATTGCAGAAGTTGACCCAGGACCTGTGCGTGCATTGCACATGCAACGCAGGCTACGTTGATGGCACGTGCCCCGTAGCCTACGACGAGTTGTGACTGCCGCATAAAGTGAATGACCTACAATCTCGGATGACTGGGGAGGCAACATATCGAGTAGCCAAGACTCATACAGCTGTACAAATATACATATGCAATGTTACGGGCAAAAGGATATATCTCCAGTGAGAGGAAGATATCACCAGGGCCCCGTTGCATTAAAACTTTAACCCGAGTTTTTTTTTTTCCGGTAAACATCTGAAAACTCCGGTTACAACATTTTATCGGATTTTTTCCCCATTGCATAAACACTTTAAGTTTCAGTTTCAGTTTTCAAAAGTATTTATGCATTCGATTTTTTAGGGGGTTTTAAAACTCAGGTTGAATAACCTGAGAAATAGGTCTACATAACCTGATTTTTTTTTTACCCGAGAAAACTCAGGTTAGAAAAAAAATTATGCAACACCACCCTAAGGTCATTACCAAAATCGTACTGAAAGGAAGTTTTTTTTTCGAAGCTTCTTAAACGGTCTAGGCTGATATGCGGCACAAAAGTTGATAAATGTGGCATTATGAACATTATTTTATGCATTTAATTAACAGCAACGACAGAAGATTTTTAAGTATGAGATACAGGTAGGGTGACAGAAGCCACATATTTTGTATGGAATAAGGTAGCTTGTTGGATTCCCATGAAGACCATAGCAGCGACTACGGGCACTATCTAATAAAGATGTTGAATCATTAATGATCAGATTATCATCCAGCCAAACAAAAATAGCCGATGTTCGTCAAAACTCTTTTACATTGTATTTAAATGTTTCATGAAATTCTTTTCTGAATTGCACGAGGATAATTATTTTCCGAAAAACTATCAAATCAAATTCAGAAACACCAGTCATGTGGGTACTATCTAATAAAGATGTTGAATCATTAATGATCAGATTATCGTACAGCCAAACAAAAATAGCCGATGTTCGTCAAAACTCTTTTACTTTTTATTTAAATGTTTCATGAAATCCTTTTCTGAATTGCATGAGGATAATTATTTTCCGAAATACCATCAAATCAAATTCAGAAACACCAGTCCTGTGGGTACTATCTAATAAAGATGTTGAATCATTAATTATCAGATTATCATCCAGTCAAACAAACTAGCCGATGTTCTTCAAAACTTTTACATTGTATTTAAATGTTTCATGAAATCCTTTTCAGAATTCCACGAGTATAATTATTTTCTGAAATCATATCAAATCAATTTCATAGCTATGCAGGTTCATGCTCGCGATTCATTACGGATTTGAGATGTACTTGTACATCACTTAAAACAAAACCCTCGTGTGAGGGCAGCAAACAAAATGTAACTCGCATACTCATTGATGTCAGAGTCTATCAAAAGAAGTTTAACCACACGTCATGATTTTACTTTCATGTCGGTTGTTCAAATAAAAGAATGCACATTAAGAATTGCATCAAAATGTAGAAATATCTGGGATATCTTTTTCAGTGCGCACTCCTTATCGAATTTGTTCACATAAGTTTAAGTAAATCATTGAAGTTATTCAAACAACTTTATATCATTCATAGCAATAAATCCCCCCCCCCCAAAAAAAAAAAAAAAAAAAAAAAAAAAGAGAGAGAGAGAGAGATGATAAGAACGACGAATTGTGAAGAAGGAAAAAACAAAACAAACTTAAACCATTATGCTGACTTAAAGAGAGAAATAGCCGGAAGGGAAAGTTTGTGCAAGAAAGAGAGAGAGAGAGAGAGAGAGAGAGAGAGAGAGAGACGGATAGAGAGATGAGAAGGAGAGAGAGAGAGAGAGAGAAAGAAAGAACATTAATAGAGATGAAACATCATAAACTGAAATAAAGTTTTAAAGCTAAGAAAAAAAAACATTACGCACATGAAGGGAGATGATGTGAAAGAGAAAGAGAGACAGAGCTTTTAAAGAGTGAGATAGAGAGAGTGAGAAAGAAAGAGAGAGAGAGAGAGAGCAAAGATGAGAAAATACAAATAGAAAAACGGTGTTGTCGTTCAACAGAAAACCCAAAGCAGAAAAGCACGAGCTTCGCAGTAGAACAGACGTCAAATCAAAACGTCGCCCTCTTTTGTCGAACACACTGTTATCTTCTCTTGATGTGAAGTCACTGAAGTAACTAAAGGTTATATATTTCTTATCGTCTACTTGAATACCCCTCGAGAAATCAGCGATATTATTCCTCAAAAACAACTAGGTTACAAGAAATGTTTACACGTCCGAATATAGCTCAAAATTACACGTATGGAAACAAACACAGGCCCATCCATCATTCGCACTGCCCCCCCCCCCCATACAGTAATGACTTGATTTGGTTTTCATCATATCTGGGCTGTGTTTCCCCAAGTCGTTCGTAAGTTACGAATGACTGGTGATCACTTCTTGCGCTATATGATATGGCATGTGATTTAATATAGCACCAAAGAACATGTTCCAGTCGTTCGTAAAGACGTTTGTAACTTTAAGGGCGACTTGGTGAAACACCACCCAGCTGTCCTACCGCGGATTCATAGTTTTGAACTCGACATAGAAACATCTTCAAGGAAACATCGCATTGAATAATGGAGTAAAATTTTCTAACAAACTTTGAAAATACGGAGAGAATGGATTTGAACATAAAAACATGGTTTTTTGTTTTTGTTCCGTTTTTGGTGCGTGCAAATTGCACATTGAATCGATGCCATAATGTTTTAATCATCTTAAGTTATCAAACAAAATCTACTTAATATTTACCACTTTGTAATTTAACAAATATTAAATTAACTCTTCCAAGTATGCAAATTGAAACATATATAAGAAAAAAAAAATCGTGTTTGATATACGATGAAAAACATTAAATAATATCATTTTATATTTTGTAAACTCACAAATCTTTCCCCGGTGTCTAGTAATGACTGCACTTCATCGGATGCGATTGGGGTCGCAAGGGGCACATCCTTTTTTTCCGGGGGGTGGGGGTGGGGGTGCAACATAATAATGTACAGACCAAATGAAAAAATATAATTCCCCATAATTAGGCGCCCCTCCTGAACTCAAATGCAATATGCGACCCCCATCTCAAAATTCAAGAATCATCTGCTGCAATGACAACCAGGGGGGGGGGGGGCATTTCATGAAAGGACTTGTCGGACGTTTTATCAAACTGTTATAAGCTACTGAAATGCTTGCATCTGATTGGCTGAGAGCAAATTTGTCGGATAAAATGTCCGACAAGTCCTTTGATGAAATGCCCCCCAGAACAAATTCAAAACATTTCACTGTGAACTCGACAACGTCTTAACTTCCAAAAGGTATCCTTGACTTATCTATTTTTAAGGAGACCTCTGATGGAAGAAATATTTATCCAGATATAGAATTCAATGTTACTGGGTCAATTAAGTGCTTCAATGATGAAAAATGTCGGATCAAGGGGGCGCGAGAGGAGTGCGCCCCTATTTCTTTTTAACGCCGCAGCAATCACATGTACACAACGCAAGACAAGGGCATTGAAATTTGAGAAAATAGCCGACAACGCACACATAGAGCGTATACATCGACAACATATAACACATATTAAAATACGCAACGAATGCACAACGTTGGTCTAGCGCGCTCGACGCATGAGTAACCCACACCCAGCGCATACTGCGCGTTGGCCATTCGTCGTACATGTGACTGCGCCATGAACGATCATACATTTCGGTCTGTGTCCCTTATTTTCCACATTCCGGCTGCCCCCACTGGAAAGAACACAGTGTCTCACACTGTGATACACTGTCATCACAGTGTAAAATCCTTTCACACTGTTAAATTCGAGCGTTTAACAGTGCAAATCACATTCTCACATTGCTAAGGAGTGGGAAACTGAGCATCTTTATGTTCACACTATATGAAAACAGCACCAGTGTGAAATCATCTCATAGTTGCCTCTGTGAACACAGTGTGAAGACACTGTGAACATACTGGTGAGACACTCTTTTCTTTCATTTAAAGCAGGGCCGCCCCCACGCCCCCCCCCCCCAACTTCAAATCGTGGATCCACCACTGGTGAAAGCATGATAGGTATGTTAACAAAACAAATACGACTTAAAGGAGAGAAGTAAGCGGTCAAGTGTATTTATTTTAGCCCATAGCCTTAAGGTAAGATAAGTGTTCTCAATTCCTTGCGATCCTGCCTACTTCACATTCTCTAAAGCTACATAAACAAGTTCAAGGCTAGCAGCTTGGTAACATCTACAAGGCTGAAAGCTCTGTCACATCCATAAGAATGAAAGCTCGGTCATACCCGAATAACCCAAACCCAAGCAGACAGAAAAAAAAAATCGATTTGATCAAACACTCAGCTAGACTACTCTCTAAATGGGCCTACAATGAAATATGAAGGAGTTAATTTACCACTCTACATTTAGAGTGAAGGAGCTTTCACACAAAGACGAATGGGTATGAGTGAGAGTTTGAGTGGGGCTGTCTCACTCGCAACAGCTGTCACAATCGACAATGGGCCGAGTGTATCCGTTTCCAGCTCAATATCGATGTGTAAGCTGAATATTTCCACTCATGGAAACGAGTGGAGACTTATTCATACGCGAAAATCATATGATTGTGCGCGTATGAATAAATGTGCACGATTAGAGATTAGGCGCGTGGTGTGCGCGTGGTGTGCGCCTGTAATCCAGTTGAGAGAGGTTGTTGAACTGATTCACCCGACCCAGGTTCGATTTCAAAAAAGAAATACCAATTTTGTTCTTTTTCTCTGGGTTTTCAATTTGAGATTTAAACGCAAAAAGACGTCAATTACAAATACGAAAAAAAAATTCGAATAAAGTCCATTAGCTCTTCCACTGAATTATTGGCAATAATACATTTAAAGAGATCCATTTAAATTCATTATAAACAAGAATTCAGTGGAAGAGCTAATGGACTTATCTAGCAATTTTTTCATGTTTGTAATGGACGTCTTTTTTGTTTTACAAATTAAAACCTCGATTATTTTTCTGATTAATATTTTATCGGATTTTAACTTTCACCCATCAAGTATATTACTAGTACAATTATACGTTCATAGAGAGAGTCACAAAAAAGAGATACGGGGAGCTTTGATTGAGTGCATCATATATTTTTCAATGTGACAGATTTGTTATGTATTATAGACCACTGTTTATTTAATGGAACAGATAACTCTCAGTTAATGACTGGTGTGATAAATATCAGAGGCAATCTATCATCTTTACAGATTATTTGACTTATGCGCATTTGAAAATAAGTTCATCCAGAATTCTAATCAGATTCAACATTCTCAATTCTGTTAAGGATACTGGTTAACAATAAAAGCTATTAGATTACGTGATATTTTGTATAAATTAAACCCAGGAAAATGCAGCTGAAAAAGGTTATTCGGTGCTTTTAAAAAGTGAAAATATAAATTTAAATTTAATGTTGCTCTATCTTTATTCTTTTGATGAATATATAAAAAAAAGGTAGTTCCTGTGCATTATTATTTTTTAATGTATAATATAGTACATCCATGTATACATGTATTCATGCATGTCTTACGGCATTTTAAAAAATTTTATAGTTATTGGGGGACTCTCGTTATAACAGCTCTAAATAATGGTGCTTTAAACCATTAAAGAATTCAATGGTACCAATTTACCTCACTTAGGTCGAGTGTGGCAAATAAAGATCAATGTGTTGCCAAATGACGTCAGTGAACTGGTCGGGATTCGAACCCGGTTCCTTATGATTGCAAACTTTCTTGCGATATTCAATGTGAAGTTGTTCTCTCTCTCTCTCTTTTTATTGGGGGGAATAGGGTGCCTCTCCCCACCGCTACAACACGCACGATTTTTTTTTCAAGCAATCATTCATTCCAGAATTTAGTCACACTCTGCGCGCCATTTCCCGACTGATAATGAGTACTCGTTGACATTAAAACCTCTTGTGGTGCAGTCGCTTATATGCAAAAACATTCTTCAAAAGGGAGCTATCTTTGACAGAATGTTATTTTCAGTCTTGCCTCATGACATTTTGATGTACATTGGATAGATATACGTATAGTATATTAACCCTGCGTATATATATAATATAAGTTATATTACTTTCCAAATCATGTCATGAAATCAAACAAATGGACATTACCGGGTCTGATTTGTGGACGTAAAGGGGAACATCGTTTTCCCCCACAGGAATCACAGTTGTAGACACACACAAAAAAAAAAAAAAAAAAAAAAAAAAAAAAAAAAAAAAAAAAAAAAAAAAAAAATCATAAAGAATAAAGTCTAACTTATATTTCAGCAGATTTGTAGACATCAATTTATTTACAGAAACAGCGAATTATGTTTGTTAGACAAAATACGTAAGTTTATGATATGGGGGCTTGTCCGGGAGTCGAACCGCATACGATCATGACGTTTTCATCGTAGAGAACGCTATTCGATGTTTGCTTTAATACTATTACTGTGCAAAAGCAGCGGAAGCATCGAATGTTTCGAGCCTGTAAGTTACATACGTACGCGCGAATAAAGGCCACCACACACCATACGACTCACGACTTGCGACTGACCGACTTTGGATCTGAAATATCTACTCACATATATTTTGCAACGCGCTTTTTTAAAATTTCAGATCCATGGTGAGTTGGTCGTGGGTCGTGAGTCGTATGGTGTGCGGTGGCCTTTAAATTAAAACTACCCTACGTCACAGACATTGTATTATTGAAATCATCGTGAAATCCACTGTAGAGTTAACCTATTAAAGTAAATAACGATCTTCATCTCAGATAAACCATGTATTTTTTTCGTAACCAACCTTTATTTGTGTATATGCTTCTAGCGTTTCAAAGTAACAACATAATTATACCTTCCGGTCTTTTGCAATTATTTTCGCTTTACCCCATTTCAGCGCATAATATAGAGCTTAACGTAGCAACAACCAGATCCCTAAGAATAGCATATATATATATATATATATAAACATATCAAGAGCTTCTGCCGTCACCCTTTGTAAACACCCTTATCGATCATTTTCCAATTGACACATTGGCACACACGTTTCCGCTGCGTGAGTAAAGCTCTTAACACAAGACGATCATGTCGAGTCAAAAGAAAATGTCGCGGCAGAAAGAAAATTGTGAGCTTAATTTCCTTTCGAGAGCGAGATTGTCGATGACTTGGTAGCGATTCGTGTCTCTTTACAGCCTCTCTAACAACACACCGTCATCATAACCTGATATCAACCCTCACATCAACGCTCCTGACTCGGCTATTCTGTCAACGTTGAAGTGATAATCAAACAAATAAAATAAGCAAAGAATGGAATTGATGGCGATTGGCGAGTGGGCACCAATTTTCAATTGATGCGGGGTTTATTTTTGGTAGCACGGTCCTGGCACGTTGAGATGGCTCACCTATTTGGAGAGGTAACATAACAAGAGGTTATGATTCCGAAGCCTGTACAACACTAACTCACAAAGAACACCTACTCAAATTTAAACTCTTAATTGAGAGAATGCAACACTGAGTTTATGAGATGCAGTATTGTCAAGTCTAACACATTTACCCACTTAGAGACTTTATGTATTTATTATCACTTTTTTTTAAAGAAAAGATTAGACAATACTTTACGAAGGTTTGCATAGGTCTAATGATAACCGGGGTTTAAAACGAGTAAAACGTGGTATCATTTTACAATTTACCACTTTGTCTGTAAATTCGGGCTAAATAAATGTTACGATTTCGAAGTATCTACACTCTAAAAACTGAAAGGTTGGAAAAGGAGTATTCATTGGTGTCAAATGATAGATGAGGATATGAGCTTTTCTCTACATATAAATCTTTCCCCCAAGAACCATATATTTATTATTTTGTAGCCAGTTCAAAAGTGTATAGATCTTTCTGTGACACATTGTATTGGAGACTGACAGCGTTTTCACACAGGGTAGAAAACGCCGTCACACTTCGGCTCTTATCCGCTCTTTATACCAATATTTCAGCCCTTTTCGTTTTTACAGTGTAGATGCCCGATTCGCATATAATAACTACTCAGGGGGGGGGGTTCATTCTCACAATTAGTTGTGAACACAAAATAGGACTTTCGAAAATAACCAAACGCCATATTGTCATATACACCTTTTGACAAAAAAAATGTACGTATTTAATTGTGTGTGTGTGTGTGTGTTTGTGTGTAGGGGTGTGTATACATTTGTTCCCCACTTGCAGTCATGCACACACTTTCCAGAATGTGATTTTTCATTAAGGTTGCATCATGAGTTTACAGGGAACTTGTGAAAATTGTCAATGATGGTTTTGTCCGGCAGAAATAAATAAACGAATGACTTCTTATCGATCAAACAACATTAAAAGGTTATATTTATATGTGAGGCGTGCAAATCATGTGTGAAACACATTTACTTTCAAGATTATAACATTATTGTACATGGTAACCTTGATTCTTGAATCGATTGCGAGGCTTTTAATTCCATGATTGACAGTTGAAGAACTTGAAGACCAATAATGGCTGCAGCGTCTCCCGAGATCCCCCCATAAAAAAGGTCTCAATAGTAAATGATCTTGTTGCTCTTATATAAGGGCGTGTTGCTTTTGCGTCTTAACCCTATTCAGACTGGCATTTTCAAGAGGAGATTTTGACTGGGGGGGGGGGGCAATTTGACCCCCCCCCCTGAGATCTCGGCCGCGGATGGTCCGATTGCCGTGAAATTTTGCACGAACGTCGCTGCACATGTAAAGGGTGTCGCTGATATGTTTTTTTTGAAAAAAAATTTCACATATTTAATTTATGCTAATTTATGCATACTCACGTATGCAAATTAGATGCTTTTTTATTGAAATAGTTAATATTTCATTAATAAATATAGTTATGAAGCCCAAATTTTTTCTAAAAGTTGCTGAGTAGCATACACAACAGTATTGAATTGACAAATTCAGAAATTTCAAATTAATTCTTTTGTATTCTATTGTTTTATGAATTTCTTATGTATTCTATTGTTTTTATTTCTTATGTATTTCTTTGTTTTTGTAATTTTTTATGCTTGAGAAATGTATTTTGATCAATATAAAGACAAATTTAATTAATCAAAAGGCTCAGAAGACACAATTATCAGTGTTATAAAGCAATTTAGAAAAAAGCAGTATTTTGTACACAAACGCATGCAAAATGACGATTTTCGTTCAATTTTGGCCTGACATACGATTACATAATGTTGCGTAATGCGACAACGGAGTGTCCGATTTTTTCGAACTTGGTGTCAAAAGTTGCAGGACACTTGAAAGAAAAAAGTCATAAAGCGCCGGGTTGCGATTCGCAGCGGTTGCGCGGCAGTCGCGGATTTTGTACAGTGGGGGTCAAATTGACCCCCCCCCCGTCTGAATAGGGTTAAGTATTATGTATGTTTCAGTGAATAAACTTGTTTGTAGATTATTTTGCTTTTGTAAGTTGTTACTTTCTTCAGAAATTTGTTAGTAATAAAGCTAAACTTAAAACATGATAGTCTGATGGTGTGTGCGTGTGAGTGTTATTACTTTTTATTTATTAAAAAAAAAAAATATGATTCATGTTGTACAGTTTTTTACTGAAATGTGATAACTATACCTCAAATTAGCGGATTTGTGTAAATGAGTGGGTACCTATACGAAAAAGCGTATACCGCGTATAAGGCAATTTATATTTCAAACCATACTAAGAGAAACCTTTAGAATTACTATAATTTTGCACTTCTCCATTTGTTTTCTTTTGTACTTTAGCAAACGGACCTAAATATTTCAATTCATATATCGTCCAAACAACGAATTTCCCACACGACTAGTGCCCTGTAACATAAAAAATATACGATTAATTTACGATCGAGTTTAACTCTTAGTAAATGGTTTACCACAGACTTACGATTGAAATCAATCGCAAGATTAATCGTATGTTTTATATCACAGGACACAGGTCTGATAGCTGTTGTTTCTAAACGAGATAAATTTGAGTAAGACAACCATGTCGCATCATTCATACTCTATCATCAATATGCCATAAGGGATCATTTTGATGACAGTAATTCAGCAATCACGCAAAGACAGATTTATTGCCCTAGATGTACACCTAATCCAAAGCTTACTTGACCAATCAGGAACGGTCTTACATATCACTTATGTACTTCTTTGCATGACTCTGTCCAATCGCCAATAGCCTACTATCCATCTCACAGAAGATATCATGACAGGGCAAAGGTTTCATATAGCATGCACTTTTAAGTCGATCTCCATTAATCCATGTCTATTCATAAAGATCTAACGTAACAAGTCGTTGATTAAACCAAAAGTGACATATTTTTGTCCCTGATGAATATTCCAATTACAGCCTACTAGAACAATAAATCCTTTGAATAAATCCATCTCCCGATCTGTTCTTATATCTCATGTTGAGTAGCTATTGAGTAGGCTTTACTTAAGCCTTTTCAATGTCGGTTTTAAGAGGATTATAGTGGACGTCAGGAAAGACATACATGCATCATTTTGATCGTCATGACGACCTTGACATAGATAAAAAATTTCACGGAAACAAGTTTTTGTTTTGTAACAAATTAAAAGAATATATCAGTAGAACGGCAAAGAAATCCTGCTGAAAATAGTCTTGTATTACTCTGCATGCATACAAAATTAAGTGTGAGACCTTCATTTTTGTGTGCATGAATCTGAATTTGAATCATCAGCGGTGACGCCATCGTACCGGTAAGCTGAGACGAGCCATATCAAGTTCTCCATTCAGTATATCGAGCTTAGAGCGTCACGCGTGAAGAAGTGACCATTATTACTATAGTATTTGACAAAATTCTTCTATTCTTTACCTCTCAACCTCGTTAACCCATCAAGGACAATGTCTCCTTTTATTGACGCTTTTGCATTATCTTTGAAACTAGAATGCCATGGAATATGAATTACATATCAACCGAAAGAGCAAAAATCACTGACATAAAGAGATTTTTTTTTTCTGCCACTGTATATGGAACGGTTCTTGAATTAGAACACTTCTTATGAAAATAATCATTGAAATCTCTAAATTGGCAACGCGAAGAAATATGAAAAATCGCTATTTTCAAGCCCAAATTGGCAATTTTTTCGATGCATTTTGTAATTTTCATTAGTAAAGTGTTGTTAATTATTAATTTTATTTTTTTAAAGGTTGCAGGAGTGAAATAAATTTATAAAATTTGCCAATTTGAGGATCAGAAAGGGATTCATTTTGACCATTGAGAAATCTCTGTCATCTATGGGTTAAGGTGGCAGGTAGACACAATTCGAAAACTCCATTTATAAAAAAAATATCCGTGCAGATAATGGATGGCGTATATAAGGAGTAAAATTTTCAGTCTGTAATCGAAAATGAGCGGGAAAACTGCTCACTCTGTCAACGAGTGAATCGACTGAATTCAAACTCACTTAAATCTTAGAGCTTTACCACTCGATAAGGATTGCAATTCACTCTTTAAAATTTGGAGAGTACTTAAGTGTGGAGCAAGAAACCTTTTTTTCGTGTAGCTGTTGTTTTATGCAGCCAAGATCCAATGCATACTGGTTCCATCAATCATAATTGTGCTCCGTTTCGTTGAAGGTTAATCCACTTTAGGATACATATCACAATTAATGTAACATCAAATTTATTTATGTTCAATATCATATAGTGCATCGCGTGTAACTTGAGAGCACATTTATCATTCATCAAAGCACATTTGGCTTTCCACGCACACACGCTAAATTTGGTTAGGGCGATTTGCTTTTGAATGGCGAGCAACATCATCAGTCTCTCTCAGAAGTAAGTTAACCCTCTTTGTGTTATTCTTAGAAAAGGTGAGTGAAAATTATGTAGCCATATGGCTACAAAGCACAAAGAGGGTTAAATATTATGGGAAGGGGTACACATTTTTTTCTCCAATCTATGCACAGTCGTTATATTAAGTTTATTAGTAATTCCGACATTTCTTGGATAGCTTGAGTATGTAGGCCCGCGGTATAGATCATTTTGGTAAAAACCATTCCATTGCTTTCTATAAAGTCACGTAAATTAAACATTTGGTTACGCCTTTCTTTAATCTATTCTTTCTTTTTTTCTTCTTTTTTTTTATGGGGGGGGGGGTAATAGCGAAAACAAAAATTTAAAAATGAATTACACTTCAAAAATGAGAACGGCGTCTTCCAAAAAAAGCAACATCATGAAGTGTTTCCGGTTGTTCGGGGCGTTCTGTTTAATTTCCGAGTGCTTCACAATTCCGTTCACGTCTGGTATTTCTTTAAGCAAAGTCATCTGAAACGACGCCATCCTCCTGAGATATTTGTAAGTTTGACTTGTTAAACCCAACAACATGATCAGTTAAGGCACAAGAGGTGTGACAACTCTGCATACACATGATTTAGGGCGTATTGAAAAAAAATATTTCGCTCGTGTTTGATGGAACGTTATATATGTAGCGTTCTTTCAAAGAAAATGTTAAATAATTTTTAACGAGTCGCTATAATGATAGCATCATTGCATTTCATATATATTTTTATTTTTTGTTTGTTCTGATATAACATGCATAAAGTTACCTGTAGATATTTTATAAAAGAAAAACAATACCACATGCTATTTCAAAAATCAAAGAGATATATGACCGGAATTCGCATAAAACACATGAAGACAAGAGCGTTTACAGGAGCGAGAACTAAAAAAAAAAAAGAAAACAACATCCATATCATCCCCTTGAAATACAAATACACATCGAAAACTATTATTATTGTAGTTTTCTTTGAGCAACAAAAAGGCAAAGAAAAATGACAAGTTAATGCTTTTGTCGACAGAGGTTTAATAAGAATGATTTAGATGTAAATATTGGAGCTACTCAAATCATCATATCCTAGACACGTGACCTTGTCACAACCAATTACACACCAAATGAGCAGTGCTCAAATGTTTTTAATGTTTTTTTTAAAAATTTTTATATCGCGTGTGATTCAATTTTGAGTATTTACGCCATGAGCCTTGATTGCCTCAGTTCCAGTTATGCACAGAAATATCAAAGCATGTACCACAGAATACTCATACGTCTGTAAAGAAAGAAAGTCGTGTATCTCTCAAGAATTTCACAAATTGAATTTAGTCTTTCTTATAACAGGGCTAACGATTTACATCTAAAGGCCCATAATTATATTGCTTATAAGATATTCATTTTTTACTTATTTATTAATTAACCAATCTATGTATTTATTCATTCATTTAGTCATTTTCTTTTGTTGACATAGAGTGACCCTGTCGGTATTTCACACACTGTTTTACTGTTCTAGTGACTCTAAAATAACTACATAATTGACTGAAACACAGACTAAGTATAGTACTCCTCCATTTGGTTACATCACTTAAAATTCCCTAGCCACTGTGGTAACACTGGTCGAGTACTTGACAGTTTTATAATTGTAGCAAAAACGTGTGTGGTTTAACAAGAGCTGATAGCAAATTGGTCGGAAGACTGTTCATCAAATTTCTCTTTGCATTGAAAAAAAAAGCTCCATCGTCCATCAACCTCTATGCAAGTGCTTTTCGACTTTGATAAACACACTTGGTAGTATCTGTAAATTATTTTAGATCAGGAGATATTTTTGCAGTAAAAACACTTTTCTTTTTTTTTTACTAATTAAAAGTCAACCACGAACTACGTTGGACCACTATGGTGAATGGAGCGATTCAGTTTGATTATCAAAATAGCTTTAAAAAGATTTATCCAACAATTGTAATCATATCATCATATAAATACACCGTTTGTACGCATTTCTGTTTACGCGGAAATGAGAACAAATCGCTTCATGAAAAGAATAGTTTGTACTATTTGATTTGTGAATTATGCAGTCAAAATGTTACATACACTCGCTTTTCTCATTATTAAACACTTGCTTTAAATGATCTAAGCACACTTTCAGCAATAATATTGACACATTCATTTCTTATTCAACCCCATCAGTTTTCTTTCTACAGTGTCTTAATTTCTTTTCTCCATGGATATTCAAAGAAGTTCAAGACGTGATGCGGTCAACAACACACATTATACACATCGGTTGTATGGATGCGTCCTAATAAGGCAATTTGTAACGAGATACGCATACGATACGAGATAAAGGTATGGGACGAGAAAACCAGACGAGATTAATTGCGCATACGGAATATTCCATGGTGATATGCAGTGACCAGCGAGGAATTGATGGAGCGGAAAATCAACCAGTATTAATTACAAGCCCTGCACCTGAGTACAGGAAACACCATCTGTTGGCGTAAATGCGCGGGAAAAATGGACAGATCTTAAAAACACGTCGCTCCTTGCCAATGTTTGCATGCTATAATGCATCCGTACATTCATAACGCAAGCAACCGAAATATGAATAATCATATTTTGCAAAATATTTACATCAATTTGAGTAGATAGACAAAATTTCTCTATTTGACACACTCAGCTAAGCCTCGTGATTTAAAGCATTCCAAAAGTGACCTTTTACACGCAACTTATACTGACCAACTCAACCCGGAGCATTATTTGTATACTATGTGGATACGTGAATGACGAATATGTTCGGATACTTTGCACAATAATTCAAGGCGTTCAAAAACTTTGTAACTTTCGAGAGAGAAAAATAATTGTTTATTTTTAAATAACCATCCATTTTAAGAATGAGCTTTTATGCTAGAACAGAACTCTTTATAAGCATTCTCTTGAATATACTTACAAAATAAAATCGATACATTTGATACTGTAATAGATTCAGGCGACCTAAATATAGAGATGCAAATGAGAAATATGGGAACTTCTTGTTAACCATGGGTGACAAGAGACATATCTCAAAAAGGTCTTGAAAAATTATGGACTTCATAAAATAATGCGATATGCGTACGGTACTTTCCCTGATGAAACGTGATATGGAAAGGACAATCGTTCTATATTGTGAGTATGGGATGCATTTCTGGAGAGGTTTCCTTGAAATGAAATCCATTGTGATGTTGATTATCCTCATCCTACACCGATATTAAATAGCAAAATAAAGTCAGATTCTGATTTTGGTTGCTCATGTGTTGATTTTTAGAACATACAGAAACAATCTCACATATCCTCACTCACCCACTCTCTCTCTCTCTCTCTCTCTCTCTCACACACACACACACACACACACACAAAGTCTTTCCCTTCCGCACATACACCATCCCACATCCTCACGCAAACCCTCATGCACCCTCACACATCCACACCCCTTGCACTCATGAACGTCCATAACCTCGTGCACACACACGCACCCGTTCACCCCCACGCAAACACACGCACACATTCACCCTCGCGCACACCTCACTGAACTAATCGTACAACCACCCCATATTTGATAAGCTAATATACCCCGCTCGTTATCCCATTCAACTTGTGTGCTCAATCACGCATTATTGAACCAAATAGGATTTGTTCGTTTGGACAGCCTCCCGTCTAAAAACATGACATGTTGTCGATCAAAAAATGATATTAAAGGTATTCAGTAACATTACTTGACATGCAGAATTAGGTTTGGTGTGTTTCATCATGATCGTTGTTCCAAATTGTATGACTGAATAACCGTTTCATACATGATTACAACCTAGTACGACAGTTTTCCATGGTGCACATACTCATTGTTTATAGGATGGAACTCAAATTGAGATTTAGGGATGTAAACTTTATCGGGACCTACTCTTCAGAATTGTTTTCTTTGAGCAATATTTTTGAAATCTTGTTCTCCGCGTTCTTAGATCTGGAATACAAGAATTGATCTGGAATCTCAGGGTGCAATAGATAGGCCTACAATTGTATATCTCTTTTGAAAATACTAAGCAAAAATACTCATAAAAATGAAGAAATACTTAGAAGTTTATCTATTTTCAAAGAATATTTCAATTTCAACGTGTTCATTATTCCCAAACAAGACATTGCAGTGTGGTACACCACCGTCCAACGTGGCCTTGTGTAAGATGTACAATTTTGAGCGTATCGTCAGTGGCAGCAGCTATAAAAAAGGTGCCAGCTTTAATAGCTTTTGAGGATTTTTTCTTCAAAGAGCGGTCTACCATGTCTGCCGAAGACAGTATGCGCTTCATTACCTAGAGTGATGGAATCGAGTACACTGACCTTACGTGTGTAATGTGGATAAAGCGGTCTATTCACATGACATTCAATCGACAAATTGTGTGTTCCTGGTGCTATAATCCTCTGACAAGGTATTGATATTTATTTTATATATGTCATATGTGTTAAAACATCCTGATGACCCCCAAAATTCGCTACATTCGCAAGCATTAGCCGATAATGAAAAAGAAAGTTCGCAAACATTGCCGCTCAGTACGGCAGTTAACATTTCTAAGCAATATTTATGAGTTTTGTAAAACGGAGGTTAAAGGGGAATCCAACCCAAGGAGAGAATCAACCTTACAGGAAAGAGGAAAATGAGAGGAGCAATTTAAAAAAAAGTTTCATCAAAATTGGTTTTAAAATAAGAGAGTTATGGAAGTTTGAAAAGACTAGTTGTTCCTTTTATGGGAATCCTCAAATTGGCATCATCGGCTTCAAAATGGCCGATCTCATGGACAACTCTCCATTCATTTTGTACACAAATTTTCAGATTTTCCCCATTTTCTTTCGAAATATATCTTACCTCCTTCTTAGCTCAACATATGTTGTGTGAAATATGTTTTCCCATGACATATTTTGAGCTCAGAAGTAAAGAAGACAAATTTTGAAAGAAAATGGGGAATATCTGAAAATTTGTGTACAAAATGAATGGAGTGTTGTCCATAAGATCAGCCATTTTGAAGTCGATGATGCCAATTTGAGGATCCCCATAGAAGGAACTACTAGACTTTTCAAACTTCCATAACTCTCTTATTTTATAACCGATTTTGATGAAACTTTTTTTTAGATTGCTCCTCTCATTTTCCTCTTTCCTGTAAGGTTGATTCTCTCCTTGGGTTGGATTCCCCTTTAATCACCATGCCTTTCCTGTCTTTCTTTTAAATTTTGCACAGCGCTAAACAGAAACAGCTTTTTATTTGCCTATGTTTTTGTTAGTCATAATCATAATAACAAGGGCTATGAATGACAACCACTAACGTTATACATTCGTGTACACTGATAGGATAACTTAATTTTAAAAGGCATATTTTCCCGAAGTATATTTGAAAATAATACTGATTCTCATAAAAAGCGAAAATAAAAAAAAATCATACATTTATTTTTTGCACAATATTTATGGAACGAATTGCAAAACGAGGGGTACTGCACATCCCAATGGCAATGTTCGTTTAAATGTGATCTTTAGAAATTGGCTACGCATATATTTCATTCGACAATTGTGGGATAGCTTCCAATCAATGTGGAAAAATACCAGGTAATCTTGGAAATTGACATGATCCGGGATCATTTTGAGAAAAGCAAAGATGACGGCCATTATTCATTTTGTCTATGAATGCGTTTATATACATATATATATATATATATATATATATATATATATATATATATATATATATCCTCCCTAACCCCTGTCTAGATTTTGATAACACATCGCTTGGAATCAATATCGATGGAATATGGAGGAATGAATATCAGTTTACTGGCCTCAAGTTTCATCGGCGAAGAAGAACTCTTATTAATGTTGGCGATGTATGTCAACATTAATGTGACGTTAATGTCAAGAGGCATAGATCATTATTTAGCCTTCCAAATCCGTCATAAAATCTCTTCATCGCAAAAAAGGTCTAGCTCTCTAGGGAAATTTGGAAGAACATAGATTCATTTCTTGCCATGATCAGAAGTTAAATTATTTTGACAATACCAAAGGTCAAACCGATGCAATCACTTCAAGAAGAATCGCATCCATGTCAATATCGTTTTAACCTAAAAGGCTACAAAATATGAAAACAGTTATTAAATAAGAAATACCGGTTCCTAGTAGTCCAATAGTCAAGAAGGAGACACAAAATGAAAGTTCATCTTCGTCATGTACACCTATAACTTTGTGTTGATTTTGTAAAAAATGCTAAATAGAATTCGTCGTGCTTGTAGACAATAAATAACATAACATAGCCCATTGGCTAATGTTTTACGGTAAGAACAAATCATTTAAATTCGGTTGAAATCAGATGTTCGATTATATTTTGTAATGAATAAACTTTTGAAATTGACAAAGTGTTTCCCATTCAATTGCAAAGATTATGTGTTGGAGATTTGTTGCTATATGACTGGTCATAGAAGAAACAATTTAACGGATTACAGAATATTTGGAAGGATAATCTGCATGAGTTAATATGCCTCGTGTATATCACAGCTTAACGTAGACTCAGGGCAGGAAGGCGGTTGTTATATCAATTTGAACAAGTCACATTTGATGCATTAAGAAAGCTGCCATGTTCTAAAGAGAAGTGAAATTTCCAATTTGTACCCAAAAGAGCTGGGGATCATAAAATAAATAGTGATCTATCACAAGTGACTACCAACAGCCCTTGTGTCTGGAATGACCTGACCATGCTGTTGATTGTACACGGTGAGTCAGAAATAATGATACACTTTGAAAATTTAAAGAGGGATTTCTTTTTTCTTTTACAATCTAAAAAAGAAGGGTCAAATTGACCCATTCCTTGGTCATTTTGACCATCGTTCTCTTTCAGAGTGTACCACAAATGTGATAAGGGGTTAATCTAAAATGCCTTCTTTTTAAAAATGGTTTGATACGTTTGTTGGGCATCTTTAGAAGGTTGTACGCACAGGAGAGAGTGGTTCAACGTGCATAAAAAACAATGCTTGTTATTTTCTGCACATCCTACAATAGTTGTTTGAAGTGGTTTCTTTTTGACACACCCCGTATAACCCTCACCCACGCTACATTATTTTGAAGCATTTGTCCTTGCCACTTTGATTTTATATTTTAGTAAATAAGCATTTGCTCATTTGTGCACTCCCCAAGCGTGCCAAGAAATCCGCGATTTCAATAATTGCATGTCATTTATTCGACATTTATTTGCATTGAACTTGAAATATACAACCGCATCCGTCCAAGTCGAGTGAAAAAAGAGGATTTCATAGTATTTAGGTCGATGATTTCAATTATTTACATGTCATATATTTGACAAACTTAACTTGAAATATACGAGCGCGTCCATGGAAGATGAAATGAATAGAGTAAATAAGTATTTTTGAGATGAATGATTTTAATTATTTCATAAATGTCATATTTGACAGTCTGATCTTGAAATATACAAATGTATGTGAGATGGTGGGAGATTTATTCAAATAAAATTTTAATAAAATCTCTTTTTTTAAGTTTATTGAGATCAGTGATTTCTATTACTCCATGCCATTATATTTGATAAAGTGAACGTGAAAGTCAAATATAATCGCAGTTCAGATAAAAAAAAGATAGATTTTAATATTTTAAGCACAGACGTCATTGTGATTATGTTTAACCAAAAATCATGAGGGAATTTAATATAGATAACATAAGTGAATCCCCTAATGATCAAGTGATGGTTCTTTGTAGATAACAATCAGACCCGTTGGGTGTAGTAATCAAAGGCTCAATATAGTCTGACCTCAGTATAGGTAGGTGTAATATCTTTGGTCACCAACGCCGACAAGCGCCTACTCGGCGATTAGGCGGCGCGTTTTTGACAATTTGGACCAGGCACCCATTGATGGCCGCCAGGATACCGCCCTGGAACTGCCGTTATCGCTCGGTCACCACTGAAGTTGAATGGGCTACCATATTGAAACAATGAATATATATATCTAATATTGTTATTAATTATTGTTTTTTAAGTTTTAGCGTGGAGTTAAAATATTTGCGGCGCCTGCTCACTTTTTACTCGCTAGCCATAATACTAAGCCCGGGTAGTATACGGACCGGGAACCGAAACCAGTTAGGGGGTCAGTATCTGGCAATTTTATCTGTGGTGATTTTACAATTGGTATACAGGCATGACAGTGAAAAGTAGAAAACAGGACTCAAAATTTCATTTGGTGGATTTATCTTACCTGATTATTCGTCAGATCAGTTGAAGAAGGTGAGATGAAGGGGTCAGTCACGAAGAATCATATACAGAGAGGGAAAAAAAAGAGATAAGAAGAACCATTAAACTATAGAATTAAAATTAATAAAGACAAATCGGTGAGGTACTAAGTGATAATAAAACTAAAGTTGAAGTGAATATTTTGATGTACATGTACAAGAAAACTCTCAAATTGAGTTCAGTTCTGTGGGGTGTAACACAAAGACTTACGATTGATTAAAAGTTACGATTGATTTTTTCTTGGTAACCTCATTTGAAAACCAGGTACATTCATGGATTAGGATTTGGATATGATTAAGAGAAGTGTTAGGGCTAGGGTTAGGATTAAGATCATCAACTTTGGAGCATCCTGTCCATGATGAGGCTACCAAGAAAAAATCAATCGTAACTTTTAATCAATCGTAAGTCTTTGTGTTACACCCCCCTGATCATATAAATTCGTAGCCTCAGCTGGATTGCATGAAACTTAAGATTTTTATATGAAGTAAACTTAATCATATTTAAATTACAATAAGTATACAATAATGAATTACTCACTACATGTATATATATATATATATATATATATATATAGTGAAAACGGGTCCCTTGAGTAACGTGCTAAGCAGTGAACCATCTTTTATTTAGTATATGCGAAATGAATGAAACAGATTACTCGAGACGTAGCTCTCAAATTCCTTTGATTCACAAGCTTTCGGCCAGCATGGCCTTCATCAGGCCTACAAAATAAGACGAAACAAAATTAGACAAAACAAGAGTGGTTGACAGTCAAAACCTGTCATGTATCTGTTAAATTTTGTTGATATACATGTATAACAGGTTTTGACTGTCAACCACTCATGTTTTGTCTAATTCTGTTTCGTCTTATCTGTTTCATTCATTTCGCCTATATCAGTGTATACAGGGTGTATCAATAAAAACGGGACAGTTTTGAAAAGTCTGTCAAAATTTCGTTTCAAATTATGATGTCTATATTTTGATGTTAATAGTATGAATCTGAAGTCTTATCTTTCAAATGCCATTTAAAATAATAAGTTTCGTTCATGCTTGAGCGCACACAGAATGTTTTTGTTGGGGGCCAAAAAAAGGCTTCGCCACAAAATGGAAGAAAATGAGAAATACGATCATCAGACTTTTTTGGTAATCAGCAGATTTACTCTTAACCGTTTCATTATCTTTGCCATTATTTTCGAATTTTTGCTATCAAAATTCATTTACAAAGCTATTTATTTAATTGAATGTTTTTTTTGTTTTTTTTGTTTTTTTCACATGTTAACATGTTATCTTTTGGCATTGAATATTCTTTCCTTCAAACTAAAAAAAAAAAAAAATATAAAAAATTAAATAAAAAATCTTATCAACCCCCAAGAAAGGGGATTTGGTGGGTTGATTGATTGGATTTATTTATTAATTGATCGATTGATTGAATGAAGGATTGATATTTTGACTATTTTGAACGATTGATCGTTTGATTAATCAATTTGTTTCTTTGAATGATTGATCGAATTTGATAGATTGTTCAAATGATTGATTAAATCGTTGGAAGAATCATAGGAAATCGAATCAAAAGACTAACATAATCATGATCAGTGAAAAGTAACAATCAATCCGAATGGGGGTACCTAATTCAGAATAATGATTCAGAATAAATAATACCCTTTGAATTTAACCAATTTATTTTATATTTTATTTTATTTTTTTTTTGAACCTCCGACAAAAACTTTCCGTGTTCGCTCAGGCATGAACGAAACAAATAAACAAAGCAATCAATCAATCAATCAATTAAACAATCAATTTAACAACCAACCAAATCCCCTTTCTTAGGGGTTGGCAAAAAAAAAAAAAAAAGTTTAAAGGATATTTTTTGTAAAAAGATAACATATCAAAATGAAAAAAAAAACAAAACATTTTAAAGTAAATAAATAGCTTTGTAAATGAATTTCAAATCATAATTCGAAAAAAAGATGGCAAGGATAAAGAAAAAAATTAGAGGAAGACTGCTGATTAGCAAGAAGTCTGATGATCGTTAATTCTCAATTTTTCCATTTGTGCGCAAGCCGTTTTTTGAGCCCCGACAAAAATGTTCTGTGTGTACTCAAGCATAACGAAACTCATTTTTTTAAATTGAATTTGTAAGATAAGACTTCAGAGCATTCATTAACATTAAATATAGACATCATGATTTAAAACAAAACTTTGACAGACTTTTCAAAACTGTCCCGTTTATTGATACGCACTGTATATATGGATTGCATGAAACTTGATAGTAATGCTTCTCCAAATCGTATAGGCATGTACACATAATAAATAGTTCGATCTGTCTTATCGAAACCCGGTCATTAATATGCTAATTGTAAATCATGCAAAACTTTCGTCATTATAGGCCGGTTTCGTGATATATTCACAGACGTTTGACGAAGTATTAAAAAACTATTATTAAAGAATGAACTACAATATTTTCAATCCAGCTTGCATACATTAACTATTGCTGTGTCGGCAAATTAGCTGTTCTGGGTAGGGGAAACAAGTCATTCCCCGACATAGCAAACAATCATGTTTCGAAACTAGATTTCAAATATTTTAGTTCATACCTTAATTACAATTACAAAACCGCTTTCTATTATACATACAGAAAGTGTTATCATAGACCTAGTCTATGCACATCTCTCTATCTTTTGTCGGATGTTTTGTTCGGATGGAGGGTCCTTGTATGATTGGATGTACGCAGAGGAGTCATATGAGCTCGAAGCAACTTGTAGACGATGATTGACGACACAAACTAGGTAGATCAATTTTCAAAACAACATGTTCCGCGATGTCAGTGACTCTTTCTCTTTCTCATCAAATGAAAGTTGGAGGGGAAGTGATATACGTTTCCATCATCACATTTATTTGTTGTTACTATATATACCTTCCCATTGTTGTGTCTCCGTTTGTTCCCCCCGTTCTTATACACTCCTTTCGGAGACATGTCTCTTTCTACATTTTCTTTTTTGTTATTTCACAGTGTCTCCCCTTTCCAATCTGAAATCATTATTTGAAATTAGGGGGGGGGGGTGGGGGGGGGCGCCGCCGAATTGTTCCGATTTTAACATGAGCAATCAATGAGTGGTTTTCAAATTTTAGGGGGCGCGTCCCCTGTGCCCCTGTCTGAATCTGTCATATGCTCCGAACGGTAAAAAATAAAAAAGAGATAGAAATATCACAATAATAAAAATATACTGGTATTCAATTTTATACCGCTTAATACTAAGGGATAAAAAGGTTCTAGGCACTTCGTAATATTACATACTTTAAAGGACGTTGATGTGTCTTAACATAACGATAATCCACAAAGACAACTAAAATAGAGCTTAATTATCACAATGATGTTACAAAATAATGTATGATAACATAACTGCAATAGATGATTTAAAAAAAGGAAATTCTTGTTGGATGACTTTTTGAAATCAATATAGAGTGATTAGTTGAAAGTTAAAATATATTTTGAAATATGACACGGAAGAAGGCAAAACAAGGGAAGTACAGAGGTAAGGACAGAGTTTGATTTCTGTCAAGTAAACCCTTAATTAAGCTGTCACAAGTATCATGATATTGAAAATTATCGATCGTATAGTGCATAGGTCAAGTGGACTGGCGATTTAATGACCCTTTCAAAAGTCGCCAGGAAGACAAATATTGTCGGATGTACACTCCCCTTTATACTCTTTAATATACAGTGCGTCCCAAAAAGAACTATACACTTTTGAAATGGCTGCCAAATAAAAAGTACATTTTGTTAGGTAATGAAATTTACATGTATGGAAAGCTCATTATCCCAAATTTCATATGACATCAAAAACTCTGAAAATAAGTTATGCATGATTGAGCAGCGTTCACTTTTGTAAAGGGTATGGGAATTAGGGTGCGCAGGAATTGCCATACCAATTTGTATGAGGAAAGTCATTTGGAGCTTATGGAATTGAGGATGATATGCAAAATTACTGATCAATTATGATGAGTTGGGGTTTGCTAAGTGAAGTTTGTGGAATTGGGGATTACATTTTCATGCATGAGTGAACAGGAATATGTATTTCCTATTGTTGCATTGTAACTTTCCAAGGTTTCTTCAGTGGTGTGTTAGTGGTAGTCAGGATGAGGTGCAGAACAGGTGAGATGCAGGGTAAGACTTTTGATCAGTTTTGATAATCGTTTTCATGATCTTTTGGATTGTCTGAATGTCTAACATCAGTGGTGTTCTTTTTTTTTTCAACAAACATTTTTTTAGAGTATACAATTTACATAATCCCACCTGTATATTAAGTAATTCAATGAGAAGTTTAGATAATCTTACAGTAATTGAAATGTGGGGCAGGCATATTATGATGTCTCTGATGTTTAAACCCCCCCCCCCAAAAAAAAAAAAAAAAAAAAAAAATGCGAGGAGGTAGTCAGGATATTTGGAGTAGAAACCTATGAATATGAATGGTCAAGACACACCCATGCAAAAAGAGAGAGATAGATAGAGAAAGAGGGAGGGAGACAGGGAGAGAAAGAAAGAAGAGAGAGGGAGGAAGACAAAGAGAGAGAGGGAGGAAGACAAATAGAGAGAGAGAGAGAGAAAGAGGGAGGGCGAGAAAGGGAAAAGAGAGAGAGAGAGATTAAACACACCACTGAAGGACCTCATTAAATATACCTTGGAAAGTTACAATGCAACAATAGGAAATACATATTCCTGTTCACTCATGCATGAAAATGTAATCCCCAATTCCACAAATTTCACTTAGCAAACCCCAACTCATCATAATTGATCAGTAATTCTGCATATCATCCCCAATTCCAGAAGCTTCAAATGACTTTCCTCATACAAAATGGTAGGGCAATTCCTGCGCACCCTAATTTCCATACCCTTTACAAAAGTGAACGCTGCTCATTCATGCATGACTTATTTTCGGAGTTTTTGACGTCATATGAAATTTGGGATAATGAGCTTTCCATACATGTAAATTTCATTACCTAAAATCATGTATTTTTTATTTGGCAGCCATTTCAAAAGTGTATAGTTCTTTTTGGGACGCACGGTAGATTACATTTTCTTGAGCTTCTCTTTATCGCACTCAATCTCTAAATGGAAAAGAGTGTCAAACCACTCGAAAACGAGTGAAAGACCACTGTAACAAGCAGTTAAATGAGGGATGATCCCTTTGTTTTCGACTGAAAACAACCGTCGGTTTCAATTTACCGCGATTAAAGCTCCTTCGTTTTAGCCCTTCCCTCTTTATCTCCTCTGTACTGCGTATACTTAATCATCAGAAACTGAATGATATAATAAGTACACTGTAAAAAAATAATACAGCAAAGTGATCTCAGCAGAGTCGCCATATAAAAATGTAATTTGAAATAACAGTTTTGCTGTCAATTTCTCCTCTAATAATTACTGAAAGAGAAGAAAGGAAATCATTCGAGTTCTATAGCTGACATATTTGGTTAAAACGGAACAAATGTGTTACTCCTGATGTATATTTTGTATTTCTCACGTAATTATTTGCAGGAGAAATTTACAACAAAACTGTTTTTTAAATTACATTTTTTTTATGGCGACTCTGCTGACAGCAGATTTGCTGTAAAAATACAAATATTTTTTACAGTGTAGTTTTCAAATTGTTTCGACGTGTGGCCTCAACGAGATTGAGAGGTAAAGAATGGAAGCCTCTAATAGGTCAACAGGCTGACTGGCTCATCTCAGCTGACCAGTACGATGGTGTCACCATTGATGAGATCATTAGGCGTCACGCGTAAAGAAGCCACAATTATTGTCATAATGATTTGTCAAAAGCTTCCATTATTTACCTCTCAACTGAGGTGACACAAATCGAAAACCCCTTAATGTCACTTGGCCTGCTCTCAAAATTCGCATCAATACTGAACACTCGATTTGTCATATCACATTATGAACTAGAATCGAATTGATCCAACCAAAATTACACTAAAAAGTGAAAGCTATACTTTTCCTCTTCGTCGCACTTTTTACTCATAGCTAAACTCCCTTTACCCCCCCCCCCCCCCCCCTCTCTCTACCCTTTTTGTTTTACTGTGCATAAAATCAATCATCAGGAATGTACATGATATGTCGCTTGCCCCGCCTCTAAATATACATCCCTGCCGAACACTCCTTTTATCATATCAAATTTTAAACTGATCGATCTCGCCAAATCAATCTACTCTAACCGGAGAAAGTCGGGTAGCGTCCCTTATATAGTTGTTTATAGCCAGGCAGTGACTCACCAATTTACCTCGTATATTATGGTAGCTCATATTTTATTTCCTAAACGATGTATTGACAATACAAAACTTCTTCTCATTTAAATTATATAATATAATGTGTGGATATTATAGTAACACAGGTCGGGATAAGATCGAACGTCTTGTGACCACAAAAAATGAGAGAACATTATGTGACCAATTTACTTAGTATAAAAGTATGAGATAAATGAAATTTTTCATTGAGAACCCCCCCCCCCCCCATTTTTTTTTTTTTTTCATAATTACCCAAAATTAGCCGAGCTACCCCAATCATAACAATAAGGTTTTTTAACTAAAAACGCAAAAGAAACTCTTTTTATACCAGAACCCATTATTATTCTCACATGGGTCAAATGTGACGAAATTAATGTAGATCTTGTCAAAAGAAATTTTTGAAGTGAACGGGATATGAGTCTCGGAGAGGTCGCAGAGACTCCTCAGATTCGTCTCCCCAATTGGATAAATGTCATAAATATGAGCATGTTCAATTTCTCTACGACTCATGAGTCTCGAAGGAGTCACAAACTAGTCTCAACCCATCTCATTGCATGTTACCACCGTAAGAGAACATAGTGAAATGCATTCCACTGTGCATGTATGCCAGTGTCTGATGGAATAGCCACATTCGAAGTGCTCAAAACATTGATTTCTCTTCTTGTAACATGCTTACAATATTATTGCATCACCATACAGAGGGTGGTTTCACACCAACAATAATTTTCTTGAACGTTTTGTAATAACTGGGACTTAATATGTCTTCAATAATGTATGATGTCTGCGTTACATTGGGGTAAAACTCCAATTAATTGTATCATTAGAGATTATGCTTCAGTGTGAAAACAGATAGATGCTATACATTCTCACTTATTATTACCCAAGAAACGTGTATAAAGTAGGTATGTGAATTGGAGCTTTCCTGGCGACACTTGGCAATCTGGTAGGAACATATATTTTGATCGTGATGTGAAAGCCACTCACTGATTCCAAGAAACATTTGAAAGTGTTGTAAAGACAGAGACATGCAGGATGTTAGAAAGAGGGTCTCTATAGTATGTGATGAACGGACGAGTGAAAGACGTCACTAGGGTGTTGCAAAGGGGCGTCAGTGTGGTGTTGAGAGTTTGGAATAGGTAACATGCTACGAACGGGCGTGGAAAAGTGCGAGGAAGGGGCATGGAAGTGCGCTTGGAAGGGACGTGTGTATAGGGTGCTGGGAAGGGGCGTGTTCATAGAGTAATGGGAAGGGGCGTGTGCATAGGGTACTGGGAAGGGGCGTGTGTATAGGGTGCTGGGAAGGGGCGTGTTCATAGAGTGCTGGGAAGGGGCGTGTGTACAGGGTACTGGGAAGGGGCGTGTGTATAGGGTACTGGGAAGGGGCGTGTGTGTAGGGTGCTACAAAGGACGTGGCTATGGTGTTGCGAGGGTTGGTTGGAACGGTGCTGAAAAGGGATGGTAAGGGGTGCGTTTAAGTTGTTGGGAGGAGACATGGATAGGTTTTATGAAAACAAATTTACGATTCCATGAACTACCGATGTATTCAGATATATCTTCGTAGCTAAGTCTTTGCATTATGAATGTTAAAGTAGGCCTATATCATATTGGTGCAGATAGTAACGCTTGATATATATATCATTTTGAGAGAGAAAAAAAAAAAGAAAAAAAAAAAAGGAAAGGAAAGGAATCATTTCTAATAAAGAAGAAAAGAATGGAGTCGAAATATTAATTTACCCCGTAACATCAAAACTTCAAAATGTCCTCAGTCATCCCCGCCTCCCCATCATGAAAGCACAAAAAAATAAGTGAAAAGAATTAATGAACTCACTGTCTGTTTTCTACATTAGAGATGGATGAGTTGGTGTTATTCGCTACGACTCACCCAAAACTGGCTTCCACGTGAGAAGTGATGGTTCCGATCTGTTTGGCATCATCGTCATAAAATGAATGAACTGATTTATTCAGCTTACTATACGTGAATCTTGGTAATATTCAACAGAGTAGGGTATGGTGTATAGAGTTCATGATAAAGGGAAAGTCTACGTAATATTGTACAGAAGAAAGAAACTAAAGAAAAAGATAAGTAACTGTTTGACGGATATCTGATAAAGGATAACAAAATTTAACATTGATCAACCAAACATTGGCAACGGCCTATCATGTCATGTAATATCCATAAATTTGAGATATAATTCTCCGCGAGCATTACATGGTATAATTCCTTCATTTTCTTTCTTTTATTAACCAAAATATTTTCAGTGCCCCCTTTAAAAATGTATCTTATAAATGAATTTTAAACTTAAACACGTGTTTTTGTTTTTGCTTTGTTTTGTTTGTTTTTGCAGGGGTTGCTTTCAATTAAAACGCGTTTTCGGTGATGGTGGGGTTGAGAATTTGATTTTATATCTAAACGCAACGCTACTTCACGCAGGGAAGTCCTTATTATATTACCTAGGAACTACCTCATAATAGATAAAATCCCATTCTGGTTCAAATGATGCTTTGAAAGGTTTTGTATACTTAAAATCCTTTCACGCTGTCATGAAGTTGAGCTATTGGTCACATGATGCACTATGAAAGGACACTGACCTACCGTGATCATACACTTCAGCTATCGAAACAGACCCTGTTCATATAAGAGTCTCACTCTCTCTGCAAACACAGCTGCGTAATCTTTAAAATTTGGAATACCTTTGAAGCTCCTTGCTCAAAGTGAAGTTCGAAAATTTTGTTGATATCTAAATACTGTTTTTAACAATGCATTGCTACGAGTGATGAAAAAAAAAACAACAAAACAAGAATTGTAATTTTTAATTTTTTTAATTTTTTTAATTGTTTTGAACTTAATTTATTTAGCATTAATTTTATTAATTTATTCATTTAATTATTTTTTCTTTTTCTTAAATGTATTTATTATTATTATTATTATTATATATATATATGTATATATAAATAAATAAATAAATAAATAAATAAAAAAATATTCTTATAATATATAAAGTATAGATATTTATATTATGTATCATATAATATATTTTTTATTATTTATATTATTTAAATAAAAAATTAAAAAATAAAATAATATATATATAATATATATTATATTATATTATATTTATATATATATTTTTTTTTTTTATTATTTATTTATTTTTTTTTTTTATTTTTTTTTTTTTTTTGGGGGGGTAAGTCTCTGCCCTTCTCCGTACACCCTTCCCACCCTCTCCTCTTTCCCTCTCTCCAGTACTTACCTACTATATTCCTCCAATCTCTTTCCTTTCTTCTCTCTTTTATCTGTTTATTCCCCTTTCTATATACGTCACCTGTTCTTTCTTTTTCTTTTTCAATTCTATATCTTTCTTTCGCGTTCCTCTTCCATTATTGTTCTCACAATCTCTCCCTTCGCAAGTCAATCTCTCTCTCTCTCACACACAACATAGCACACACACACACACACACACACAGCATCACACGACACATTCTCCCTCCATCTTTCCACCCTCTCCAACTTTTTCTACATCTACATTATTTAGCAGTGTCTCTCCACATCTCTCTCCCCCTCTCTTTCTCTCTCTCCCTCTCTATCTCTTTCTGTATTTGAAGAGTTTCATTCCAAAAGGGACTAAATCTACTTTTGATGAAAATTGATTTATTGATATCAGGCCACTGTTCAGGTACAAACCCGTCTTTGAACAAAAGGATTTTCTTAATTGTTGAATACTGTAAGAAAATGCAGTTTCCCTTTTCCATAGGCGCGTGTACAAAATCGGGTAAATAAATGCCATTTCCTCTGAATTTATAAAAGTGGATTTAGTCCCTTTTGGAATAAAACTCTTCATTTCTATCCCTCCATCCGACTGAACTGTCACATTGAACTCAATGATAAGCGTTATCTTCGTTAGATGAAGTAAGGCATCCGTCATCCCCAGACATGTGCTACAACAATACTAAGACGGGTATCACGTCTTCAAGTCTAGCCTCCCTGTCATCAGTAGCACATATACCCCGAAGCATGGTAACATTCTCAATCTTTACGAATTATGCCTGTAAACCTTAACATTGGGTTAAAGCTAGTCTTGAAATAGCGACTAATGGAGAGGAGGGAGATAAGCTGGATAAAAAAATTTACAAAATATTTTCAAGTACATTGGTGAACTACAAAATCTAAACAAGGGAACATAGAAGTCCGGTTTTATTTCAAAATTTCATGCGACTAATATACATGTATACAATCAGGTGTTATGCAGTTTCTACCAAAACTGTTTGCAGTCACAAATTAGTTGTAGCTGTGAATAATGGCTGGTATCCTCGAAAGGTGACTAAATTTAGTAGGCCTACTAACTTTAGTCATCCTTTGAGAATACCGGCCATTCAGTGTAAGTTTCGTTTGATCTTTAAGGTGGACTTTTAACGATCTTTCCTTAAATTCAAAATAATAAGATATCAAATATCTATAGTACCTGGAGATTAATGTACCGAGTAGCAGTTCTACACGGCTCACTTGACAATGCGACATGGAATTCGGTACGGGTCGGGATACCTAAACATCTAATTGAGTGAATTTAATAAGAGATGACGGCGATACCTAACTCTTAAATCACTCTTCTAAACAGCCCCAAGGAGGAACGCATCCATTTGATGGGTCGCCATGGTAACGACTAGACTCGGGACAGGTGTAAAGTGCATTGGATCTTCTGCTGGGATGAGAGAAATACTTTGAGGTAGGTTGCACTGATAGATTAGAGTCGAATCTCTCTTGACATCACCCTTCGATATTGAGTGAGATAAGGAGACCTCCACACCTGTCCCGCCTCTTTGGTTGCTATGACAAACATCAAAAGATGCGATCCAAGTGATGGATATATGAGGAGCACTCAACGACACGTTAGGGAGTTTGGATCTTCAGGTTTACCCCATCGGTAGCTGAATGCATCAAAATATGTTTTATATCTTTGTACCTTTAAAACAAAACCTCTACATATTACACCTGTCCTGCATCTTTGGTTGCTATGAAAAACATCAAAAGATGCGATTCAAGTGATGGATATATAAGGAGTACTCAACGACACGTTAGGGAGTTTAGATCCCCAGGTTTACCACATCATAGCTGAATGCATCTATCTAAATATATATATTCACATCTCCATATCCTTAAAACAAAACATCCCCATAGTACACCTGTCCTGCATCTTTGGTTGCTATGACAAACATCAAAAGATGCGATCCAAGTGATGGATATATAAGGAGTACTCAACGACACGTAAGGGAGGGTAGATCATCAGGTTTATGCCATCGGTAGCTGAATGCATCATAAAATGCTTTATATCTTCGTATCCTTAAAACACAATATCCCCATACTACACCTGTCCTACATCTTCAGTGGCTGTCACAAACATCAAAAAAGATGAGCATGATATACAGTCTGTGTAAAAAAAAATGGTACAGTCGGGAAAAAAATATTTAGGTGTGAAATATTTTCAAATAATGTGTGTATGTGGTACCAAAATAAAGCCAAATACTTTTCCTTGCTGATGCGCTTTGTTCTGTATAATTTGCTTTCGTAAAACAAAAGTTATGCTAAATTTTGTGCGACGAGGAACAAATCGAAATTGAGCACTTCATGGTCATTATGCGAAACCTATGCACAAAGGCGTGCGAAAAATGGATTTTTCTTGATTGTAGAAAACTAGTCATATTTCAAAAATTACAACACCAAATGTGATGAAAAAAATTGCAGGTGAAAGCCTGATCTTCCTGCATTTTGAAAATAGCAAACAATAGCAGACTGTGATTAATCTTCATACTATAAAAAATGTTTTCCACTTGTACCATTTTATTTGACACAGACTGTATAAAGAGCACTTAATCTTAATGACACATTTGGGAGTTAAGATCTATAGGTTTACCCAATCGGTAGCTGAATGACTCTATATACATGTCTTTCACAACATCATGCTTTATATCTTCGTATCCTTAAAACAAAACATCCCCATACTACACCTGTCCTGCATCTTTGGTTGCTATGACAAACATCAAAAGATGCGATCCAAGCGAAGGATAATATAAGGAGCACTGGACGACACGTTAGGGAATTCAGATACCATATGATTAAACATTGGCATATTATTGCGTACCAATATCATGTATATGTTTATTTATTTATTTATTTATTTAATTATTTATTTATTTATCTATTTATTCATTCCTCTTTCAATCTTTTCATATTTAAATTGATATTTCAATTTACATATTTACAACATGATAATAGCGATTTGATTTGATTTTTTTTTTTTTTTTGTTTTACAATACTAATACAACAACGTGAAATTGAAAGAGAAGGAGACTGACTAAAAAGCAGAGCTTTTAGACTGAAAAAACTTAATTTTAAACTTAAAATTACATAATATTACATAATAGTATACACAAATCATTTTTTAATTTAAAACGTTGGTAAATATATACAGAGAAAAATAATTAATACATAATAAAAAATAACACGCTATTGCAGCGGGAAATGCAATAACCTAGTGTGTATTTAAAGACCGTTGACGGAGTAAATACAACCTTACATCGATTGAAAGCTAAGTAGGCGTATAACATAAATACCCCCAAAATAAATTAAATTTTCATAACAGTATTCATAAAAAGATAATCGAACCTCAACCAGGCCATCCCTCCCAAGTACTCGTAAAAGTACCCCTATTATATAATGCGGCTGATGACGTCAAAGAAGTTTAAGGGAATGCTACTGCCAGGCATGATTGGGTTTCGCCTTTAGCAAACACGTTTGTATTGCTATGTCAGAACAATAGAATTCTAGCACACATGGGGTCTGTTGTTCTGACATAGCAATACAAACGTGTTTTCTAAAGCCGAAACCCTATCATGCCTGGCAGCAGCATTCCCTTAAACTTCTTTGACGTCATCAGCCGCATTATATAATAGGGGTACTTTTACGAGTACTTGGGAGGGATGGCCTGGTTGAGGTTCGATCACCTTTTTAATGAAATACTTTCTAAATGGAAGATAAAAATGCTTAAATTGGGAATTGTCGTATTAGGAAGAAATATTAGCTTTCGTTTTATATGTAATTTTGGTTTTCATTTCTCGGTCTGGTCTGGGACTTTAAAAGAAAGCTTTTAAGTCTTCCTTTGAAGATTTGTATTGAATTACATTGTATAATCTCATTTGAAAGAGAATTCCACAGCTTGGGACCAGTCAAAACAAATGTCCTTTGGGCAAACGACGTTCTATTAAAAGGTAAATGAAAGGAGCTCGCCTGACGAGTAAAATGCTCATGAATTGAATCATTTTTACGAACATTTTATTATTGTATTCAAAAGCGATTATGCCTTAAGGCCCGGTCCCACTGGCGGGAGGATTAATTGCGCATGAGTTGCGTATACAAATTTCGTTCATCCGAAACAAAAAACAAAAACAAAACAAACAATCCGCTATTCATACGCAAATCATCCTAAAAAGCCAGTGGGACCGCGCCTTTGTATCTTCATCATCTTGAAAACATCACATAACCCTCAAGAAAGAAATCCCTCCTGGTACATTTTCCATCATAATATATGTATCAAATTTTATCGTTGTTTCATAATGCGGAATATAATATCTTTATATATTTATTCATCTATTCATATTGTGCCTAGGGTGGATATCAACTATCATTAAACACATATGTTTTAAACATAATAAAAACACCAAACTTTCAAAAACAGATTTATTTTTTGTTTCGAATTTTACAATTTAGAAATTTAACATATAAAAACAGAGATGTGAAATGAGGAGAGATGCATTTTTTTTCCTTCATTTTCTAAATATTATGTTATATTGAAAGTTTCGTTATAAACAAATATTATGAGATGAAGCGTAATAAAAGAAGTCCATGGGCCCGTCGAATTAAAAATGCCATTACTTTAACTTTGTCAAAACTTTTATAGTCACATAAACATGTGTGGTCATCTCAATATCAATGTATGATTATAATGCAGTGCCGTGATGCTGTCGTTATTCCACAACAAATTACGACATCATCTCGGTACCCCTCAATTTTTCCATTGCGTATATCATTATTAATGTATGATTATTATGTAGTGCCGAGATGATGTCGTCATTACACATCAAAATAATGATGACATCATCTCGGTACGCCTCACTATTTACCATTGCGTACAGATAGGTAGTTCAATGTAAAAAAAAAAAAAAGAGATATGTTAATGTACATTCTTCAGTTACTCCTATTTATATATCTTAGTATTTATTTATTTCTTTATGTATTTTTATACATCATTTTCACAAAGGAGCCTATAATGTAACAAGCTTAGCTTTTAACTTAGGCTCCTTCATATTTCTTTCTTTCTTATGCTACTGATGTCATTCGTTTTATGATTTATCAATAATGTATAGTATTGAAATGACATATAATTTTTGTTTTATTATTGTTTGATTGGAATATGTAAATAAAAACTGAACTAAACTGAACTGAAAAAAAAAATTCTTTAAATACTGTATATTAATTGGCTGTTGAGCAACATTACCATGGCAGTTACCATTGATGGCACAGTTATTATAATAGGATATGTTTATGCAACGGGGCCTGTGTAATAGATTGGCCAGAGACAATCTCCATCAAACATAACGTAGGAGATGATGAAAACCCCCTCGTGACACCCCCACGAATCATTTCCTGAATAGCAACCACTTGATCTCACGGCTAATTGGTCTATTCCAATATTCATATCATCATTATTATACACATGTTCATATTTCCATTTCGTCTATTTATCATTCACTTAAAAGTGACTTGAATATAATTTAATTTAGTCTAATTTCCATCCCGTCTATTTTCATTTCGTCTAATGCAACTTCTGAATGCCTAATTAAGTTAAATATATGAAAACATATCTATGATGTTTGTAATGTGCATTGTTTTGTTTTTTTTTCGTCACGCATATAAACCTTATGGTGTTATGCGTTTACGAAGAATTACACTATTATTATTATTATTATCAACATCTTCTGCGAATGGGCTATTAGACCAAGTGGTTATATACACATGTTTTTGCTCTTGGCCTAGACCATCTGGATATTAGACTATATGACTACTAGGTAGCTTGTTTGTAGACCAACTGGCTATATACAATATAAATAATTTACTAAATTGGAATGAACCAATGGTATTAGACCAATGGGATATTAGACGAACAGAATTGAGACCAAACGGCAAAAATACCCCTCACCGCACCCCTAACGTGTAGACGTTGAAGTGAATATGAGTGAGATGACTAGAAGCCTACAGACTAATCCCTCAATGGGCAAGACGACCCGAGGTGATGGAAAATTGAAAAGGGAGAGAGAGAGAGAGAAAAAAGAAGATGCAGATAGATTCTCTATCGATGTACTCTTCACGGAGGCTTACCGTCGTTCTACATAGCAAAGTGTCGCCGCTTTTAACAGCACACGTTGAGTGGCGCTAATGCTCGGGGGCAACGAGTGTGTTTAGACATTCGGGACTAATGTGGTTCTTTTGTTTTTAACCCGAGAGTGTAGTTATCACACCTGTGGGGTGTAACACAAAGACTTACGATTGATTAAAAGTTACGATTGATTTTTCTCGTTAGCCTCATGATGGACAGGATGCCCCAAAGTTGATGATCTTAATCCTAACTCTAGCCCTAACCCTACTCTTAATCATATTTAAATCATAATCCATGACTGTACCTGGTTTCCAAATGAGGCTAAAGAGAAAAAAAATCAATCGTAACTTTTAATCAATCGTAAGTCCTTGTGGTACACCCCACAGAGCATCATAGTTAATACCACGGTCAAAAGCAGTCCCATATGTGTTTCATGTTTGTGTGTTTGGTTTTAATGTGTTTCCCGCAGCCTGCGGCGGGCTGCGATATCTTGCGTTTCGCCATTACTGGATTGAACTTGCTCCTGAAAAAAGTGCATCCATTATTTTTTGTTATACCACTGTGCATATATTAACAAATGGAATGACATCGATGATCTCATTTTGTTTGCACTGTTACAAAATTTGCTAATTTATGATAATCTGATTATCTATCAACTACTGGTTTGACCACTATCACCAATAACACAAAGAGTGCTGCTAATTGCAGAAAAATTGCTTTTATACCGATGACTAGTTTTTATCGGACTATCAAGTTTGGAGGAAAAAAGATTGCAGCATTCCGTGATTGAATGATAAAGGTTGAAAAAATTGAAACCATCTGATCTGTATGTTTTAATCACTCAAATAGAGCTTTAGAGTGTGTTCAATGTCCAGTTTCAAATCTATACGCCAACATGAATCATGATACAAAACGCAATTACAAAACGCTGATAAACAGAGAAACAAAGTGAGTGTTCATTGTCCCCCATCCCCGGTCGTAAAAATCTCAATTTAAATTTAAACGCCGAAAAAGATGCGTTTTGAAACACAATCAGCTTCAATTTTACGACCTTGAGCATCGCGATTGCAACGAAATGCGACACTGAACAGTATTGAGTTTTCAAACGTGTTTAAATGTGCTCTCGCAATGGAAGTTTCCGGTGCAATTGAAAAAAGGAGAAGACGTTTGTTTTTTGAGAGCGGGGAATTTAAAGACGATGGAAATATAATCACCTTTAAATTTTTGACACTGAACGGTGCACCGCTGATCGCGTTTGTTTTTGTGTTTTGTAACTGCGTTTTGTATCATGATTCATGTTGGCGTATAAATTTGAAACTGGACATTGAACACACTCTTAGCATGAACACATAGTTTGCGGAGGGTTAGTGTGGTTTGCCTTGTATCATGTGTACTTTGCTGTTTGCATGTTTGGAAGATACTGAATCCTGAAGACAATGAATTAAAAAACAAGTTTGAAGCTCATATCTCAAATGGTTCTTGAGATATCGCGATAACGAACTCAAAACAGAATTTCACTATTTTTGACCTCCGTGACCTTGACCTTTAACCTACATACTCCAAAATCTAATCAGATCATCTTTCTATGGTGGTACATACTATCCCCAAGTTTGAAGTCGATATCTCTAGTGGTTCTTGAGAGATCGCGATAACGAGCAAGCGGGACGTACGGACGGACGTACGGACGGACGTACAGACGTACGGACATACGGACGGACGGACAACCCGAAAACATGATGCCTCCGGCACCACCTTCGGAGGCGGAGGCATAAAAATATTCGCACACTTCGTTTATCAGGAACAAATGAAATCCTCGCAATCATGCCATGAAAATACATAATATTGCAAGTTGACCAGCTACAGAATAAAGTCACTTTTCAAATTCAAGACGTAAAATGTGGACACTCTAACGCAACAGCGCGATTAAATCCACCGTCTAAACTCACTGAATGAAGAGAGATAACATTATATCCCAAATTTATCAACAACATAGTACATGTCACCGTGACATTCTACTTTGTACCATTTGTATAGACTGACGTATTACATCGCGATTAAATCCCCTGTCTAAACTCACTATCAAACATTGTGCACGGATAGACTGCTAAGAGCACTTTCTAGGCGTAAGATGGAGAAGAGAGGATTTGCTTATTATTGTTCAATTGGAGTTTAGATTTAAAGCCTTCAAGGCAATGACGTAATGTAAAAAAAAAAGACGATCATGGAAAGACGTATAATGTTTCGTCGTATAGTTCGATGTCGCAAACCCTCCCTTATTCATACCTCGCCCTTGAGCAGGACACGCAACTTTGTTTCGATCCCCAAACAAGATTACCTTGTAACAGAAGGCTATCTTAAACTTTGTGTGTTATAGGATGTGGAAAAGTTTCCACCATTTCATGAAATCCAATTGATAACCGACCAATCAACTTTTTGTGTTCGCCGGTTATTTTTGCTTTGAATGAATGCTTGCCTTTCCAAAAATGTGTATTCTTTCCAAAAGAATTTTTGATCATTTTCTAGTCTGTGGCGATTATAATAGTGTATGCTTGCCTGTTTTAGGGTGATGGGCACAAAAAAAGATAATTTATAAACCCATTTTGCACAACTTCTAATGATAGGCTCAACTGCAATGTGATAACCCATGGGTCGAGTGTGGCAGCTCAATACCTTGGCAAAGGACATGTTAGTGTAGTGGTCGGGGTTCGAACCGTGAACCTTGTGATAAATAGTTCACGAGTAATCCGCTGAACCTCGTACATCATCTCCAGTTCCCATACGTGAAATCAAGGCAAAAGTAGATTAATGCTCATCATACGACATTAGGGAAGTAGTCGGGATTCGAACCGAGAACCTTCTGATAAGCAGTCCGCAACTAATCCACTTGACCACATAAACTCTAGCTATCATACGTGTCATAAGCTATATAAATTTCAGCGTATAGTCCGCCTTAAATTACAAGACAGTCATGCCGGCATGCATGTCGTGTACTGAGTCCACATCTACTTGAGATTCCGCTTGTAGGCGGTATAATGACCGGTAATGTCACAACGACGCCTTATTTACCTCTGGAACGAACATTGGCGTTACCATCCGAAAGCCATGACTGGGATTCGAACCTCGGTCCCAGGCATCCTTGTGGGTCTTTTTAGAGAAGATAACTGAAATCATTTGAATTGTTTACATTGTGGAAATAGAAAACCAGCCCACAAACTGATGTGGATCGGACCGAGGTTCGAATCCCAATCACGTCTTTCGGATGGTGATGTCACAGAATGGTCCCATACGTAAATAATGCGTCAGTGGGACATTATGCGTCGCTGCGACATAACTGGTCGTTGCAGGCGGCTCACCCTTATGTCTACACCGACAGGGACTACTCCCACTTGTCTGCGAAGTCCCCAGGAGGACAGATCCTCCAGAGGCCAGTCTCCGGGAGGACAACTCTCAAAGAGGAAAACTTCCCCTGAGAGCTGCCTGGAGGAGTTGTAACCGGGGTGTGGTCCGGGGAGGGGGGGGGGGGGGGGGGGGGGGGGGGGGGGGAGTCCTCTGAGGAGCTGTGATCCGGGGGAGCAAGCCACCATGGGACTTGTTGGGTGGGAGTTGTCCCAGTAGATTTGACCGTCATGGATCTGTCCTGATACGGTAGGTTTTATACGCTATATTGTGTACTAAGTTCACATCTACTGTACATTTCGATTGTAGGACTGTTCACCTTGATATCAACTCCCCTGAGAAATACCCCGGAGGCCGAAGACAGATCTCCTGGACTGAATTTCTCCTGGAGGACAACTCCCCTGGAGAGCTGCCCCTGGAAAAGTTGTCACTTGGGAGTTGTCGTTGGGGCAGCCCTAAATGTCGAGGGCAATTAACCCGGACCACTGCCCTATGACACATTTCCCGGGTGATTAGAGTATAATATCAGTCGAGAACAATGATTCCGGACAACAAACTCAGGAAAAGTATCCAGGAGGGCTATCCTCAATATAAATATAACTTTTAAAAAAAGATTATCCTGGACATAAACACTGGCATGTTTTCGGCAACCATTATTAGACCTTTCTCCCATACAGATACAAGTACATAGCCTAATCACCCTCGACGACTATTCGGAGCAATTACCCCGGATAAAACTATCCTCGAATACTTAACCTACCTAGCCCAGGAAAATTACCCCAGTACAACTACTGCAGGGCAATTTTCTTGATCTTCTCTAACTACATTGTATGCCCGTTTAGGACAATTAAACTTGAAAATGATCCCATAGCCCTTCTTCATGTCATGAAAAAAATGACTGCTATGGAATGGTAGTGATGCCATATAACCATTATACGAGAACCAGGCCCTAAATTTTCCGATGAAAATTAGATGATTCAGTAGTTAAGGGGTTAAACCACTGTCAGATGTTAGAGACAATGCTTCCAGGACATTTGATTTCCCATAGGCCCCTGCAAAAACACAGTCACAATATCAGTTGGTGTAAACGACATTTTTTGATAGACGCGTTTCGTCAAGGGTGAAAACTTAAAATGTCAGCCAAAATAATGGTAGGTGGGAATACTGTGGTAAACGGATAGCGTCTTTCAGTAGAATAATGTAATTTAACTTGGAAAAAATCTATGTGGACGAAGTATTTATTTACCGAAGAATAAATTATCAAGACAAGAAATGTGTAGGTATATTCTTGAAGACAGACATTCATCATAGTAATATTCTTTGTAATCTTTGCAGAAGCTATTTGAGCAGGAAATGGCGCTTTACAAATCCTACGTATTATTATTATTTTAATAAAACAACGCATGGCAGTTTTATGAATTCTTCCCATATCTAAAAGTACACTTGAGAAACAAAGAGACAAAATGTTATTGTCATTCATTATTATACTGTGTGCATAAGTTTCAGGACATGATGGTCACTGGTGCGCGACATTGGAAAAGCGACCAATGCAGTATGGAAAAGTTAATGACCTATACTTTTTTACGGGTGAGTAGTTTATTCACACTGACCGGTATTCTCGACGGGTGACTAAGGTTAGTAATAGTAGTCACCCTTCGACAATACCGGCCAATGACTTGGTAATGTTCAGTTTGATAGGTCTATCTTTTTTTTAACGCACTGTAGAGAGAGAGAGGGAGAGGGAGAGAGAGAGAGAGAGAAAATATGACTATGACAAACCATAGAAATAGAGAGCGCATACAAAGAACCCTGAGAGGGGGGGGTGTTAAAAGTGGGACAAGTTAAAGGGGTTTAAAGCAATATAGTGCACCACGGATAGAAATGGCAGATGAAGAGATTGTGTCACCAAATTATACCTCCAATTTATTTTGACTTGGGTTAACCCCTGCGGTGAAGAAGAGCCAAGAATATGCAAGCGTAACCAAATTACCACAAACCTCAAATACCTCACATACACAGAGTGGCATAAAGGTAGCATAAGAAATAAGCTAAATTTAACAAAACCCACAAGAGAGTTCATTCTACAAACAGATAAAGAAGTGAGAACGCGATAAAGGAATAGAGAGATAGGGAAAGTAGTTAAGTAGGTGTGTAAAAGAGAGGGGTAGAGCTATCAAGAGCGTGAGAAAGAGAAAACAAAAAGGAGAGAGAAATGGTTGGGGTATAAGACGGAGTGGAAGACAGATGATAAAACGGACTATGTTGGCATATAGGTTGAATATGGAGGGAGAAAGAGAAAGAGAAAGAAAGAGAGATAGGGAGAGAGAGAGGGGGAGGGAGAGAGAAAGTAAGCAGGAAAGTACAGAGAGACAAAGAAATATGATAGAGAAACACGTATGAAGGGTCAAAGAGATGGAGAGAGAGTGAGTGAGAGAGAGAGAGAGATAGATTGTGTGTGTGTGTGTGTGTGTGTGTGTGGGTGTGTGTGTGTGTGTGTGTGTGTGTGTGAGGGAGAGAGAGAGAGAGAGAAAGAGAGATATGGGGGTGAATGTGACTACATATAAGATGAATTGCCCTTAGGCTCGACATGCAGGGCCAACACCCTCTTAGCACCCTTAATAGCCTCGTGTTCAGACCCCGACAAATATAATAGATCATCAAAACGTATTTATTGTAGCCCATCTGCTTTGAAAATCTTTCCTCGAGTAAAAAAATAAATAAAAAAAGTGCAACAGATAACAAATTTTCCCACAAAATTACAAACCCAAAATTGATATTAAAATTAACATAATGATATTGCACGATTGAGACGGTTATCGGTTCTAAGACAGTATAAAATATAAGACAATGGCTGAACAAAAGGCTATACAATTCGATTTCTCACAAACAGGATAAGGATGTGAATGTATGAGTCGTTCAACGAGGCGGAAACATGAACACTACTTAAAATGCACTTTCAACAAGAAATTGATCATGTTACGGTCCAATAGCATACAGTCAACACTCGAGCTCAATTCTTCGTATTCCTTCAAATGTCACAATGTGCCTCTTGTCAAATGTCCTTTTATTTTTTTTTATAAATATAAAGATAATAGAAGGCTGGTGAAAATCAATATACTGTCGATGTTACTTTACCGAAAGATATTGTTCTTCTGAATTTGTGAACATTTTCATCGACAACAAAGCGTTACTTTACATGTTAAACGTAACTGATTTCAAAATTGAGATAATGGGTTGCATGCACGAAACAAGCCATTGCTTTGACTAGGATTTTCTTATACATTTATTTTTTTGTTTAATTCAATGATCATTAATTATGTTTCCAAATGATAAAATAAACCATTACAATGGGATAACAATAACGCAAAATGTCAGATTATCATATTTTAAAAAAATACTAGATTTATGAACGCGCAAATATTCTAGAAAAACCATCTTCTCGGGAAACATACCTTTCCACTGCCAAGACTATAAAAAACCACTTTCATGTATGAAATATTGTTATCAAATCATAATTTTAAAACGGTCATAGTAACATGCTCATGATGACTTTGTTTACTTCACAATTCGACGAAAAGCCTGACACTTCTCTTTAAGGGGGGTTATAGGCAAATTGTTACACTTCTATTTGGCTCATTTCTGAAGAAATGAAAAGAAATAACCCTCCAAAACCATTTATCAGTAGAGAGGTTATATATCAAGGAATCTTATGGACGAAAAAAAAAAGAATCATCATAAAATGCCTAATTTTCATAATTTATGCAAATAAGCCTCTTTTTTTAAAACCAAAACAAGATCTACTGAATACCTTACACACAAATAACTCCATTTTTTGCACAGATGTTTTCTAAACATATGTCTGGGGAATGTATGGAATGGAATTTCAACCAAAAAAAAAAAAAAAAAAAAAAAATTAAATGAATTTTTTCATTTGTATTTTATTGTTTTTTAGCTAATTATATATTCATGACATTATTACCAGAAAACTAAAACTTTATTTAATCCATGCCTTCCCCAGAGACACATTTCACCAATAAGCATGCAAAGTTTGAACAGCAACAGACATTCCATTCTTGCGATATTTTGTTTTGCGAAAAAGTGCTAATTTGCATAAATTATGCTAATAAGGCATTTTTTGGTGATTTTTTTTTTTTCATCCATAAGATTCTTTGATATATAACCTCTCTACTGATATATGGTTTTGGAGGGTTGTTTCTTTTCATTTCTTCAGAAATGAACCAAATAGAAGTGTAAAAAAATTGCCTATAACTCCCCCCTTAAGACTTTTAAGGGCGTCACATATTCATTCCTGAGTGAAAACACTACAACGATCTGTCTTAGATTTGAAATAGATAGCAACTTAAATTGAAAGCCAGGCGATCGAATATCTGATAGGATTCTAATGGGGATATATTGTCTAACGTTGTACTACTTTTCTCTTGTACTGACATATCTACATCTAAAAATGAAAGCAATTTCTGAGTCCCAGTGAGAATAGCAAAAGTTTTACCCAGAATACACATTGCAACGATTTGGTAGATTTATATCTCATTTTGATACTTTTGTTCATGTTGTTCTCATTCTTTATGCACCTATCACGGTTGCACCAATTCAATATATAATTTGTTAGACATTATACGAAATTTGATAAATTGGGGATTTTACACTTCGTGACTATCCAATGATATCAATCGGGGTGCTATAAAGTCACTCTAAACCCTCAATGCTGTCTCGAAAATCCTTTCAATCTCGACTTAAAGGTTGATTTTCCGAGAAACTTTGCGAAAGGAGTCTAGCTGTAAAGGATAAGTTTTCAGATGAAAATCGTTCATGGTAGTGGCACAGCCATCAGTAACACTAGTATTGGTGGAAGCGTCTAGTGGAAGCGTCGTGGTGTAGTGGTTTTGACTCTCGCCTTTCAATCAGAGGGTCGCGGGTTCGAATCCTAAACCGGCGTTAATTTCCTTCGGCAAGAAATTCATCCACAATTAGCTGCACTCGACCCATGTGAGGTGAATGGGGACCTGGTAGGAATATTTATTTGTTGAAACGCAGCGCACGTAAAAGCTACACTGCTAATGCCAGGGTAATTATGCGGCATAATATTGTAGAGCGCTTAAAGACTTCTGATAAAGTGTTAGACGCTATATAAGCAAGTATAATTATTAATATTGGTGATCAACACCAGACTGATTTTTAAAACCATTTTCAGAACAGTGTACGACTTAAAATGAACAAAAACATTTAAGTTAAAGAAATGTTAATGGGCTGTGATGGCAGGGGTCTTGAAGAAAAGGACACCCCCTTCAATATGCAGAGAGAAATACAGTGGCAGATCCAGGATATGGAAATGTGGGGACGCTGCTCGAAAATTTGAAATTTAGGGGGGGGGGGGGAGGCACAGCCAGTATATAAAACCATACAGTCAATGGGTGTTTTTTTTTTATTATACGGGCGGGGCGCGTCCCCTGCCCCCCGCCTGGATCCGTCACTGGAAATAAGAATTTTGTCAATCAAAACCTTCCAATCCAAAAGTATGCGTTGGATAAGACAACCGATGAACTAGATAAAGAACCCTTCATTTACACCTACTGGAAAATGATTTTACCATACAACTCTGAAGATGATGCTTTTCTGGTAATGATAGTAAACGTGATGCTCGGATTGAGGCGTGATGATGGACTGACCGGATGAGGGGGTGTATTTGGTCACTTATCCGGGGGAGCATTTTCATGAAACAAATATTCACTGATTCTCACTGACAACTGTTATAAGCTACTGAAATACTTGCATCTGATTGGCTGAGTGCAAATTTGTCAGATACAACGTCCGACAAGTCCTTCCATGAAACGGCCCCGGGTCAATCTGATTGGACAGCTACCAATCAACACAACCTCCAGTCCTCGATCAACTGCTCAATCTGGCCCGTTTTCTCACCCACAATGCAACATTATGGGCAGTTTAGCCTTATAATACATGCTTACTTGAATTATAACACTTCCATACTCAATAATTTCATACCGCAATAAGTATGATACCAAATAACAAAACAAGTACTTTCTCCTCAAAACTTTTTAGTTCCCTTTACCGGTATAAATGAAATTATAGGCTGATTTATACTAAAATATAAACTCTTCTATTAATTTTTATCTTCAAAATTTAATGGGACTAGCCTTTATAAAACAAAGTCAGTGAGAGCCTATAGTGGGGATCAGCTCGGTCTCGCTTTAAATAAAGATATGGGTTCTACGTTCGTCATTGCATGAGAGATAGGGCTTTTACAAACGTCAAAAAAAATTTTTTTAAACAATCGTGACTTCTAGCAGGTTTTCGCAAAGCAATTATTTGTTTGTGTTACGCTGCTTCAAACAATAATTATACTATAGTAGATATACATGTCAGAAGCATTTTAAAAAGGATTATCTCCGTAACGTTAGCAATTTCAGGACAGCGGAGCTCCTAGAAACACTTGCAAGAGAGCATCATTACAAGTATTGACCTGTAAAACGCTTATCCGTCCGTTTTCATTTATGTTAGACATGTCATTGAGTAATGCAGAGGCTCAGCCTACACGTCACATTGTATCCATGTATTGATATTGAGGAATCAGAAAGAACGGGGAATTATGGTATTGCTGTCATATTCTATCTCATAGATTTATATTTGATGTATACTGCAACCACTGTCTACAGACAGGGAGAAAATTGTCCTTTTCTAGGGACAATTCTGAGCTCGACAATGTACATCTTATCGTTACATCATTGATGTATAGTTCACGGGCACTCAAAAATGAGTGGAAATTCACTCTAACAAAGAGTTAATTGAAGAACAACCCATTTCCGAATGAAAAAAAAAAAAAAAGGGAAGTATGCTGCTTTATAAATAATAGCGAAAAGGCACTAAAACATTCATTCTAACAAGGAGTTAAATGAAGAACAACCCACTCCGAGTGAAAAGAGTGGCTACTATATCTTATACAAAAAAAGGAAGAATGGTACCTTCTAATGTAAAATAGTGATAGAGCACTCAAAATTGAGTGTAAATCCGCTCTAAGGAGTTACATGAATAACAACCCCTTTCCAAGTGAAAACGAGTGGTTATTTTTACAGTCAGGGAAGAGTGATATTCCAGTTTAACAAGTAATTAACCCTTGCCATGCTGAAGAGGCATCTGTGCACAATCATAGAATTAAATTGAACAATCGTAATAATTGTTTTTCTCAGCTATTTTTGTATGAGAGAAAGTAAAAAAAATAGCTGCTGGTCATTCGTAACGTCTGTAGTAAAGCTACCAGTAGTGAAATTGTCATTTGAAAAGCAGAATTCAGAGAAAATATCTGAACAACAATTGTCATTATTTTTCCTTCAGAAAATATTCAGCGTGTAAAGAGTTAAAAAGAGTGGTAACTTGTGGCAAAAGTTATAACGTTACTAATCGAAATGTGATTCAGGGTTGAACCTGGGCCCGGTGAATCTGTAATTAAATTCGTTTAAGATGGATTACAGGCGCACACAACAACGACAACAACGACTAGGCGATAATTGATCATGATGAATTGTTATGACCATCATTATCATATTTATTATCATGTCGGCTGTTAAAACGTATTATCAAAAAGAGAAATTATATAGCAAGGGTAAACCTGAGAGAAAATAAATTTGAAAAGAAATGGAGTCATTTTACACAATAATGTTTCTAAATATTTTACACATCTTTTGTAATTTTATGCGGAAATTCGTACAAAGTCACTATAATATACGAATCTTGTTCTTGTAACGGAAAATTCCACGTGCAACGGGAGTAATTGTCAGTGAGAATCATGACTGAGATATTTTTAACCTACGGTTTGCACGTTATTACGGTTGCTTGCAATGTCCGTGGAGTTTTTCCCCTCATGTTTATATTTTGTACACGACATTGTCATGGATGACTGTTTTTTTTAATCAATCTTTTGTCGATATGTATAATTGATCTTGATTTGTATAATATTTTCATGTTAAATTGTTTGTTTTGATGTTCAATAAAGGAACCCTGTGGAAGGGTTTTAAAAAAAATTATTATCATCATCATCATCATCACAATGCTCGGAAACTAACGAAAGAAATAGGCCCATATTGTGAAATATAAGGAAAGCTCCACTCCATAAATCTATTGACGCGCTTAAAAATAAATTATCATTTAATATGAAAAGAGAGTCAGGATTGAAGTAGAATTGAAGATTGAAATGGTCTGGTGAAAAGATATAAATTTGTTTTGATACTATCATTTTGACAGTGAGGGATCATTGGATTCCAGTCACGTGATCATCTGGCTTTTATATATTTATAAAATGTTAGACACGGTGTCATGGCAGGCAATCACCCACAAATAACATGTATATAACAATTAGGGGCATTTCGTCAAAGGTCTAGTAAAAAAAAATATTTTGGTGAAGATTTCGCCATCATCCCATTAGCGATATCAAATAATTGAGAAAAGATATGAAAATGAAAATGAAAATGAAAATGCTCTAAATTTTATTGTCCGAAACGGATATTTATTTTGCCCCTTTTCTCGTTTAAAGATGATCAGATAAAAGTAAGTTTACTAGTAACGTTTTGTTCCTGGAAAGTAGGTATGATGATTATTATATATTAAATTTGATAATTAGATTCCCGCAACAACCGTTGTTGTCAACACAAAGAAACAACACAATCATGTCAATAAAATTAAAATAAACACACATGTGGGGTGTAACACAAAAACTTACGATTGATTCAAAGTTACGATTGATTTTTTCTCGGTAGCCTCATCATGGACAGGGTGCTCCAAAGTTGATGATATTAATCCTAACCCCAGCCCTAACCCTATTCTTAATCATATCCAAATTCTAAATCATGACTGTACCTGGTTTTCAAATGAGGCTACCGAGAAAATATCAATCGTAACTTTTAATCAATCGTAAGTCTTCGTGTTACACTCCAATGGTGTTAATGACAACGCATTTCAAAACATTTGGTGTTGATAGGGATGTTAATCAAAATCTTGTCTGGGCGAGTCTACAACACTCACGGCTCTCAATAACATGTAACAGTTTTTTCCCGTATAAAGGTGTATTATATTCCACTTTAAACACTTAATAAAGGTCCCTACATGAAACGTTTCTAGTCCTATGCATTTCCTTCAGCTAAAGTTGATATGGCATATTACATTACGTTCATTATTTTCAAGAAGAACTTTAGGTAAAACAACTCCCCTTACAACAAGGTCATGAATATAGGGAGCTCTCATAAGTCATAACATTTCGACAAATATTACCACTGGCAAAATTTCAGCTCCTGTTCCTATATCCACCTTTTTTTCTTTTTTCTTTTTTTTAATGACAGAATGAGAACATCACAGGAAGTTAATTACACGAGAGAGATTGCCTGTCTAAGAGTGGGTGATAAGTGTGCGAATCACATCGCCCAAGAACATGGCGGATTTAAATGGTGGAGGTTAGAATATAAGTCATATGCTCAAGGGGTTTCAGTTCCGTAAACATTGGATATGCCAGCTGCCTCTTATTACTGTCATACATAGTCTTCAAACAACCCACGATTCAATATAATACATATCTCATGAACATTCGCTCCACAAGGAAATCAAACTCCATGCGATATTAAATGTGCTTGAGCACTTTGCAGATACCATAACTTATTTCATAGTGCGCATGTCAAGTATGTGCTAATACGCACACACCAAGTGCGAATCGCTTCAGTCAACTTTCGAATGCTTTATAGAGTCACGAATCAAAGAGTGTTGTCTCGGTGTGATATTGCTCGGACAATATTGATTCTTAGAAAATCCTTTATCTGCCATATTTTTCTTGTAAGCCATTCACGTTTATAAAACAGAAATACGCACATATTTGGTTACAGCCACTTTTGGGCACTTTTCTACTTTCATTAGCCGTCCTCACTTTCAACATTCAGGTTATGAGTAAACATTGCTTTCTCATTTTCATGAAATAAGGGGCGTTACGCATTTTATATATTCTCATTTTGCGTGAAGTTTACATATTATCACTGCGTTATTATTATCGATTGTTGTGAAGTTTATATATTCTCACTTTGTGTGATTTTCAATTTACGTTAAGTTTATACATTCTCACTTTGCGTGAAGTTTATATATTCTCACTTTGTGTAATTATCAATTTGCCTGAAGTTTATACATTCTCACATACTCTCTTTGTGTGATTATATATTTGCGTGAAGTCTATAATCTTTACTTCGTGTAATTTTCCATTTGCGTGAAGTTTATATTCTCACTTTGCGTGATTATCGACTGGCTTGAAGTTTATATATTCCCACTTTACGTGAAGTTTACATATTCTCACTGCGTGATTGTTATCAATATGCGTTAATTTATATTGTCATTTTGCTTGATGGTTATTCTCTCTTTGCGTGATTATATATTTGTGTAAAGTCTATAAAATATCCTCACTTTGCAGTTGCGTAATTATCAATTTTCGTGCAGTTTACATATTCTCAAATTTCATGATTCCTATCACCAGATAATCAATAATAGCACCATTATTTTCTTGTGCGAATGTGGAGAGGAGGAGCCCATGAGTCGCCTTCTAAAATGCCATCTTCTGCCCATCCCCTGCTCCCAAGCTGATCTTAGTAGAGTCTAATTCAAATTCGGATTCAGCTTCAAATTTTAATTACCCTAAGAAACAATATAAATTATGATCTTTCAAATGTAAAGAGGTATAATTATACAATCAAACAGAAGAATGAGAGATAGGACTCGAGAAGAAGAATCCTTTTCTTGTACGTTGGCCATCTAGTCTGACCTCGGTGTAAGCTGCACTTAAAGATTTCTTCCAGGCATACGCATCCGTCTCATTTAAGAATGAAAAAAAAAGCTCTCTTGACAAGTAATGTCTGTGTTTGCGACGGAGGATGTGGCTTACAATGTACTTAAGATTTAGATGACCTTTAAGGCAAGCACTCCATCACTCGGACATCAACGTAACATTAAACCAAGCCTAATAAGAATCGAAAGGGGGAGAGTAAAATCTCTGGTACCATACATCTGTCTTAACTCGGCGTTGAGATGGATATCTTAATGGTAATAGTGATTTGAGAGTCTTCAATCCGGGCACATAGGACTTCCAGGTTGTCTGCTTAATGAAAACAAATGTGTTTACAAGATAGAGATGCAAGCGTTGGACACGGATTGATCATCGAAGCTACGCAGACTCACATCACTTCTCATTCTTAAAGTCATTACCAGTATTAGGGACGATGATTTTCTTAGAATTGTTTCAACTTATTTGATTGTCTGTGACAAGGGTAATACTTTATCAATCATCTGTAATTCATTTTATGTCTTTAAAACTTTTTTTTCTTACAGTATTTTTTATTCACTGACAGTTACTGCTTTTCAAGAGAGTTGTCAAATACCGTAAGGTGAAATAATAATAATGAACATGTGTATATAACGCATTTGGATGGGCTTTACATCGTAAAAGTTTCACTTTAACGGTGAAATACTTATTATCGAATCCTGGACTGTTGTGGTTTCGTTTACTTGACTATACAGAATCAATTGAATGCTTATAATTTGGCGATCAGGGGACCTACGGCTTTAAGTCCTATCCCAGGGACCAGTATTGAGGATCAATACCTTACCAGGATACTAACGCCTTGACATCGAACCATCCAGAAATCTCCCCGTTAAGAGACCGTCGATCTACGGACTGAGTTCCATTAATCAAATTAAATATGTTGATAAATACGTTGAGACATACCCCTGAAGTAAAATTAACCACCAAACCACATGTTATACGTATCACAAAATAAATAAATTAATAAATAAATAAAATATAAAATGAATCCACCAGAAGGCAACAGGCTTATTAAAATAAAATAAAAAATCATACATGTATTCCACTTCCCACGATCTTATACAAACTAAACATTTCGCAAAGGATCCAACGATAATAAATTGCATCTAAAATGTTCATGTACTGTTAATCTCTTCGTCATTCTTTAACCGTGGATAAATAAGAGATATCCATGCTTTACCGATTCCATAAACCGTATTACAGTTTTTAATTCCGTGTGGTTGCTATGTTATACAATGCTCGTTGTGGGGAAAAAAGTTTTGAATAATCACGTGGGAGACGTAGCTACCAACAAGGATTGGTGACATGAAATACCACTCCGTAAGTGAGATATACAGTATACGTATAAAAAAAAAGTTAATCTATTTTTAGTGGGGCCATTTTACAAGCTAATTTATTTTGGAGATTTATATGATACATATAATTAAAGAAGAACTCTCCGCCTTTACAATGATACCTTTCTCGCATCACAAATGCCACGCATAATTGAATACATTGCACATAAAGCTTAAAGGTTAGAGGTAGAAAATCCATTTTTTTTGCAAGTTTTCATAAAATGAGACAAGACTGAGTGAATGCTTTCACTGGTGTCGCACATCATTGCACACAAGCCTATTCAATAATGTGTGACAGCAGTGAAAGGATTCCCTTTGTCTTGTCTCATTTTCTCAGAACTTGCAAAGACTGGATCTTGTTCCTGTGACATTCATTTGTAATTTACTCGGTCATGTGTGACAAGTGCAATGCTCGAAAGGTATCATTGTAGATGTAAAGAGTTGCTCTTTAATTACAATTTACATATAAATTGCCGAAGTATTGGGCTTGGATTACGATCCCTCTCAAATTGGATCACTTCCTTGTTTTCTTGATACGCACTGTATTAGGGAATATTCCGTTTGTGGCTGATTTTCGTCTACGTTCACATCTACGAAAGATATGTAGGCATTCTGCAAAAAAAGCGTGGAAAGCACTCGAAAAGGAGTGAAATAAAGGACAACCCCTTTTCGAGTCATCGAGACAGGCGGTGCTTTATACCAATTGAAATGGAGTGAAAGTTCTTCCACTCTTTATATAGACAAGTACATGGTACAATAAAAATGGCGCCCCAGTGTTCGCCTGTTTCAGCTACTCAAGCAATTTGATGATTAATGCTAGATTCACTGTTCAAAACATTCATAAAATTACTTTCTAATAATTACTTGTTTACTTTTACGTTGGTTGAGTGAAACAAATCTAGATCAATAATGATCTGTCTAGTTAATGAACATACAGAACGAACCACTTACATTATTTGTCTGTTTTTAATTGTGTTTTTACAGACGTGTATCAATCAGATAAGAGTATAGTATACGTCTGGGGGCCGACCTATGACGTCACCATCAGAAAAACACAACTCGGGTTTCAACAGGGGTTCGATCAGAATGAAATTGTGTACCGCCAAAGTCAAAAGACCACACCAAGAGCCAAACTCCCGCCCCCGTATACACCAATCTTAAAGAAACAAACTATAGACAATTAATTTTATTCATTTGTCTCCAACGGTAGAAACCATGCAAATTGGTAGAAACACATGGCACGCAACTGCTGTGTGATAAATATTGGAACCAGACAGCTATGAAGAAAAAAAATCATAGTCTGCCCGGGCGGGATTCGAACCCACGACCTGTGGATTGCTAGACCACCGTCATAACCGCTAAACCACCGGAGTGCCCGTAGCGATCAAGGTTCTTACTATCCCATATACCATTATACATGAACATCAAACGTAAAGGAATTTTTAACGCCGTTGGGATGTTAAATAGACAATTAATTTTATTCATTTGTCTCCAACGGTAGAAACCATGCAAATTGGTAGAAACACATGCAACTGCTGTGTGATATCCCATGTATGAACCTTGATCGCTACGGGCACTCCGGTGGTCTAGCGGTTATGACGGTGGTCTAGCAATCCACAGGTAGAGGGTTCGAATCCCGCCCGGGCAGCCTATGATTTTTTTTTCATAGCTGTCTGGTTCCAATATTTATCACACAGCAGTTGCGTGTGTTTCTACCAATTTGCATGGTTTCTACCGTTGGAGACAAATGAATAAAATTAATTGTCTATTTAACATCCCAACAGCGTTAAAAATTCCTTTACGTTAAACAAACTATAGTTAAAATTATAGATCGATAATCAGCTCGATGCAACTAATTGTGATTTGACTACATTCTAGTCAGAGATGATTCCATTGTGATTCGAACCCAAGATGTCCTGAATACTAGACAAAAGCTCTACCAACTGAGCTATAGCAAGCCCTTATGTTGATGTTCGGCGCAGAGAACCCCTTAGTTTTCAATGCTTGAGTGATCAGAAGCTATAGAACCTGGCATTAACCCGAAGGATAGAAATCAACTCCCCTACTCCTCAAATGTGTTACTTGAACTAAGCGAAGGATGAACTCCTGGCCGTTATGAAAAGGCAGATCCCGTAACTCCTACGCACATATCGAGACATATGGATAAGATATTTCATGTCACCGTGGATTAAATCTCGGGTCTCAACCCATCATCAAATCAATTCTTAGCATGGCATGGACAATAAAGAGGTTATCTGCCAGGAAATTGGGCCTGTCCAGTAACATTACATCATATTCCACCACGCATGCTTTGCCAATTGAAGCAAGACCTCCACGACGATCAGAAAGAATTTAAAGTATGTACGCCATTATCTTCTTGTTCACGTCCACGTTTTTAGTTTTATAAAATGGGGAAACGGTGAAGGGGATATGTGCTTATATTATACGGGAAAAAAGGATGCAGAGGTGTACTGACCGTTATAAAATAGTGGATAGAAGAAAGTGGTACTTTAGATCTATAGAATATACGACGATCGGAAAGAATTTAAAGTATGTACGCCATTATCTTCTTGTTCACGTCCATGTTTTTATTTTTATAAAATGGGGAAACGGTGAAGGGGATATGTGCTTATACGGAAAATAAGGATGCAGAGGTGTACTGACCGTTTTAAAATAGTGGATAGAAGACAGCGGTACTTTAGATCGATAGAATATACGCTTAAAGCAAGACCGAACTGATACCTAATGTGGGTGGGATGCATGTATATAACTGATATTCCTATCTATAGTAAGGCCAAAATGGCATTTTTGTAAGTAATTAGCCTATGGGAACTTAAATAATTGAGGAGAAAGGTACATGATTTGCCACTTGTATAACATAATCATTGGATATAACCGAATAATAATTAAGTTGCGTACACACAGAGAAATTTTTACAAAAGTCTACAAAGGTTTTGTAAACTAGGAGCTGATGTAAATTCTATCGATATACATTCACACAATCTAGAATTGACATCGGATCCTATTTTACAAAACCTACAACACAAAAACAAAAATCTCTGTGTGAGAGTCGTGGACAGCGGCGGATCCAGCCGTTCCCTGCGCCCCCCTCCCATAATTTGAAAACCACTCATTGACTGTACAGTCATGTTAACATCGGAAAATTTCGACGGTGCTCTCCCCCCCCCCCCCCCCCCACCATGCTGAAATCCTGGATCCGCCACTTGTCGGGAGCATGATATAATATGACCACTGTTATTATTTTGTACTATTTCGACTGATTAAAGATGATAGAATCAGGTCAGATTGTTCAATTATCGAGAACTTTACACTTGTTAATTGATTCATTTGATTCCTTTAGGAAACATTTCTGACTCTAAACACTCTTAACGAATCAATCAAACCAATTTCGATTTCCAGGATTAACCTAAAGCGTATTTTAACCATTAGTCAACTTTTGGTAAATACAATTTCAGATTCCCGAAAGTAGAATAATGACATAAACATGTTCGTAGACCATAATTTTGAAGAAAAAAAAATCGACAAATAATAAACATATATTATGAACGTTTGAAAAACGAGTTCACTTAATACATTTTAAATTGCAATAACATGTCTTCATTTAAGCCACTATCACAATTGGTGTTGCGACTGCTTACAACCGTTGCGAGTGTGTGCAACATATATTGTGACCAAATGATCGCAAATGATCGCAAGAGCAATTGTGAAAACCCCTTTAACTTATTTATTTTGCCTAACTCGACTGAGAAAAAAATATAACTGGATCTTGATTTTAAGAAAATAATCAATCGAGAAAATAATAAATCGAGGCCTTTCTTTTTAACATTTTGTTTTAAAAAGTTGTTGATATCGCAAGACAGATTATAAGAATAAGTAGAAGTAGCGTAAGTCATAGACTGGGATGTAAAATAGAAAAATGCTAGTATCTAATTTGATCTAACATAATCGATTATTAAATTCTTATACCGACGTCGATTATATTGTTTTAAAGTTCATGAAATTTTCTTTTCTAACATAATGATTAGAAGACAAAAACTTTTAGCTGTAACATGACAAATATTTTATGAAATTCACATACGATCTGATATTATATCCTGAAATATCTGTATTTTTTATTTAAAGTTACAGCAAGAAATATATATATATATATTTTTTTTAAGGAGTGCGATATACAAATCAATCCGTAATTTATATCTTATTTGATGATTTCTTCTTTATCTTGGAGTGAACATGGTGAAAGTCAGGCCACATAGGTTTCGTGATATATGGACTTTACGATTAAATTGTTAGTGTATAATCAGCCTAGATTAAGGGCAATCTTTAATGTCTGTATTTATTTCTCTTCGATGTGTCTACGCACCAGCTCTGCTATGAAATGGTGTGTTCACATGATCCTATATCTGCATTCTATCACCACACGGAAAACAAGAGATTTTAAGGCAATAAGAAAATTCTACAAAAAAAAACAAACATTCGTTACAAATTTATTGCATCCATCATCTGTATGCTGTAGTTACCAGAATGCACTTTACGTTTAATTTCAGTTTATAATATCGGCCGATATTATGCTTGTAAATCATATCAAATCCAACCCAAACAATATTTGGTACAAGATCTTTTACTTGCAGTTACAAGTCTCTCCCCAATAACACTTCACAAATTAATATATAGCGCTTAAAAATTCAGATGAGTTCAAACGAGCCGAAAAACGCCTTCAAAATTGCTTGAACTGGGGGCATTTCATCAAAGGACTTGTCAGACGTTTTATCCGTCAAATTTGCTCTCAGCCAATCAGATGCAAGCATTTCAGTAGCTTATAACAGTTTGTCGGATAAAACGTCCGACAAGTCCTTTCATGAAATGCCCCCCTGGTCGAGAGTGAGCTTTTGATTACAAATCTAAATTCATTAATTTTCAAAATATTGATTTATCTTTTTCATGACAAAAGCAATGACTCTATTTTGAAGGCGACGAACAACATACATTGATACACGTGGGCCTACACATCACCTAATGAAGATTTGTAATTAGTTAGAGCGATCCTGGTGACATAATTCCCAGTTTTGACTCAATATTTCCCTTATATGAGCCCCTTATGATTACCCGGTTCCCCTTGGTCAAATCTGCACAAACTATACAACGAAAACAGACATTAAACTTTACGCAGACAGTCAGCTCTGTATTTCAAGAGTCTTTGGAGTATAATCAATTATTACCGGGCCATGTATATTAAAGCATAATCACGTACGTGTGGTCGGTCAGTGTCGTCTTAAAATGATCAAGAAAATATTAAAGGCGTCTCTTCAAACATATTCCACATAAATCTGCTCGTTCATGAGATTGGGGAAGAAGATACATTTTGAATATAATCATTTGAACACCCCTAAATTACATCACAAACACGTCGATCATTGCTGATGTGGGGCTTTACACAAAATTCAAAGTTTTGCGCTATGTTGTCTGATCGTGCTAATTAGGCTAAAACTGGGTTTCTGTAAAAAAAAAAATTTAATTCTTGCATTCCTATAACATAACTTTTAATGATCAAACCTTATAAAAGCAAGAAGTTGGCATTAGTTGATTTTAACAAGATACTCAAGCTCTATAAAGCTGCTATGAAGGATATTTTTCTTCTATAAAGATAACTACTTATTAAAGTTATAAAGAAACCTAATATCTCTTTGTTTAAGCAAATGACGCGTGACCGATAAACAATTATAGTAGATTACTAATTGTGATCATCTATTTCATCTCTCGTCTCCATTTTGTATTCATTATAAAATACCACTTAAATTTGTGTCAAGGGGATCTTAATCACAACGTATAGCCTCATAACTTTTGCAGTTTTCTGTAGGCCATAAAACTGTTGATTTCCTGAAACGTTATTAGGGTGGTTTTTTTTTTTTTTTTTTTTTTTTTTTTTTTTTTTGTAATTGAGTCAACGTGCAGCCACGACGAAGTTGAGAGGTAAAAAATGAAAGCCTTTGACAAATAATCATGCCTGCGTGACGTTCAAAGGCTGAAAGGAGAACTTGAAATGGCTCGTCTCAGTTGTCCAGGGGAGCAGTTCATCAAAAGACTTGTCGGACGTTTTATCCAACAAGCTGTTATAAGCTACTGAAATGCTTGCATCTGATTGGCTGAGAGCAAATTTGTCGGATAAAATGTCCGACAAGTCCTTTGATGAAATGCACCTCAGTACGACGGTGTCACCACTGATGAGATCATGGGGCGCCACGCGTGAAGAAGGCACCATAACTATCACAATAACTTGTCAAAGGCGTCTATTCTTTACCTCTCCACCTCACTGAGGCTTCACGTTGACACATTCAAAAACTCCCTATTTGTACTGCAATAAACTTGATTGTAAAAGTGTAGGGCAAGCGAACACAACATTGAACAGCGTCCACTACGTCGCAAACCTAACTATCGCATCCCTTTAAACACTAACTATGACCTTTAAAAGTCTCACACCAAGACAGAAAGTAAGATTTATAACATTAATTAGAATTGCGAGCATCTAACTATACCCGAGAGACTAATAACTTACTAACATAGACAACACCCTTGACACGTGTGATACTCACAGGCGCATACAGTTATCCAAAACATCACATTTCCATTTTGTCTTAAGTTTCATTATTCTTAATAATCTGTTTGCACACTGCCGTCTCAACATTCAAAGAAAATATTACATTGAACAACGAAGTATGCTCACAAAATAAGATGTAAAATATACTTATCAGGTGTTTCAATAAAATTTCACGCAAATTAACAACTCAACCAATTTGAATTTTTACCGCCATCATCTGTAAATTTATGTTTGTTTGTTTTTCTTTCTTCTTTTTTTTTCTTCAATTAATGATACACATTTTGTTCCGTTTCCAGGCCAGAGACATGTTTTAGTAAACACAATTATTTGATACTACTAGTACTAGTATATAACTCCATTTCTGGCAAACAAACCCACCGAGATTAATTTACTAGAAGAACTGTTCATTCTTCCCTCATAACCCAACACTAAATGTATACGATCATGGGGCTTACGACGTAGTGGGCGTTTTTCAATTTATATTCGCTTGCCCAACATTACACATACCAATAATTCAGGTACAAGGGCACAGGAGACATTTTTTGTTTCTTTACTTAGTTTTAACTTGAGTTAAAGTTGGAGTTTTTTTCCCCGTCGTTTCCGTTTTTTTTTTGTTTTTTTTTTTCTTCTTTTTTTTTCTTTTCGTTTTTTTGCTAGCCAAGATGTAAAACAAACGTAGCAACAGAAAAAATTAACCGAGCATTGCGTCCTCTACGTTGAAATTCCCAAGATCGTATCCCTTTAAAAATGATCTACAGATTCCGTGAGTCATGCGATGGGTAGCAGACATTCAAAATATCATAGGTAAATAATATGTCTTACCTGGGGGTGTATTGATGAAGTTAGGATCATCCACGAGTCAGGAAGAAGAAGACATCAAAGAAAGCGTGAAAAGAAAAGGAAAAAATATACACGATTAATTTTAAAGATTGTGTACCACAGCGACATCATGAAATAAAGCATTTCCTATTTTTCTGTCGTCAAAAATAAATAC
>CALNVZ010003433.1:41939338-41986822 GCA_940671915.1 Paracentrotus lividus
CACACAACCTCCAGTCCATCGATCAACTGCTCAATCTGCCCGTTTTCTCACCCACAATGCAACATTATGGGCAGTTTGCCTTAAATACATTGCTTACTTGAATTATAACACTTCCATACTCAATATTCATACGCAATAAGTATGATACCAAATAACAAAACAATACTTTCTCCCAAAACTTTTTTAGTTCCCTATACCCGGTTATAAATGAATTATAAGGCTGATTTTACTAACATATATAAACTACTTCTATTAATTTTTATCTTCAAAATTTAATGGGACTAGCTTTATAAAACAAGCAGTGAAGAGCCTATAGTGGGGATCAGCTCGTCTCGCTTTAAATAAAGATATGGGTTCTACGTTCGGTCATTGCATGAGAGAGAGGGCTTACAAACGTCAAAAAAATTTTTTTAAACAATCTGACTTCTTAGCAGCTTTTCGCAAAGCAATTATTTGTTGTGTTACGCTGCTGCAAAACAATAATTATAACTATAGTAGATTATAGCATGTCAGAAGCATTTTAAAGGATTATCTCGCGTAACGTTAGCAATTTCAGACAGCGGGCTCCTTAGAAACACTTGCAAGAGAGCATCATTACAAGTCATTGACCTGTAAAACGCTTATCCGTCCGTTTTCATTATGTTTAGACATGTCATGAGTAATGCAGAGCTCAGCTTACACGTCACATGCTTATCCATGTATGAATTGAGGAATTCAGAAAAGACGGGGAAGTTAGTGGGTATTGCTGTCATATTCTATCTCATAGATTTATATTTGATGTATACTGCAACCACTGTCTACAGACAGGGGAAAATTGTCCTTTTCTAGGGACAATTCTGAGTCGACAATGTACATCTTATCGTTACATCATTGATGTATAGTTCAGCGGCCACTCAAAAATGAGTGGAAATTCACTCTAACAAAGAGTGTAATGAAGAACAACCCATTTCGAATTGAAAAAAAAAAAAAAAAAGGAAGTATGCGCTTTATAAATAAAGCGAAAAGGCACTAAACCATTCATGTCTAACAAGAGTTAAATGAAGAACCAACCCACTCCGAGTGAAAAGAGTGGACTATACTTAGGTTGATGTGGGTTGGGGTGTTACAAAAAAAGGAAGATGGTACCTTCTAATGTAATAGTATAGAGCACTCAAAATTGAGTGAAATCCCTCTAAGGAGTTACATGTAATAACAACCCCTCAAGTGAAACGAGTGGTTATTTTATCAGTTCAGGGAATGTGAATATTCCAGTTTAACAAGTTAATTAAACCCTAGCCATGTGAAGAGGCATTGTGCAACAATCATAGTTAATGAACAATCGTTAATAATTGTTTTTCTCAGCTATTTTTGTATGAGAGAAAGTAAAAAAAATAAGCTGCTGGGGTCATTCGTAACGTCTGTAGTAAAGCTACCAGTAGTTAAATTTCAATTTGAAAAGCAGAATTCAGGGAAAATATCTGAACAACAATTGTCATATTTTTCAATTCAGAAAATATTCAAGCGTGTTAAAGAGTTAAAAGAGTGGAACTCTGTGGCAAAAAGTGTATAACGTTACTAATCGAAATTGTGATTCAGGGTTGAACCTGGGCCCCGTGTGAATCTGTATTAAATCGTTTAAGTGGATTACAGAAAAAAAAAAAAACCGCAACACAACAAGACAACAACACTAGGCGTAAATGATCATGATGAATTTTTATGACCATCATTAATCATATTTATTATCATGTCGGCTGTTAAACGTCATTATCAAAGAGAAATTATATAGCAGGGAACCTGAGAGAAAATAAATTTGAAAAGAAATGAGTCACTTTTACACAATAATTTCTAAATATTTTACACACTTTTTAATTTTATGCGGAAATATCGTACAAAGTCACCTATTAAAATATACGAATCTTGTTCTTGAACGGAAAATTTCCACGTGCAACGGAGTGTAATTCGTCAGTGAAATCATGACTGGAGATATTTTTAACCTACGTTTGCACGTTACTTACGTTGCTGGCATGTCCGCTGGAGGTTTTCCCCTCATGTTATATTTTGTACCGACATTGTCATGGCATGACTGGTTTTTTAATCAATCTTTTGTCGATATGTATAATTGCATCTTGATTTGTATAATATTGTTCATGTTTAAATTGTTTGTTTTGATGTTCAATTAAAGGAACCCTTGGAAGGGTTTAAAAAAATTATTCATCATCATCATCATCTACAATGCTCGGAAACTAACGAGAGAAGAATAGCCCATATTGTGAATATAAGGGAAAGCTCCACTCCATAAATCTATTGACGCGTCTTAAAAATAAATTATCATTTAATATGAAAAGAGAGTCAGGATGAGTTTAGAATTGAAGATTAGAAATGGTCTGGTGAAAAGATATAATTTGTTTGATACTATCATTTTGGACAGTGAGGGATCATTGGATTCCAGTCACGTTATCATCTTGGCTTTTATATATTTATAAATGTTAGACCACGGTGTCATGGCAGGCAATCGCCCAAAATAACAGTATATAACAATTAGGGGATTTTCGGTCAAAAGGTCTTAGTCTAAAAAAAATATTTTGGTGAAAGATTTCGGCCATCAGTCCATTAGCGATAGCAAATAATTGAGAAAAGATATATGAAAAATTGAAAATGAAAATGAAAATGCTCATAAATTTATTGTTCCGAAACGGATATGTATTTGCCCCTTTTCTCGTTTAAAGATGACAGATAAAAGTAAGTTTTTTACTAGTACGTTTTTTCCTGGAAAGTAGGTATGATGTATTAATATACTTAAATTTGATAATTAGATTCCCGCAACAACCGTTGTTGTCACAACAAAGAAACAACACAATCATGTCAATAAAATTAAAATAACACACATTGGGTGTAACACAAAAACTTACGATTGATTCAAAGTCTACGATTGATTTTTTCTCGGTAGCCTTCATCATGGACAGGAGTGCCCAAAGTGATGATATTAATTCCTAACCCCAGCCCTAACCCATATTTAATCATATTCAAATTCTAAATCATGACTGTTACCTGGTTTTTCAATGAGGCTAACGAGAAAATATCATCTAACTTTTATCAATCGTAAAGGTCTTCGTGTTACACTCCAGATGTGCTTAATGACAACGCATTTCAAAACATTCTGGTGTTGATAGGGATGTTAATCAATCTGCTCTGGGCGAGTCTACAACACTCACGGCTTCTCAATAACATGTAACAAGTTTTTTCCCGTATAAAGGTGTATTATATTCCACTTATAACACTATATAAAGGTCCCACATGAAAGTTCTAGTTCCTATGCATTTCCTTCAGCTAAAGTTGATTATGGCATATTACTTACGTTCATATTTTCAGAAGAACTTTAGGTTAAAACAACTCCTTACAACAAGGTCATGAATATAGGGAGCCCATAATCAAACATTTCGACAAATATTACCACTGGCAAAATTTCAGCTCCTGTTTCCTATATCCCACCTTTTTTTCTTTTTTCTTTTTTAATGACCAGAATGAGAACATCACAGGAAGTTAATACACAGAGAGATTTGGCCTGTCTTAGAAGGTAATATTATGTGCGAAATCACATCGCCAAGAACATGGCGGATTTAAATGGTGGAGGTTAGAATTAATATATGCCTCAAGGGGTTCAGTTCCGTAACATTGGATATGCCAGCTGCCTCTTTTTACTGTCATACATAGTTCTTCAAACAACCCTTATCTATCATATATATTTAATACATATCTATTGAACATTCGCTCCAAAGATCAAACTCCATGCGTAATTAAATGTGCTTGAGCACTTTGCAATACCATAACTTATTTCAAGTTGCGATGTCAAGTATTGCTAAACGCACACACCAAGCTGCGAATCGCTTCAGTAACTTTCGAAGCTTATATGAGAGTCACGAATTCCAAAGAGTTTGTCTCGGTGTATATGCCTCGGTATCATATGGTAGTTCTTTATAAATCCATTATTGCCATTATTTTTCTTGTAAGCCATTTCACGTTTAAAAACAGGAAATACGCACATATTTGGTTACAGCCACTTTTGGGGGGGCAACTTTTTTTCTTACTTTTTTTCATTAAAGCCCGTCCTCCTTTCCCAACTTTCATTAATCAGGTATGAGTAAAACATTGCTCTTCTCATTTTCATGAAATAAGGGCGTACGCATTTTATATATTCTCATTGCGTGAAGTTTACATATTATCACTGCGTTATTATTATCGATTGTTGTGAAGTTTATAATTTCTCCACTTTTGTGTGATTTTCAATTTACGTAAGTTATATTCTCTATTTGCTGTGAGTTATATATATCTCACTTACTGTGTAATTCAAATTTGCCTGATAGTTTATGACATTCTCACATTACTCTCTTTGTGTGTTATATATATTCGTGTATAGTCATAATCTTTACTTCGTGTAAATGTTCCATTTGCGTGAAGTTATAATTCTACTTTGCGTGATTATCGACTGCGTTGAAGTTTATATATTCCACTTACGTTGAAGTTTTACATATCTCTCACTGCGTGTTGTATCAATATGCGTTATTATTTATATTGTCATTTTGCTGATGGTTATTCTCTCCTTTGCTGATTATATATTGTGTGTAAAGTCTATAAAATATCCTCACCTTGCAGTTGCTATTTTCAAGTTTTCGTTGCAGTTACATGATTCTCAAATTTCATGATTCCCTATCACCAGATAATCAATATGATGCACCATTATTGTTTGTGCCGAATGTGGAGAGGAGGAGCCCATTGAGTCGCTTCTAAAAATGCCATCTTCTGCCCAATCCCTGCTCCCAAGCTGATCTTATAGAGTCTATATCAATATCTATCATTCCAAATTTTATTACCCAAGAAACAATATAAATTATGATCTTTCAAATGTAAAGTAGGTATAAATTATAAATCAAACAGAAAGAATGAGAGATAGGACCGAGAGAAGAATCTTTTACTTGTACGTGGCCATCTAGTCTGACCTCGCGTGAAGCTGCACTTAAAATTTCTTCCAGCATACGCACACGTCTCATTTAGATGAAAAAAAAAGCTCTCTTACAATAATTCTGTGTTTGCGACGGAGGATGTGGCTTACAATAGCTACTTAAGATTTAGATGACCCTTATCATAAGGCGCACCAATCACTCGGACTCAACACGTAACATTAAACCAAGCCTAATAAGAATCGAAAGGGGGAGAGTAAAATCTCTGGTTACCATACAATCTGTCTTAACTCGGCGTTGAGATGGATATTAATGGTAATAGTGATTTGAGATCTTCAATCCGGGCACATAGGACTTCCAGGTTGTCTGCTTAATGAAAACAAATGTGTTTACAAGATAGAGATGCAAGCGTTGGACACGGATTGATCATCGAAGCTACGCAGACTCACATCACTTCTCATTCTTAAAGTCATTTACCAGTATTAGGGACGATGATTTTCTTAGAATTGTTTCAACTTATTTGATTGTCTGTGACAAGGGTAATACTTTATCAATCATCTGTAATTCATTTTATGTCTTTAAAACTTTTTTTTTCACAGTTATTTTTATTCACTGACAGTTACTGCTTTTCAAGAGAGTTGTCAAATACCGTAAGGTGAAATAATAATAATGACATGTGTATATAACGCATTTGGATGGCTTACATCGTAACAAGTTTACAACATTTATTAGGTGAAATACTTATTATCGAATCCTGGACTGTGTGGTTTCGTTACTTGACTATACAGAATCAATTGAATGCTTATAATTTGGCGATCAGATACGGCTTTAAGTCCTATCCCAGGGACCAGTATGAGGATCAATACCTTACCAGGATACTAACGCCTTGACATCGAACCCATCCAGAAATCTCCCCGTTAAGAGACCGTCGATCTACGGACTGGTTCCATTAATCAAATTAAATATGTTGATAAAATACGTGAGACAACCCCTGAATAAAATTAACCACCAAAACCACAGTGTTATACGTATCACAAATAAATAAATTAATAATAAATAAAAATAAAATGAATCCACCAGAAGGCAACAGGCTTATAAAATAAATAAAAAATCATACATGTTATTCCACTTCCCACTATCTTATAACAAACTAACATTTCGCCAAAGGATCCAAACGATAATAAATTGCATCTAAAATGTTCATGTACTGTTAATCTCTTCGTCATTCTTTAACCGTGGATAATAGAGATATCCATGCTTTACCGATTCCATAAACCGTATTACAGTTTTTTATTCCGTTGGTTGCTATGTTATACAATGCTCGTTGTGGGGAAAAAAGTTTTGAATAATCACGTGGGAGACGTAGCTACCAACAAGGATTGGTGACATGAAAATACCACTCCGTAAGTGAGATATACAGTATACGTATAAAAAAAAGTTTATCTTTTTAGTGGGCCATTTTACAAGCTAATTATTTTGGAGATTTATAATGATACATATAATTAAGAAGAACTCTCCGCCTTTACAATGATACCTTCTCGCATCACAAATGCCACGCATAATTTGAATACATTGAACATAAAGCTTAAAGGTTTAGAGTAGAAAATCCATTTTTTTTGCAAGTTTTCATAAAATGAGACAAGACTGAGTGAATGCTTTCCACTGGTGTCGCACATCATTGCACACAAGCCTATTCAATAAGTGTGACAGCAGTGAAAGGAATCCCTTTGTCTTGTCTCATTTTCTCAGAACTTGCAAAGACTGGGATCTTGTTCCTGTGACATTCATTTGTAATTTACTCTGTCATGTGTGGACAAGTGCAATGCTCGAAAGGTATCATTGTAGATGTAAAGAGTTGCGCTCTTTAATTACAATTTACATATAAATTGCCGAAGTATTGGGCTTGGATTACGATCCCTCTCAAATTAGTCACTTCCTTGTTTTCTTGATACGCACTGTATTAGGGAATATTCCGTTTGTGGCTGATTTTCGTCTACGTTTCACATCTACGAAAGATATGTAGGCATTCTGCAAAAAAAGCGTGGAAAGCACTCGAAAAGGAGTGAATAAAGGACAACCCCTTTTCGAGTCATCGAGACGGCGGTGCTTTTATACCAATTGAAATGGAGTGAAAGTTCTTCCACTCTTATATAGACAAGTACATGGTACAATAAAAATGGGCCCCCAGTGTTCGCCTGTTTCAGCTACTCAAGCAATTTGATGATTAATGCTAGATTCACTGTTCAAAACATTCATAAAATTACTTTCTAATAATTACTTGTTTACTTTTACGTTGTTGAGTGAAACAAATCTAGATCAATAATGATCTGTCTAGTTAATGAACATACAGAACGAACCACTTACATTATTTGTCTGTTTTTAATTGTGTTTTACAGACGTGTATCAATCAGAAAGAGTATAGTATACGTCTGGGGGCCGACCTATGACGTCACCATCAGAAAAACACAACTCGGTTCAACAGGGTTCGATCAGAATGATTGTTGTACCGCCAAAGTCAAAAGACCACACCAAGAGCCAAACTCCCGCCCCCGTATACACCAATCTTAAGAAACAACTATAGACAATTTAATTTTATTCATTGTCTCCAACGGTAGAAACCATGCAAATTGTAGAAACACATGGCACGCAATGCTGTGTGATAAATATTGGAACAGACCAGCTAATTGAAGAAAAAAAATCATAGTCTGCCCGGGCGGGATTCAACCCACGACCTGTGGATTGCTAGACCACCGTCATAACCGCTAAACACCGGAGTGCCCGTAGCGATTCAAGGTTCTTACTATCCCATATACCATTATACAGAAATCAAACGTAAAGAATTTTTAACGCCGTTGGGATGTTAAATAGACAATTATTTTATCATTTGTCTCCAACGGTAGAAACCATGCAAATTGGTAGAAACACATGCAAAGCTGCTGTTGATATCCCAGTATGAACCTTGATCGCTACGGGCACTCCGGTGGTTCTAGCGGTTATGACGGTGGTCTAGCAATCCACAGGTAGAGGGTTCGAATCCCGCCCGGGCAGCCTATGATTTTTTTTTCATAGCTGTCTGGTTCCAATATTTATCACACAGCAGTTGCGTGTGTTTTCTACCAATTTGCATGGTTTCTACCGTTGGAGACAAATGAATAAAATTAATTGTCTATTTAACATCCCCAACCAGCGATAAAATTCCTTTACGTTAAACAAACTATTGTTAAAATTATAGATCGATAATCGAGCTCGATGAACTAATTGTGATTTGACTACATTCTAGTCAGAGATGATTCCATTGTGATTCGAACCCAAGATGTCCTGAATACTAGACAAAACTCTTACCAACTGAGCTATAGCAAGCCCTTATGTTGATGTTCGGCGCAGAGAACCCCTTTAGTTTTCAATGCTTGAGTGATCAGAAGCTATAGAACCTGGCATTAACCCGAAGGATAGAAATCAACTCCCCTACTCCTCAAATTGTTACTTGAACTAAGCGAAGGATGAACTCCTGGCCTATGAAAAGGCAGATCCCGTAACTCCTACGCACATATCGAGACATATGGATAAGATATTTCATGTCACCGTGATTAAATCTCGGGTCTCAACCCATCATCAAATCAATTCTTAGCATGGCATGGACAATAAAGAGGTTATCTGCCAGGAAATTGGGCCTGTCCAGTAACATTACATCCATATTCCACCACGCATGCTTGGCCAATTGAAGCAAGACCTCCACGACGATCAGAAAGAATTTAAAGTATGTACGCCATTATCTTCTTGTTCACGTCCACGTTTTTAGTTTTATAAAATGTGGGAAACGGTGAAGGGGATATGTGCTTTATTATACGGGGAAAAAAGGATGCAGAGGTGTACTGACCGTTATAAAATAGTGGATAGAAGAAAGTGTACTTTAGATCATATAGAAATACGGACGATCGGAAAGAATTTAAAGTATGTACGCCATTATCTTCTTGTTCACGTCCATGTTTTTATTTTTATAAAGAGGGAAACGGTGAAGGGGATATGTGCTTATACGGAAATAAGGATGCAGAGGTGTACTGACCGTTTTAAAAATAGTGGATAGAAGACAGCGGACTTTAGATCGATAGAATATACGCTTAAAGCAAGATCCGAATGATACCTAATGTGGGTGGGATGCATGTATATAACTGATATTCCTATCTATAGTAAGGCCAAAATGGCATTTTTGTAAGTTAATTAGCCTATGGAACTTAAATAATTGAGGAGAAAGGTACATGATTTGCCACTTGTATAACATAATCATTGATATAACCGAATAATAATTAAAGTTGCGTACACACAGAGAAATTTTTACAAAAGTCTACAAAGTTTTGTAAACTAGGAGCTGATGTAAAATTCTATCGATATACATTCACACAATCTAGAATGACATCGGATCCTATTTTACAAAACCAACACAAAAACAAAAAATCTCTGTGTGAGAGTCGTGGACAGCGGCGGATCCAGCCGTTCCCTGCGCCCCCTGCCCATAATTTGAAAAACCACTCATTGACTGTACAGTCAGTTTAACATCGGAAATTTCGACGGTGCCTCTCCCCCCCCCCCCCCCACCATGCTGAAATCCTGGATCCGCCACTTGTCGGGGCATGATATAATATGACCACTGTTATTATTTTGTACTATTTCGACTGATTAAAGATGATAGAATCAGGTCAGATTGTTCAATTATCGAGAACTTTACACTTGTTAATTGATTCATTTGATTCCTTTAGGAAACATTTCTGACTCTAACACTCTTAACGAATCAATCAAACCAATTTCGATTTCCAGGATTAACCTAAAGCGTATTTTAACCATTAGTCAACTTTTGTAAATACAATTTCAGATTCCGAAAGTAGAATAATGACATAAACAGTTCGTAGACCATAATTTTGAAGAAAAAAAAAATCGACAAATAATAAACATATATTATGAACGTTTTGAAAAACGAGTTCACTTAATACATTTTAAATTGCAATAACATGTCTTCATTTAAGCCACTATCACAATTGGTGTTGCGACTGCTTACAAACCGTTGCGAGTGTGTGCACATATATTGTGACCAAATGATCGCAAATGATCGCAAGAGCAATTGTTGAAAACCCCTTTAACTTATTTATTTTGCCTAACTCGACTGAGAAAAAAATATAACTGGATCTTGATTTTAGAAAATTAATCAATCGAGAAAATAATAAATCGAGGCCTTTCTTTTTTAACATTTGTTTTAAAAAGTTGTTTGATATCGCAAGACAGATTATAAGAATAAGTAGAAGTAGCGTAAGTCATAGCTGGGATGTAAAAATAGAAAAATGCTAGTATCTAATTTGATCTAACATAATCGATTATTAAATTCTTATACCGACGTCGATTATATTGTTTTAAAGTTCATGAAATTTTCTTTTCTAACATAATATGATTAGAAGACAAAAACTTTTAGCTGTAACATTGACAAATATTTTATGAAATTCACAATACGATCTGATATTATATCCTGAAATATCTGTATTTTTTATTAAAGTTACAGCAAGAAAATACTATATATATATTTTTTTTAAGGAGTGCGATATACAAATCAATCCGTAATTATATCTTATTTGATGATTTCTTCTTTATCTTGGAGTGAAATGGTGAGTCAGGCCACATAGGTTCTGATATATGGACTTTACGATTAAAATTGTTAGTGTATAATCAGCCTAGATTAAGGGCAATCTTAATGTCTTGTATTTATTTTCTCTTCGATTGTGTCTACGCCCAGCTCTGCTATGAAATGGTGTGTTCACATGATCCTATATCTGCATTCTATCACCACACGGAAAACAAAGAATTTTAGGCAATAAGAAAATTCTTACAAAAAAAAACAAACATTCGTTACAAATTTATTGCATCCATCATCTGTATGCTGTAGTTACCAGAATGCACTTTACGTTTAATTCAGTTATAATATCGGCGATATTATGCTTGTAAATCATATCAAATCCAACCCAAAACAATATTTGGTACAAGATCTTTTACTTGCAGTTACAAGTCTCTCCCCAAACACTTCACAAATTAATATATAGCGCTTAAAAATTCAGATGAGTTCAAACGAGCCGAAAAACGCTTCAAAATGCTTGAACTGGGGCATTCATCAAAGGACTTGTCAGACGTTTTATCCGTCAAATTTGCTCTCAGCCAATCAGATGCAAGCATTTCAGTAGCTTATAACAGTTTGTCGGATAAAACGTCCGAAAGTCCTTTCATGAAATGCCCCCCTGGTCGAGAGTGAGCTTTTGATTTACAAATCTAAATCATTAATTTTCAAAATATTGATTTATCTTTTCATGACAAAAGCAATGACTCTATTTTGAAGGCGACGAACAACATACATTGATACACGTGGCCTACACATCACCTATGAAGATTTGTAATTAGTTTAGAGCGATCCTGGTGACATAATTCCCAGTTTTGACTCAATATTTCCCTTATATGAGCCCCTTATGATTACCGGTTCCCCTTGGTCAAATCTGCACAAACTATACAACGAAAACAGACATTAAACTTTACGCAGACAGTCAGCTCTGTATTTTCAAGAGTCTTTGGAGTATAATCAATTATTACCGGGCCATGTATATTAAAGCATTAATCACGTACGTGTGGTCGGTCAGTGTCGTCTTAAAATGATCAAGAAAATATTAAAGCTCTCTTCAAACATATTCCACATAAATCTGCTCGTTCATGAGATTGGGGAAGAAGATACATTTTGAATATAATCATTTGAACACCCCTTAATTACATCACAAACACGTCGATCATTGCTTGATGTGGGGCTTTACACAAAATTCAAAGTTTTGCGCTATGTTGTCTGATCGTGCTAATTAGGCTAAAAACTGGGTTTCTGTAAAAAAAAAATTTAATTCTTGCATTCCTATAACATAACTTTTAATGATCAAACCTTATAAAAGCAAGAAGTTGGCATTGTTGATTTTAACAAGATACTCAAGCTCTATAAAGCTGCTATGAGGATATTTTTCTTCTATAAAGATAACTACTTATAAAGTTATAAAGAAAACCTAATATCTCTTTGTTTAAGCAAATGACGCGTGACCGATAAACAATTATAGTAGATTACTAATTGTGATCATCTATTTCATCTTCGTCTCCATTTTGTATTCATTATAAAATACCACTTAATTTGTGTCAAGGGGATCTTAAATCACAACGTATAGCCTCCATAACTTTTGCAGTTTTCTGTAGGCCATAAAACTGTTGATTTCCTGAAACGTTATTAGGTGGTTTTTTTTTTTTTTTTTTTGTAATTGAGTCAACGTGCAGCCACGACGAAGTTGAGAGGTAAAAAATGAAAGCCTTTGACAAATAATCATGCCTGCGTTGACGGTTCAAAGGCTGAAAGGAGAACTTGAAATGGCTCGTCTCAGTTTGTCCAGGGAGCAGTTCATCAAAAGACTTGTCGGACGTTTTATCAACAGCTGGTTATAAGCTACTGAAATGCTTTGCATCTGATGGCTGAGAGCAAATTTGTCGGATAAAATGTCCGACAAGTCCTTTGATGAAATGCACCTCAGTACGACGGTGTCACCACTGATGAGATCATGGCGCCACGCGTGAAGAAGGCACCATAACTATCACAATAACTTGTTCAAAGGCGTCTATTCTTTACCTCCTCCACCTCACTGAGGCTTCACGTTGACACATTCAAAAACTCCTATTTGTACTCAATAAAACTTGATTGTAAAAGTGTAGGGCAAGCGAACACAACATTGAACAGCGTCACTACGTCGCAAACCTAACTATCGCATCCCTTTTAAACACTAACTATGACCTTTAAAAGTCTCACACCAAGACAGAAAGTAAGATTTATAACATTAATTAGAAATTGCGAGCATCTAACTATACCCGAAGACTAATAACTTACTAACATAGACAACACCTTGCACGTGTGATACTCACAGGCGCATACAGTTATCCAAAACATTTCACATTTCATTTTGTCTTAAGTTTCATTATATTTTAATAATCTGTTTGCACACTGCCGTCTCAACATTCAAAGGAAAATTATTACATTGAACAACGAAGTATGCTCACAAAATAAGATGTAAAATATACTTATCAGGTGTTTCAATGAAAATTTCACGCAAATTAACAACTCAACAATTTGAATTTTTTACCGCCATCATCGTTAAATTTATGTTTTGTGTTTCTTTCTTCTTTTTTTTTCTTCAATTAATGATACACATTTGTTCCGTTTCCAGGCCAGAGACATGTTTTAGTAAACACATTATTTGATACTACTAGTACTAGTATATAACTCCATTTCTGCAAACAAACCCACCGAGATTAATTTACTAGAAGAACTGTTCATTCTTCCCTCATAACCCAACACTAAATGTATACGATCATAGGGCTTACGACGTAGTGGGCGTTTTTCAATTTATATTCGCTTGCCCAACATTACACATACCAATAATTCAGGTACAAGGGCACAGGAGACATTTTTTGTTTCTTACTTAGTTTTAACTTGAGTTAAAGTTGAGAGTTTTTTTCCCCGTCGTTCCGTTTTTTTTTGTTTTTTTTTCTTTTTTTTTTCTTTTCGTTTTTTTGCTAGCCAAGATGTAAAAACAAACGTAGCAACAGAAAAAATTAACCAAGCATTGCGTCCTTACGTTGAAATTCCCCAAGATCGTATCCCTTTAAAAATGATCTACAGATTCCGTGAGTCATGCGATGGGTAGCAGACATTCAAAATATCATAGGTAAATAATATGTCTTACCTGGGGGTGTATGGATGAATTAGGATCATCCACGAGTCAGGAAGAAGAAGACATCAAAAGAAAGCGTGAAAAGAAAAGGAAAAAAAAATATACACGATTAATTTTAAAGATTGTGTACCACAGCGACATCATGAAATAAAGCATTTCCTATTTTCTGTCGGTCAAAAATAAATACTGTTTTATTCAAGGATGTGATTGAAAAATTAGTCAGCTGTTCAACTTTCTTATTTTTTTCAATGATTGTAAAGTATACTACTATTGGATCATGGGGAAATATATCGTTACTTGAAAATAAATACTTAAAAAATTAAATACTTGAAATATACACGATTAATTTTAAAGATTGTGTACCACAGCGACATCATGAAATAAAGCATTTCCTATTTTTCTGTCGTCAAAAATAAATACTGTTTTATTCAAGGGATGTGATTGAAAAATTAGTCAGCTGTTCAACTTTCTCATTTTTTTCAATGATTGTAAAGGTATACTACTATTGGATCATGGGGAAATAATATCGTTACTTGAAAATAAATACTTAAAAAATTAAATACTTGAATATGACAGAAACACAAAATACAGAATACGGGGGAAAAAAATTTCGAAAATTTCTCCCCTATTCCGCTATCCTTTTCCTCGTATCTGTTTCGTTATCCGTTCTTTTCTCTCTCTCTCTCTCTCTCTCAATGTATATGTTTTTGATATTCTCCCTCTATTCTTTCTCTCGCATTTTCCATCCATATCAAGCTGTTTTTGCTTTAAAATTACGGTAAGTGAAAAACATATAGTACAAGGGCAGTCCTTAAAGTTATAATACATTCACATGAAGACCATATCACTGTGTATATTTGTAAACTGTTGATATGACATGAGAAATAAAATCCACCTGAATCTGAACCTGTGTTATTTTTAGGACTCTCCAAAATAAAAGATAATGAATTTGATTTGTCAAGTGCGGGCAGATTTATGACGTGTTTTACGTGAATGACCCCCAAAGATTCCACTTATTGAATTCTAACCGCTATGCAATACTTTAAATTAATTCAAGATCTCGAATGATATTGATCATACAGCAAGAATAATTATTGTTTATACAGAATTATGAGGTCAAATTCGGGAGACCGACTCTTATCAGTTGAAACGAAATCTCCACTCGAGTTTAACAATAAAACAAATTAGTTTCGCCTTCATCAAAATAGAAGTACTGTTTGATTCCCATTCATTTGTGAGGACTCTTCCGAGTTATTTAAACAATTCTTTAAAAAAAGCAATCTAGATCCAATATTGATGATCCACCATGAAAAAAAAATTATATGTCATGAATATGTCAATATGTTAATCCTCTTAATCGATCGGTTAATATATCACTTATATGGGCATAGGGCTTAAAAAGAGTAAATCACACTATTATAGCGCATGGATAAAATTATCGGCCATCATAAAGTAGATTCAGTTATGTATGTGCAAAATGTAATATTGTCAGCCACCCATTTTGATTGGATGTCTTCAACAGTGGACCTCAAAGAAAGCCCCCCCCCCCCCCCTCTATCTCTCTCTCTCTCTCTCTCTCTCTCTCTCTCTTTCTCCTCTCTTTTTGTAAATATCGAGTACAGGTAGAAACTAAAACTTCATTTTTACCTTTTTGTTCAAAGTACCATTAGACTTATGTTCAATCAGTACAGATTCAGTACCATCCAAAGGCCTATAAACCTAAGGTAATATGTGGAATCAACGAAGCAACTTGAAATCGAATTTACATTAGTCAGACACCACACTAAAAAAAAAAAAAACAAACAAACAAAAAAAAAAAAAAAAAAAACGCCACCCTTATCTCAACAACCATACATGTGATAAAATCCATATTTCTACACTTCCACGATCGGTTCTTATTCATCATGTGTTTATTTATCGACTGTTTTCTGATCCAATTTTAGACGGTTGCCGCTGGCCCGGCAGCATCTTCGTCTTAGCATCAATCAGAGAGGCATTTCATCAAATGACTTGTCGGTCATTTTATCCGACAAATTTGCTCTCGGCCAATCAGATGCACGCATTTCAGTAGCTTGTAACAGTTTGTTGGATAAAACGTCTGACAAGTCCTTTTATGAAACGCTCCCCTGGTCTATTCGTATCAAGTGAGATATAGCTCTTGTATGTCTGCCCTTGCACGGCGGCATAAACTAATTAAAACGCTATCTCAAAACATTCCCAGATTTTTCACACGCTTCCCCGAGTTTTAATTTTGTACGAGGATTTCTTTCGTTGGCGGACACAGAAACCTTGGAATTTATGCACTCATCAATGCTTCGCGCGCGATATCATGGCATCGTGCAATTAAAGCTAATCTAGTGTTGTAGTTATGGGATTGAATTGTTAAAGAAACTGTCTCAAAGTGATGGAAAGGTTGATAACAATGCACATAAGAATTGTTTATTGGTGTGAGGTTTTGGAATCAAGAAAATCAAGATAAGAAATTTACCAAATTCTTCCGAGAGTAACATGCACTGCACTCAAAAATGCATGTATGGGAATACATGTACATGTGCTCACATTAGCTTTTTATGTTATATTATCACTATGAGGGCATTTGAAGAGCAATCCTTTTCGGTGGACTTTTCTACTAGAAAATTCTCCCTATAATACCTTGAAAATAATTTGAAAGCTCACAATTATTTTGTTCACCCATGGTTCACCTCTCCCACTGCACTATAGATTCTCTTTAAAGACATATGTCGAAATTGCAGGTTAACATCGAGATATCTTCGAATCACTATTCAATTCTTGTGGTGGAGTAAATAATCAAGTACACTGCAGTCAATGGGCCAAAATGGTGATGCTGTTTCCGGTCACTGGTATATTTTAAATTTTGGGAGCTATGAACATATTTCGGGGCAGTTTTTCTTTCTGTTCTTCATTTTACAAAATATCACAGACATGAATAGCAATTATGACCTTGCAGCTCAAATTCAACAATTTTTAACCAAAGTCTTTAAGCGATTCGCTTATTTAGAAAACCGAGTATATAATACTCACTACTTGACATTACACATCGTGAGTACAAGCTAACCCACAAGCAGATCTCTTGGCAGTTTATTATGAATACTGAGTTCATTATTCAGGTGGAAAATACGTGGAATCGATATAGATGCAGTGTATAGTGGTGAATGCAATTATATCCCGCTGGATCTAGTAAACTCGGTTAGGGAGGATAAACATTGGTGTGGGTTTGATGGAGGAAACCAACTGTAATTCGATGATTTTGAATAACAAAACGCGGGGTTATTTTTAAATGCAGCACAAATATGGTTTGAAGAAGCCCAGGGTTAATCAAACTTCTTGAATCGATAAAAAAAAACCGTCAAACTCCTTAAAGTAGAGCAGATTTAAATGCAGTTTAATCTGTTTGATGCAATGTCGTATGGAATAGCTACTTTTTTTTACACGATAATATCATAATATAAATTAAATTAGTTTCAGGTTAATACATGTAACCTTATTGAAGAGGATACACTATTGCGTATCAGGACAACTACCCCCGGGTCAACAACCCTCAGAAATGGGGCTAGGGTTAGGTGTAGAGTAAGTTGTCCTGGGGGTAATTGTCCAGGGATAATTGTCTTAGAACCCTATTATTATAAGTTTGAATATCAAAGGTTACTGAAAATGGTCTGAAATTAATAATAAAATCGACACACAGTTTACTTAGTGTAAAGCGTGTAAAGGATATCTACGGTAGATATGAATGCCTGTCATAGCATAAACCTTGTTCGTGTGGACTAAGTATTAGTTATAGTTATACGCATAGGTCTGTATTCACAAAGCTTTCCTAAGTTAAGCCATAGCTTAAATCTGTGGTTTAACCATGGGTAGCAAAATGTGACGCAATCTGCCTACGTTGTCATGATCATGTTTAATGGAATCTAAAAATCGTGCTTTAATGGTTAAAAAACAAACTTTTGTGCTTAATATTTCCAGACAGTTTTTAATTATTAAACCGGCACACACACGAAAGTATTGGAAGAGCATTATAATGATGAAATTGAGCTCGAACAGCTTTCTTTCATGTCATGTCTAGCTGTGCTGATGTTAACGTTGCAGCTCATATCACTCCGCGTCGGTCGTGTATTTAAGGATTCACTAATAAATACAGCACACCTTTATATATCCCGACAAATAAACAAATATTATGTGATATGATGCGATGCCCTTGCGTCGTGATACCCCATCCAGACTGCCGAACGAATTAACTTGTCTCCGGGCAAGGGGATCTCTTTATCACGACCAGTCTTTTGTGTCTACAGCGATGAGCTGTGAGGCCGCGTTTATACATATCAATTCCTATACCTGTCATAGCCAGCAATGGAAACAGTGATAATTTCGTTCATCCAATATAACAAAATACATAAGAAACAACATGATAAGAAATGATAGAACAGAAGATGAAATAAGGATTATCAAAAGAAAAAGAAAAGAAAGAAAAAAGAAAAAAAAAAAACGTAACTAAACGTAAGTGTCTGTGTGACCGTATAGCATTAGATGGCTTTTCTCTACGCTGCAAAGCACCCAGCGAACCAAAAGTTTTTTAACGTGCAAAAATCTCCACTTGTGGATTTGATTTGAAAATTAAATTTGTCGTCATAGAAACAAAGTTAATATATCGCAAATATGTCGTGAAGCGTTTAAAGCCAATATCACCTCAAGTTAGTGGAAAGGTGAATATAATTGTCGTGAGCTTTCATTTCTTTTTTCCATGCTGTTTTAGGAAGAATACCATAGCGAAACAGTCCATTGACATTATTATGACAAGAAGAAAACTTAAGAAATATTCGGCCCGAGCAACTATATAGTCAAACATGCGTTTCTGTGTACAGTGCATGTGGCTGTCAGTAAAAAATAAAATTAATTTCAAAACCTTTGTAGTAAACTGTACGATTCCGACATAGCGTGGAATACGTATGAACAGAGTCTGCGGAAGCTGGCAAGCTCTTCTCACAGTAGAGGAAATTACACTTTGCTGCCCAAGTCATTGGTGTTTATCCGTTCCTTCTGGTTTCTTAATGGAAGAAACACATTCACCAGAATCCCGTCTGGTCTGTGCTCTGTAACAGAAAGAGTTACTATCATTTTGAAACAATCATTCTGATTGGTTCACAGTGGGAGTTTTACTCAAGAAGTCCATGCAACAAGGATCCTGATTGATCACTATAGATTTGCAATTGATCGCAATTCTCGGTGTTAGAGGGCACAGCTGGTCTGATGGTTGTTTCCATTTGGGTCATTCCATGCCAATTCACCCAATGGGTTACACCCTACCGTCTCAGAATTTGCTCAAATTTGGTACACATAAAGTTTAACAATACCTTCCCATGAAACAAAGAAAATAGCGTAAACGGTCCGTCGGTTTCGAGCTATGGCCCCCGCCCTTTGTGTGATTCGTTGGCAAATGGGACCTTCCATTTCAACGGGCACCAATGCGCCTGAACCTGGTTGACCAATGTTTGTTGAACCGGGGTCCCATTTTCAAAAGGAAATTTAAAGAGGAATCAAATGGTTATCAAAAATATTATTGGAGCAATTTAAGGTGCTATGATGGCCTTTGGACCTTTCTTAACTTTGATTTTGCCCAGACGGAATAATATTTTTTACTTGATTTTTTATGTATGTTAACTGTCAGTATATATAACATAAACATGTTAAAATTCTGGATGATATTTATTTTCTTACCTTTAAAAACCTTTAAATTTAATTTACCCAAAGTTACTGTTACCCCACATAGTGTATTTGTTGGTAATTGTGTACAAGTTCTCCATTATAGGCTTCTTGAAATACTTTCCAAACTGAAGTTAAATGTCACAATTCAATAAAACAGGAACTAAACATTTCAAGGTATAAAGGAAACATAAACACAATATAAGTTATAACATGGTACGTAGACTCCATTTGCTTATGAATAGAGACATTTGTTTAGCCCTTTTGATTGGGGTGGCAATAGATAATAAGTACAAATCATCAGAAATTGCTGTTTTGACAGAAACCAAAAAATGCTTCCTCATGTAGTCAGGCTCTACTGTCCCAAACTGATACTTCTTTGTATCTTGTGAAGGCATCGGCAACAGATAGTGGAATACATATGGTATTTGTTGTAATGTTACCTGTCATTCGAAAGTAAGTATTCATGTAATGGAGTCTTGTAACACTCATTACCAACAACAAAGATCAGTATTGTGGGGGTTACGCAGTAACTGTTAAATTACCATTGTAAAGAGTTTTTAAAGTGAAGCAGAAATAAAATTCATCCTAGATATTTACATGTTATGTTAATATTATACTGACAATTAAACATGACATAAGGAAATCAAGTGTAAAAATATTATTCGTCTGGGGTCAAAATCAAGTGTAAAGGAAAGGTCAAAGGTCATTAAGCACTTTAAAATTTTCCGTCTCCAATAATATTTTGATATACCATTTTTGAATATCCTCTTTGAATTCCTTTTGAAATGGTAGACCAGTCACAAAAATTGTCAACCGGTTCAGGCGCATTGTGCGTTGAAATGGAAGGTCACACCCATTTTTGCCAAACACTGAATAAAAAAGGCAGGCCATAGGCCCGGAAACCGACGGGGGCGTTTACGTTAATTTTTTTTGTTATCATGGAACGGTAATGTTAAAACTATGTGTACCAAATTTGAGCAAATTCTGAGACGGAAGGGTGCAAAATTGCACTTTCATTGGGTGAATTGGCATGGAATGACCCATAACATGATGTCACTGAACAACATTGCACACCAACCCTAAACCTAACTTCAGAGTGATTATCCAATTTTATTCAGGATCATAAAAACAAACTACTCTTTTAGCTAATGCTGTAATCATAATTGCAGACCTTTAGGTCAGACAGGAATCGCTTGAGATTTTTAAAGCCAATCGGTCGTTTAATTGTCGTGATATTGATAAATGAATATCACTATTTCATAAGCGTACCAATCACTATGTCATAAGCGTACTCAAAATAGCACTGCAGAATATGGATGAAAAGTAGTCTGGAATTTTCGGTCACTTGCACTTTTTACTTACTGTGAAGCATATTGTAATGAACCTAAGGAAATGAAATTTTCAGGGTTTTATCTTGACACGTTATGACATAAGCAGTACATAGCTCTTTTTTTTTTTGTTGTTGCAAGCCTCCACAAAGTTACACATTCCCTTTAATCATGACCCTAAACCTAACCCTAACCCTATCCTGAGATTAAACAGTGTTGGATTGTCAGGCATGGCAGGTTATGGAAAAGGCCATTCTATATCGACAATTCATCATCTACTCTTAATGGTTCACCCTGGCATTTTACTGGCTTTAAAGATTGCACAAAAATAAAAGAAAAATATTAGTGAAGGTTTGAAGAAAATCGACCAAAAAATTACAAAGTTATGAATATTTAAATTTTTGATTCTGTGACGTCACGTGCGAGCTGTTCTCCTATGTGTTATGTAATATACATTCCATAAAGTGTCATTTTTTCAGAAGAATATTAACTATTTCACCTGTATGTACATATACATGCCTCTATCGAATTGACCCATTCCTTTATCACGAACCATGAAAAAAGAACAAATATACGGAATTTACATACACAACACATGGGAGAGTTGCTCGCATGTGACGTCACAGAATCAAAACTTTAGATATTCATAACTTTGCTATTTTTTGGTCGATTTTCTTCAAACTTTTACTTATATTTTTCTTTTATTTATTTATTTATTTTTTATTTATTTATTTTTTTGCATTTTTTAAAACCAGTAAAATTCCAGGGTGAACTTCCAATCTTATGAGGATGAAAATTCGCATGCGTTCCAATGGTGCGAACAAGATGTTACTGAAAATGGAACGGATTTCCGTTCAATAGGTCTGGTGCGTTTTAATTGAATATCAGGTTGAAACGATCATAGGAAATCGCATACTGACCCATTTGTGATCATTGAGTTACTCCTATTTATATATCTTTGTATTTATTTATTTTTTTATGTATTCTTATACATCATTTTCACAAAGGAGCCTATAATGTAACAAGCTTAGCTTTTAACTTAGGCTCCTTCATATTTCTTTCTTTCTTATGCTACTGATGTCATTCGTTTTATGATTTATCAAATAATGCACAGTTTTGAAATGACATATAATTGTTGTTCTTATTATTGTTTGATTGGAATATGTAAATAAACTGAACTGAACTGAACTGAACTGAACTGAACTGAACTGATTTGACAATCAAATAAATTTCGAGTAAACTTTCGAGATATTGAATCACAATTGAATTGTATGTCTATAACCACAATAGAAAAAGAATAGTAATGTAAGGATTTACTGAGACACAAATACATTGTAGATTACAATTATGATAACTGAGACTTTTAGGGGAGTCATAAAAAGGTTAAGGTAATTAAATATTTACAATATTACTTGAGTTTCCAAAAAGATTCAAGATAAAAAACTTTGATACTAGTCGCGGAGACGTCTTGGAAATGTCTCAAAGACGTCTTAGAGACATCTCCTGCATGCGTCTCTAAGACTTCTCATGGGTTTCCGCAACGTCTCATGAGTCGCAGGAAAATGTAACATGACTATATTAATGTTTTTTTCCGTCAAGGAGACCTCTGAGAAACGTCTTTAAGAAGTCTCCGCGACAGACAAAAAATATCGGATATGTTTCCGAGTATCCGAGTCGCGGGGATGTCTCTGTGAAGTGAAATACCACCTTAAAGCAATTATATCCGGAGATGCTATGAAGAATCAGAGTCAAACAATCATGAGATAAAACCCATATGTATACAATACTAAAAACATCTGCTGTCTACATACTAAACACAGTGTGAGGTATCGCTGATTACACACTGTTACCCATAGAGTTGGAGTGAATTTTTTATGTCTTTGATAAAAGTGATTTTGTAAAAGTGTGGACGCTTTCAAAAATCTGAGCTGTGGTGCCCTACATGCCGTCAGTGCCTGTAAAATTATATAAAGATGCAGCCCTAAAAAAATCCTAAGCAAAATTGTGTACTACCCGATAAAATGGTACAAGTTACCGGAAATACCGGATTATTTTCGCTCTATAGACTCCAGTGTTAACTAAGGTCTACTACAGTCTTGTAAATGGCGACGTTCCGCAGATATCTTCATGACAACATCACAGTTTGTAAAAAAAAACCTTCACGTTTTGACTGTTTATTCATTCAAACAAAATAACATTGTTATTCGATTATTATTCATTGATAATCAAATCATCCTCAGGGCTCTTTATATCTAAAGCTACAACTTGCTTTTTTCTCCAATCTACAAATATTGTTCCTGAAAAAAAAAATTATTTGATACACAGGCGATATTTTCATCCACATAATGCATGCCGGAGCATAATGCATTCGCTGTTACTTTGCCTGCATACATAAATCGCGCGCGCCAAATTTCTGCCAGCATCACCCTTGAAACGTCTGTTACGGCTCATTTGATTTCCCCAAACTCAGACTGTTACCTACTAAGGTTACCAATTATACGAGATGTGGGGATCCGCTGTACCTTTGTGGTCGCCTGTATTCTGTTCATCGGGTATCAAAACCCGCTACCGTACAGGCATATACTCGCAACGCTCTCGAGACAAGAAGACTAAATCGATACATGGTTTCACCCTGAATATACAAGAGCTTCGTATCTGTAGCATACTACATTGTATCGAGTATTGCTTTTCCGTTTTTTCCCCTCTTTTTTGTTAATTTGTTTCTTTTGTGGATACTGATTATGCGTGAAGAGAGATGGAAAGCTAGAACGAAAAAGAGTGAGAGAGTGGGAGAGAGTGAAAGTGAGAGAGAGCGAAAGAAAGCGAGAAAGAGAAAAAGAAAGAGAGAGGAGAGAGAGAAGAGAGCAGAGAGAGAGAGAGAGAGAGAAGAGGGGGGGGGGGGAGGAAGGGAGAGGGTGTATTTTGAAATACAGGCCAATGCAGTTTTGCAACATATACGAAGAGTTTTATCATATTGAACGTGCCATGACACTAAGCTTACGCCTAATAAACTTTCATCACGGGAACGTTGACACGATTTCCCCGGACAAGATTATGCATACATACTAGTGGGTAAACTGAAAAGAAAACAAATCGAATTGTCAAAATGGCCCAATTCCGGGTCCATTCGGGTCATATGCAGATTCTGGTTCAACCGGGGCTGTGCCAGATAAAATCATTGCGATAACTGACTCGAAATGGTCTGTATGACCCAATGGATCTACAATAGGGTCAGTTTGACCCTCCCTCCCTTTTTAACTGTAGACTTGGTATAAGGGTGAAGCTTGTGGGTGAAGACTGGTATAGCAATGAACACGCTCAGGGATATTTTAAAACAAGTAAAGATGACAATAAAGTTCAGGGAGGCGTTTCACGAAAGGTTATGTCCGATGTTTTATCCGACAAATTTGCTCTCAGCCAATCAGATGCAAGCATTTCAGTAGCTTATAACAGTTGTCAGTGAGAATCAGAGAATATTTGTTTCATGAAAACTCTCCTCAGTATGTATCAGATTTCTTATCTTCATTAGATATGGACTAACTACGTGAAATACCATTTCGTCTAAACTCATTTCGTTTCATGTCCAGTTTGTCTAATGCCCAGTGCACTTGGTCTGTCACCATTTGGTCATTCCAGTGACAACGTGGTAATAGATCAAATATAAAATTCAATCAGACCATTTGGCTAAGATTTTGACCAATTTGACCAAGTGGTCATTAGACCCAGTATGACAACCAATTGTAAATTATACCAAATTGTTAGTAGACCAAATGGGTTTAGCCCATGTGGAATTGGACAGACGAGAGAATTAGACCAACTGCTGTTAGAACAAGTGGATATCAACCACTAACCCTACACCTAAACATAAACCCTAATAATGGGAGGGTATGGTGCTGAGGGTAAATTATTGTCCATGAGAACTTGTCCTGATAAATTTACAGATATGTTACCATTCCTCTCTATCTATCTATCTCCCTCTTTTTCTACCTCCCCCCCAACCCCCCCCCTCTCTCTCTCTCTATCATTAATAATTTCTCATATAAGAGTGAGATGAACAAGATGCTGTATAGGTGCACTTTGGTAACGTTCTCGTCTAAGTCAGAGCCTTGACGACATTCCCAAAACGACAAGTTAGTTGAAGAATAAATAAGCAGAGTGGTGAAATATCAGCTGAACCCTTCTTCACACCCGAAGACACAATCAGTGGTTAATTATTAAATGTGTGGTAGTACAAACACGGTTCATGCTTCGCTGAAAAAACCTATACCAGTCTACTTCCAGAGTGGTGAGAAATCAGCCGAACCCTTCTTCCCACCCGGGACAAAACCTCTGCTTAATTATTAAGGGTTTGTTAGAAACATAAGTTCAAACACGATGTTTGCTTCACTGATCAGCCTTTACTACCAGTCTCAATTCACGTCTGTATCGTGTACATGGCGCGCAGCCGGTGCCATAATATCCGATTTTTAAAAGATAGATCTGTTTTTATTTAATAGTTTATACGTGCTCTTATAAGTCAAAACAAAAGTTGAATGACTGATGTCATATTCAAAAGGGAGATACAGTACTTTGTTTTTTTGTCTTGTGTGACACATTAGGAAATCAGTGATAAAATTTTCAACATCATATTATGGTTTGGCTGGTAGTTTCTGAACTTTACGTTGTTTTCACTTCCTAAGATAAGACAAAGAAGAAAGATTTACGTTACATGGTGTTCGTATCCTACTTCGATGTATATCTTGAGATGCAAATTTCTTTAAAGATATTTGAAACCATTGACAAAAACTTTTAGTATATCGACTAGGCAAAATATCAGAGACGACAATTTCTACAATAAATTGAATTTGATAATATGGAGTCAAGTTCCATCATCGGTTAATAACATGGTTAATGTTGAAATAAAACTGGAAGTTGGTCAGACCTAGTAATGCTAAGTTCATTCTGTTTGGTGGAGGAATTTTCATTCAGTCTAACTAATTTGCCGGTGACAAAACCATGGTTTTACTAAAGAACGGACTGAGCCATTATTTCCAGAAAGGAGAAGATAAAAATCAAAGAATAAACTCTTGAAACTTGTCAATAATTCCAAAGTGTTTTCTAACGTTCCCCAGGTGAAACCAAGTGTTTTAAGTTTACCACTAATGGATATCAAGTAGGGGGAAAGAAGCAAAGTGATGGTATATCCTTTCCATATGGATTCGTAGTTCCTTGACGTGAAGAAGCAAACATGGAATTGATGTCTGATCTGGAGAAACACAACTCCTATCAAGTTTCTTCCAACATTGATTTTTCTCTCCGCCCGAACCTGTAGGTTGCACCGAACAGTATCAGGAATATCACTCCGCGTGACCTGTATACTATCCCCTACAGGTAGCGGTCCAATGCACCAGATAATACAATACTCCATTATCAAATGACATCCCTTATGCTACAGTCACACAGACACTTACGTTGAGTTACGTCCGGTTGCGTCCAAAAAGTCTTTTCTTTTCTTCAGATCGCCACGGATGCCTACCCGTCATAGTCAGCCGTGGAAATATTGATAATTTAGTTCATCCAGTAAAACAAAGAAATACACAGGAAATGATTGAATAGAAGATGAAATAAGATTACAACAACAAAAACGTATCTATACGTAAGTGTCTGTGTGACTGTAGCATTAACTTTTTTCAGACATTTAATGACAAAGACATGTATTTGGGAGTTTGTAACTTTATGGAGGCTTGCAAAATTATTTAAAACGCTTTGAGAAGTTACTAGTAACTGGGAAAGTGCTATATAAAAACAAGATTTTACTATTATCATTATTGATGTTAAAACAAAAAAAAAGACGAAAAAAAAAAACAACAGAAAACTAAACTTGAGTATGGAAGGCCATCATGACTATCTACATTCATATGTAATGTTTTAAATAATGTTACTGAATGGAGCAATTTTTATTTTACATAGCAGATCGCAGATCGTCTTTCTCTTAAAATGAAATTATTGTTCTGGTCATGTCTAATAGTGCTTTGGAAAGATTGATAACAGTTCGCCTAAGCATTATTTTGTGCTGTAAGGTTTTGGAATCACCAAAATGATAAGAAATTAACCAATTCAGCTTTGAGTCACATGCACTTACACAAAAATGCATGTATGGGGCAACACAAAATGTTTGGGACCCGAACATTTCAGCTGTTTGAGTATATTTTGTGTATTATGACTATTAGGGCAATTGAAGAGCAATCCTTTACAGTGGACCTTTTTACTATGATATTCTTCCTAAACAGCATTTAAATAACTGGAAAGCTCACAGTAATTTTCTTCATATTCCCATTACACTATACTCCCTTGACTGTAATTCAATTAAATTTGATTAAAGGGGTTGTGCTTCGAAGCGCCTCTTCAAAGAATCCACTAAACCTTTAGGTGCGAAAATTATATTGAAATAAAATCACAGACTGGTTTAATTAAAGGCAATAATAAAACAGACACTTCAAAGATCCCGGTCAGACCCTTTGGCTGTATCTTTTTATTTTGAGATCCCGGTAATTACAAGCCCCTTCTCCTACACCCCCACAATATTCACCCCTTCGATTTCCCTCTTACTCTCACTATATTGTGAGAGGATTTGTCCGATAAATGATGAGCTTATCATACTTACTGCTGTAATCTAGTAGGCCAACTATCACGACTATTGCAACAATGGATAATGATAACTAGCAAAAAATTAGTAATTAGATCTTTTATTTGAAACATTTCAATTAAATCACCCAATCCAGCAGCGGACCCAGGTTTTGAAGAAAGGGGATGCAGCCAGAAAATTTGAAAGATGGGGGCGTAGACGAACACCCCCCCCCCCCTTGCTCCAAAGTTTTCAAGCAATGTTGTGAGAGCACAAACAGCCGGACGGATGGACTGACTACCACGCGCGACACGACATACAGTTGTCCGCAAAATTGTTCATACCCCTGTCAATTTTTTAGTTTTTGTATTCGTGCTTTTAACTGAATGCGTTTCCTCAAACCTTTTTTTGTGATCAATATGCTACCTACAACTAAACAATGAGGGAAATTTGAAATTTTGATAAATTTGGTGTTCCAGGGGTATTTTATTGACAGATTTATGAAAAACACCATGTTCATAAATATTCATACCCTAATGGTAATCAGTCTATTTGTTTTAATTAATCACCTCCATTATGATTTTTTTCCTTCAAATTACCACATAAAATACTTTTTGCGAAGCCCGGAGCCACCATTCATGTCCTCCATGGGTTTTGACCAATGCGTCCTCTGGAAAACGTCCAGGCTGCGTAAGGTTGCATGTTCTTTGGGCCATTATGTGATTCTACAACTTCCCAGGCACATTTCGAAAGGGATTCTTGTCGGGTCTTCGAATTTTCTTCTCCTGATCATTCATTTTGATTGTCCTTGAACCCCTTCTTGACTAACTAGGCCGTATGCCTCTGAAATTCGTCCTGTTGATATTTACAATGCTGTCCTAGGCGATATTTACATGCATACTCCTGCATGTTTTCATCCAGGATCTTACTAAAAATGTCTTCACCGGGAAGCTTTTTGTTCTGAAGAGATTTCCAATGCTACCAGCAATGAAAATCCCCCATAACAGTTCGATGTGAATGTCATGTGCTAAAATCAGGACACTGTACTTTAGGTGGAAGGATTCGTCTTTCTTTTGCCAAATTGAAGAAAGTCCATATTACTCCTAAATTCTATTTTTTTTCCTCATCAACTTATAGAACTATGGCCAAAATGTTAAAAACCTGGTTTAACTGAACTTACGAACTGTCCAGAGGCTTCCCTGTCGGTCTGACTACAAAACTGGAGTCTGTATTGGACAGTGTCTGTACAGATCTCCTTTATGCAGTATTTGCTGGTTGGTACCTTCTTCTCTGGATGGTCAGAAGTGCCAATTCGGACCTTGGTTGTGACCTGTGGGTTATTGTAGGCCTCTCAATATACTTTTTTTGCAATTTGAGGAGACACTTTGCAATTTTTGTCAAGCCCAGGGAAGCTTTTTCCAAAGTGTTTTACATCTGGTGCTTATTGAAGAAGCTCTTAAGTGTTACATCAGGGATCAGAGAGTGTGGGTAGAGTGTTTATTTTATTTAAATAACATCGATATGAATGTTCCTAAGTGAAAAATTCAAATTCCTTATAAGAAGATCACCAGAAAGGGGTCGGGGCTCAAAGACCATGCAACCTGACTCAGCCTAGAGGTTTGCCATAGGACACGTGGGACAGACCCTACAGAAGCCATAAAGAAAGGCTATGGACTCTTGCAAAAGCTATTTCAGATGGTTATTTGAAGAAAAATATTTATATTAGTGGTTATATGATAAGAATTTGGACCGGGTACCCCTGGGGTATGAATATTTCTGAACATAGTGTTTTTCATAAATCTGTCAATAAAATACCCCTGGAATACCATATTTTTGCAAATTTCACATTTTCCTCATTGTTCAGTTCATGGTAGCATACTGATCTAGAAAAATTTTGACGAAACACATTTATTTAAAAGTAAAATAAAAAAAACCTAAAAAATGACAGGGGTATGAACAACTTTGCGGACAACTGTACGTGTAGTACCACATACAAATAATACATGTGTCCACACGAAACAGCTGCCTTGATAAAACACCCAAATTTTCAATCTGGAATACCCCAAACATGTTTGCACAGTCATGGTGATATTGACATACAGTTGGGGCCAGATGTTTACATACACCCAGGAAATTCAATGAAAATTGTACACTTGCCAAACATCATAAAATTTACTGTATCTTATAAAATATTTGTGCTGTCATGACAAATTTGGTATCATGTCATGTTCTTTCATCACATTGGTTTGTCATCAGGAGCTGAAGAATATTTAGGTGTCATTTTTTCCCAAAAAGATCTTCATATTTTATACAAAAAAAAACAACTTTATCAAAACATTTCATATTTGTGCTCGCTGCTTTTCAACACAAACATTTCAGATGACACTTTTTTATTCAGTGGTGACATATAATGATATAAAATGTAATATCAATCATAGATGTGACATTTATATATTTCTATGAAACAATGTTTGAGAATATAATGACTAACAATGCAATACATTTTGCACAAATATTACTTTTTTCTACAAAGAAGATTCCACTTGAAATATATTTTAATCCCATCGGCATCCCAATCACGTGAAAGAGCTTAACACACTCTTTTATTTGATACTAAATGTGTAATGGTAGTACTAATATTTCTGAAGATATAGTAAATGTTATGATGTTTGTCAAGTTAACAATTTTCATCGAATTCCCTGGGTGTATGTAAACTTCTGGACTCAAATTACTGTATATCAACATAGAACGTATGTCTTTTGAATCCATCTCAATATTATCGAATGAGAAAATGTATTGTACCAAACACACTCTTATTGACAAATGGAGATTGAAATACTTATTTACAAGTGAATCTAGCTAGTACGATAACTGGTGAAGTAGGTTAAATCAATTGACAGAGATTTGGCAGAGTGGATTGTGGGAAATAAGTAAGACACAATGCACCTGTTCTAACTGTAGGATGCGTTGAATTCATCAGATATTTGTAAATTAAGTCATTCAAAGATTTCCCAGTGCAATGACCGAGCTTTAGTCTCAATATTTCAGACTCTTTAATCGTCTTCGCCTCTACAATACTTTAATTTATCCTTGAAATCGAAATAAATAAAAAAATTTAAAAAATATATAGTTATTTATAAAGCAACATCATATTTTGACAAACCTTTCAATTTCTGGCTGTTTACTTTATATTATCATTCTTGTCAAGACAAATATGAAAATTTAACAATATTAAATCAATTCTTCACACAGTTTACGAATCCTTTTGGTAGTTTGTCATTGAATAGAGACTAGTGCAAAAATATTCCCGGTGAACGAATGAAATCCTAGAATCTGATTTTAAAATAAAAAATAAAAATATGGACTGTAGTTTCACATCTACCGTAGATAGTCAATAAATTCCGAAATTTATTTATAAAAAATAAAAATGAATACAAAACCCAAGGACGGAACCAATCTTCTTATTTCTTCCCCCTTATTTTTTTATAGAGAAGACAAAACCAGAAGAGCAATTAAAAGTGAAAATATTTTATTATTTACTGATTTTGTGGATAAATCTCCATTTCTCTGGGACACCTGTCAATTCTAATTGTAAACTTAAGGGAAAGAGGGCGCTATCACTCTACTCAAAGCGAACGAGGCCATAGACATTTTGTATTTTGCACAGTTTTTTCACTTTGTTTTCTCGATTATGGCGAGCAACAATTTTTTCAAATAAATGTTCGCTCTGATTAAGTAAGCTAAGATTCTGAATTTTTTAATAACAGGAATAACAAATTGGAAAGAAAAGAAAAAGTTCTGTCACTTGTGTCAATTCGAAAGCCATGTCAGATCAAATTCCTGTACAATGAATATGGCCAATTTTGCTCTCAAAATAGCTCATACACTGCATAGTCATCTTCCTCGATGACGCATAATCATATTACAACTTACTGTTCGCGCAGTTTTTAAAAGCTTGAATTCTCAGCTTTCCAAAGATGGTACATTCATTTCGATTGGTTAAGAAAAAGTCCTGTCACTTTTAACATTATCACAAAAGGATCTACTCGATGGGTCAATATTTCCGTATATCACATGCATATCGCATGTGGACGGCGTCTTCTCAAGATGTGACAAGATGATCACTATTTATATCAATAATCGTTTGGAACATCAATCTATGTGAAATAAAGATTCTGATTGCTTCAGCACAATCGTGTTATACTACTAGGCTTGACAGAATGTCTTTCCCCCAATCTGGTCTGAAGCATCTACCTACGAAAACTATGATAAAAGTTCAATTATTTCTTTCATGTCCACGAGTAATTTGCTCGAACACATCGACGAACAATTCCATTCCACCACAGGGAAGTTTTCTTAGGCGAGTTTTTGTACGCTATAAAGTAATAATTGCATGCAGTTGTCAATCGTTCACCTCCCGCCGTCAGCGCGGGTTTAGTTGACATTAATGTAGAGCTGTATTTCCACTAAACTCATGAATGTAATGTTGCGTTTCCCCTCCTCAAATAATGGACGCGTCTTTATGTTAAGATTTAATGCCATACGTTAGATTTACATTTCACGTGGAGTAGAATTGATATGCATATTTCTAATATTTTCCCCTTTCACTTATTGTCTTTTTATGACGTTGACATAATATGGTGCAGATAAATATTAATATGTAGCTCAGAAGAGGGTACGAAGGATTCCTATTTTAAAAGATGAATGGGAACATCTTAAAATTTTGATAATTTGAGGACCTCAAGACTTTTCAAACTTCCTTTTTTCTATTTTGACTAAACTTTCCTCAAATCACTCTTATCTCTTATCATTTTATCTTCTTTTTTTCCCCCATAAGATTTATTCTCTCCTTTATTTTGTTTTGTTTTTCCTTCAAAAACTTCTTTTTTCTTTTTTTTTATGTCGGAGGACGGGGGGGGGGGGGTCACAGGATCAGGAAATGTAAATAACTATTTCTAAAGCTGTCCACGTCTGCATTTGAATAAGTTTATATTGTGTATTCGCCACACACGCGCGCAATGAATCTTCTTACTTATTCTTAAACATTTAATTTCGTCTGGGTTGTTTGAATACCATCAATCAGATTCAGACATTTCCATACCTCTCTGGAAATAAAACCCGTTGTAAATATTCCGGACATTATTAGTTTACTATAATTTGTGCTACTAGTACTACTTCTACTACTACTCCTACTACTACGACTTCTATACTACTACTACTACTACTACTACTACTACTACTACTACTACTACTACTTCTACTACTTCTACTACTACTACTACTACTACTACTACTACTACTACTACTACTACTACTACCACTACTACGACTACTACTACTATTACCTCTACTACTATACTACTACTACTACTACTATTACTTCTACTACTATTATATATACTAGTACGATATTACTAATACTACTGTTGCTACTAGTATGATACTTTTATTCTCCTTACAGTTTCATCTATCCTTCCTACCTACCACTACGTAAATGTAATTTCAAATCATAATTCCTCCGAAATTATATAATATCATATGTTCCCACTTAATCTCATAGCCTTTCATTCGGTGTAGAATGCGTGTGTGGAAATCTGCCATCTGTTCATTACATCTCCGTATCGCTTTCCTCTATAATGGACAGGCGTTCCCAAGTCGCTTGCTGCTTTGCTACAAAAACAATTGAATTATTCATATCATGTGCTGACAGTTAAATGAAAATTTAGGTATGTGCACTCGAATTTAGCAGCCATGGGAGGTCAACCTTATATAGTATAGGGTGGGCCAGAAAAATATACGATACAACTTGGAGTATCACAAACGACATTGGAGTCTAAATAAATATTCACTGTTCACATTTTCTAGTTGATTTCACCTTTACATGAATACATAAACTGCTCCAATTCTGCTTCAAAAAAAAAAAGTAACCTTAGTATAGGATGGACCAGAAAACTATATGATACAACTTGAAGTATCACACACGAAGTTGAAGGTTAAAATAAATATTCACGTTTTCACATTTTCTAGTTAATTTCACTTTTGTATAAATTCATAAACAGTTCCCATTTCGTCTTAAAAGAAAGAAAGAGCATACACTGTTAAAAAAAAAAAAAAAACAGATGATTTTACGGGAAAAAAAGAATACAGAACCATTCTGTATATTTAAATAACGGGAAATTTTCTGCAATTTAACAGAACAGGTCTGTTTTAAAAACAAGGAAAAGGTGTTTTACAGGAAATTTGTAAATTTTCATACCCCATATACCAGTTCTCTGTAATATTACTGTAATTTTACTGTAAATTGTGTTAACACTTTTGCCGTAAGATTACAATGAGTTCTGGAAGCTCTGCTGCAAGGACTTTTTTTTAAAGAGAAAAAATACAGAATTTTTCTGCAATTCAAAATAACAGGTCTGTATATTTATGACACAATCATACTGTATATTTTTAAAACGGGAAATTTTAAGCAATTTAACAGAACAGGTCTGTTTTAAAAAAGGAAAAAGGTCTTTTACTACAGGAAATTTGTAAAATTTCATACCTTATATACTAATTTTACTGCAAATTGTGAAGTATAAGATTACAAGTGTTCTGGAAGCCGTGCTGCAAGAACTTTTCTGTTTTTAAGGAGAAATTTTCTAACAGTGTGCGATGATATCATGGAAGCGCTTGCATCATTAAAAAAAAAACACTTTTCGTAGAAATTTCTCCGTGTGAACCATAAAAAAATGGCATGTTAAAGATGGATCTTTACACATCCAGTAAAAGCACTACATGTAGAAAGGAAAAGCAGGTTTATATGGTGGTGCTTTTTTTTCTTGTCATAATAGCAACGAATTGCCAGTAAAGATAGAAACGAAAATCACATAAATACACACAAGCAGGACAATATTACAACGTGTTACGTAACGTTATTTTCAATCTCCTTTTCCCGCTTATTTTAGGGTCTCAACATGCTCAAAACACCCCGAAGTATATTGAGTGGGCGTAAAAGCTTTTTACGGTAAGTCAAAAGAGATAACACGGACTCAATATTAAATCCTCTCTAATATTCACGCTGTAGTTTAATCTTCCTTCATCTATAGTCTGCACAATTTTTTGAAGATTGTAGTTTCGCAAGTGTCTTTATGTTTAATGATCAAAAAGGAAAATAAATCCATACCACACCCTCAGATAAAACAAAATTAATGGAATGAGATTATTATGTGTAATTACTTTTATATCTCACAATAATTATATCATTTGTATACCCACTGATACTAATTTTCATGATAATTCTGGGGATGATATAGCACATAATAATCATCCTAATGTGTCAAGTGATCCCCTATCTCTCTGTCACTCAAAACAAGAGTATTAATTTTGATCTCTCTTCCTTTTTCAAATAACCTGGTTTTCTGTCTTCTCTCTCTTCAAATCCCTTCATATTGACCAAAAAATACAGTTGAAATGTTCTGGCCGAACAATGTGTGTAGTCCCGTATGTGCATTTATGTGTGCAGTGCATGTGACTCTCGGTAGAATTGATATCGATATGATTTTTATATGTTTCGTAATTTCAAAACCTTACCATATACAACAATTCTTAGGAGCCTTGCAATAAAAACATTTCCCAAACATTTTGTGACAGATTATTCAATGATTGAAGAAAATCAATACCATGACCAGGAGAGCATTTCATGAAAGGACTTGTCGGACGTTTTATCCGACAAATTTGCTCTGAGCCAATCACATGCAAGCATTTCAGTAGCTTATACCAGTTTGTCGGATAAAACGTCCGACAAGTCCTTTCATGAAACGCCCCCCAGGGCTCCGTAATACAAATGTTCGCAATCAATTGCAAAACGACAATGGCCAATCAGGATTATCGTTGTATGCGCATTTAGTTCTAAAGATAGACCAGTAACCAATCAGTATTGTTCTTTCAGATTTGAAATTGATCGGAAACCTTTGTGTTACGGGGCCCACAACACTTATTCATATTAAATCTTCGGTCACATTATATCGACGGATAAATGAACGATGCTGAATTATCGGCAGCGATATATATATTTTTTTATTGTTAAGACGTCGAAAGTCAAGCATTAAAAATTAAGTATGACCCCTAAACACTCAAGAAATAAATATGGAAATGAAATGAGATAAAATGTTTCCATTATAATATTTTAAGATAGGCGCGGATCCAAGAAAATCGAATTGAATACATTTCGGGGGCCCAATTGTCTGGGGACAAAAGCGGCTCTATTACGTTTACGCATGGGCCCGGTACTTTCATTGTGTGACTCCGGTCTGCGTCCGCTACTGTAAGATGAACTGATGAAGTAATCAAACAATAGGCAGGCATTTATCTACCATACTACTCGTATAGGAAGAGATGCCAACATGTTACGGAATAATTACAACATTAAAAATTAGAACGCGAATAACGCAAATAGTTAGAACACCGAAAACAAATGACTTCTCACTAGAGAAAGCACGGATAATAACATTTTGCTCCGTCATTCAATTTTGGGAATGCGTCCAAATCAATAGTTTTCTTTCTCTGATTGTCAAGACATTTGTTTCAGCTGTTTATTTGCGTTATTCGCGTTCTAATTTCTAATGTTATAATTATTCCATAACACGTTGGAATCTCTGTATAGGTTCTATATCAGTGGCGTACCTAGCCTGATTAGACACAATGAAAACGGGGGCGCTTTATTATACACAAACAATGGTGCGCCCCCCGTTTTCATTATATCTAATCAGGATAGGTACGCTAGTGTATATTAATTAATATCCACATCACATTAAATCATATACTCTCACAAATAAATCAGTTCCGGTGTTGGTCAATGTCATATATTTATTACTATATTTTGGTGTATGGTTTTGGAAAGAAACAAGAGGTAAAAGCCAAATACCATGACTGACATACTCATTTATGAGTTAAGAAACCATGTGCAAAGGGAAGGAATGTATACGCTCATATTTGCGATAGATAGATTCTGACTATTCCCGTGACGAGCTTCGTGCAAATCAAATTTGTCGACATTTTGTGGTACAAAAAATGTGCCATTCAAAATATGACAATGGTTTCCCTATAACCTCAATTGAGGCCTGGGGGTGTTGATAAATGCAGTGGGTGCGGGTGTACTATTGACCAGTCCCATGCAATCAAAACTGTGTAATAGAATTTGAGAAGATACGTCAAATACTTTGTATGGGACTGTTGAATGAGGGCTGTAGTGACATGAATAATTACGCTGATCTATTACGGTGATTGTGGCATAAATCATGTTTTCAAACAGAGGTAATTTGTCACGGTTAGATCAAGTATCAAAGTATATCCCGAAATATTTACCGAGTAATTTTCGTATCAATAACAATTTGCAATTGAAATGTGAGAGATTTAAACTCAAGATAGGCCCAGGCCTACACCGTGACAAATGGTACAACCCTTTGCAATCCCCATGCGGTGTCCTTTTTTTATCGACCTATCTTTCATGTGCTATTAAATGTCTCCCAACTTGTGTATTTTATATCTCCCAGAGTTCCCTCGGCTCCTAAACCTATATTATCATTGAGAATATCGCATTACTTTGCCATTGGCATGATATTTATCGCTATATAATTTATTGCAAGAGCGCAAAGTTTGACAGTAAATCAGAAATCTCTGCATGTCAGGTGACATCTTTTGAGTTCGTCAACACACCATTGAAAAACACGTGATATCAGTCAACTTGTAAGAAGTACTTACGAAGATTTTGTGAAACGCTGCTGCGAGTCCTAGAAAAGAATTATACCCAATTTCAAGAGCCTCGTATGAAAAATAAATAACTCCACAAACTTTCGTTGCAATGGAGTGCAACGTCATGCAGCTAGACCTCTTTATGCTATTTGGACATCTTGGATCTTAAAGTCTCTAATAATTCTTATTTAATTATTTTGTGGTCGTCGGCCTAAAATGCAAAAAAAAAGAGGGTCTTACCGTTTTAGTATGTGCACAATATGAATGTCCTATAAAAATATTAAGGCTCTTTTCGTTCTGTTCGTTTCTTCTCACCTCCATCCTACCCACCCCCCCCCCTCTCTCTCTCTCTCTCTCTCTCTCATCTCCATCTCAGAGACTTCAGTCACTCCCAATCTCTCTTCCTCTCTCCATAATACAACATCTTCCCTCCAGCCTATTTCATCTCCATTTATCCCATAAATTTATGAATAAATATAAATCAGGAATTCCAACTTGCATTCCATACCTCAATTCGTCTATGCACTATACAGAGGTCACCCAACGAGGTGAATTCTAAGTGCGTTATAGATGGCCACAGGCCTACTTTTATACGGCGCTGGATTAGTTCGCAAAAGAGGGGCTTGAGTGAGCAGGAAAAATAGAAAATCATGAATAATACAAGCAATTTGTTTGCTGTAGATTTAGACAAATAGAAATGAGAGGCTCAAGGCGGTACAAGGGTCATTCTTAAAAATATAGCTGACGCCAGTGACCCTCTAAATCTTCATGAATTTATTGGCTATTTTTCCCCGCCAAAAATAAAACAATAGGCTATTCATTGTTGGCCTTGTTTGGGGTTTTAATATATTTTCATTCAAGAACTGATTGTTCGTTCAACGTTGTATGTGTTCAGGGATTAACTGACAAAGGCGAAAATTAAAACAAAATTATAATCCTATAATACGCCAAATTCTGTTTTTAGAGTGAATTTTAATTTGCTTGTGCATGTTAATTGATAATTTTGACAATGTTTGTACATTATTGCAAACTTAATGTTCGTTCAAAAAAAAAAATCGTTTATGCTACAGTCACACAGACACTTACGTTCACTTAGGTCCGGTTGCGTCCAAAATTTATTTTATTTATTTATATTCCCCACGGATGCCTACCCGTCATAGTCAGCAGTGGAAATATTGATAATTTCGTTCATCCAGTAAAACAAAGAAATACATAAGAAATTATAGAATAGAAGAAGAAATAAGATTAAAACAACACAAACGTATCTATACGTAAGTGTCTGTGTGACTGCAGCATAACGGTTATTTGTTGTCGATGTTTATTTCACGATTGTATGTTTTTAGCATTAGGTCCATGTTCTAATACCAACTAATTTCTCTCATGACTATTCCGATATACATGATTTTGTTTCTATTTTTATCTCTCATCATAAAATATATCTTCATCTCTACCACCTTCCTCCATCTCTCTCATCAACTATCTCTTCCTCTCTCTTTCACCATCACCTCAAGTCCATGATGCGATCAATTTCCAATGTCGTAATTCCCAAAGGGTTAAACCCGAATTCATTATTCACAGAATTTTTAGTCGAAACACGCGAAACCCTATACAGCGTGCACAATACATGAACATAATGCCCACCCCTAACAGCAAACCGTGTCTGCTATTTCTGATTAAAAAGTATCGAATATAAACATGATAAATATACATCTCCATCCTCTCTCTCTCTCTCTCTGTATGTCTCTCTGTCTCTCACTCTTTTCACTCACATCCCCTCCCTATTTTTTATCTGATATCGATTTTTTTTTTTATCAACAAAAACATGAAAAAAAGAAACATAATACATATCATACAATATTTGGTAAAAGGAACCAAAGAGTGGTTGAGCATGACCCCTAACAGTGAAATAACTATTATTGTAAAGATATTCTGTAACATTTTGAAATAGGCCTAATAATACAAAAAGATATAACTATATATTTAAATTTGTATTTCATTTCCAAAAGAATGAAACAGAAATGCATAAACTACAGAAAATACTCTCTAAATGGAAAACGAGTTGAACGAGTAAAAAAGGAGTGAAGGGTTGAAACGGAGGACAACACATTTTCGAGTGGGAAAATTTAATAGCTTAATGAGTGAATGTGGAAGTGAATTGTTAGCTCTGTAAGAGTAGAAACCTGCTATCCAAATAACAGCTTTCACTCCTCTCAGAGTGGTTTTCCACTCATAAACGTGTTATCCTTAGTTTTACTCCTTGAACAAGTGGAATTTCCCTCATTTACATTACAGAGAGTATAGACCTACAAGTTGAAGTTCAGGTTCATGTTTTATTATCACACACATAAACATATTTTCAAAAATGGAAACAAAACAAACACATAATTCCTTCTCTTTGACAAGTATACTAAAACAAATCAAAAGCCTTAGGTCTCCAGAAATTGAGGGATCCATTAAAAAGCTTTGTTTGTAATTTGAGAACCCCTCCACTTCCCTCCCCCACAGAATAATGATAATCCATACAATTTCATAACGTTAAAGGGGAAGTTCACCCTGGGTTTAGTTTGGTATTAAAAATGCAGAAAAATATAAGAAAAATGTGAGTGAATGTTTGAAGAAAATCGACCAAAAAATAACGAAGTTATGAACATTTAAAGTTTTGATTCTGTGACGTCACATGCGAGCTGCTCTCATATGTGTTATGTAATGTAAATTCCATAAATTGTCATTTTGTCTAAAAATTATTATTTATTTCACCTGTGCGGTTGATATATCACCAAACCTACGTTCATATACATGCCTCTATCAATTTGACCCATTCCCTTATCAAGAATCATGAAAAAAAAAATCATATTTAGGGAATTTACATACACAACATAATTATGGGAGAGCTGCTCGTAAAACTATAGAATATTCATAACTTCATTATTTTTGGGTCGATTTTTTTCAAACTTTCACTCAATTTTTTTTTATTTTCTACCTTTTTTAAAACCAATAAAATTCCAGGGTGAAGTTCACCTTTAAATACTCATCAGCTTATGGAAGCGTTTCGAATCGTTTACTAGTATTTCCCCCGACAGATTCTTTACTCAAGACAGTATAAATCTTCAGAATTCCCAGGAAAATAAACAAAAGCTCAAATATAATGCAGCGAGTACCTGTTTCTACCAGGGGATCTGACTACTAACGAGCCGAGAGTCTAGGCTGGAAGTCATCATCTATACATGGTACGCCTCCAGCCTCACGTACTAACAATCCACGATAAACTTGACCCAGCACGACCTCAGGTGTCAAAGGTCAGAGTGATGATGGTTCTTTCAATATCTCCAAACTTCATAACATGACCAGTGCTGATAACAGGTGAGGGGGTACATACTTTGGTGATGATAGATTATCTCAGAGTCTTATTCTCAGATTATTCTCGAAGATTATTACATGATATCTTTATTCCGTACTGAATCTTTCACGGCTTTTTTTCTACTTCTATCTCCATCTTTCTCTGTCTCTCTCATGTTCAACATTTATCTGCCGAACCTCCATTGAGTTGTGTCAAAGTTACACTCCAGGACATTGAGATATATCATCAATAAATAGTCTTATTCATAAAGAAAACAGTATGCAAAAAAATGCAATACTTAATATTGACTGGCCTTGAGGGAGATACCGTAGATATTAATACCAAACAAGTCTCATATTGCCACGAGTCGAAGACGAGGGCAATATGGGTCTTGTGTTAACCTCAATTAGCCACATTTTAAAGAGAGTAAAATAAGTTTGCTTAATTCAAACTGGGTATTTGTCGTGGGATGTTTTTCTTTTCTTTTATTTTTTCAGCATTTTGAGTTGAACCATTGTCTCTCTCCCTCTCTCTCTCTTTCTCTCTCTCTCCATATCTCTCCATCTCTCTCTCTCTCTTTTCCCTTCTCTCTTCCCCCTCTCTGTATCTCTCATCTTCTCATCTCTCCCCACTCTCTTCTCCTTTGGCTCCACTTTTCGTTCCTTGGTGACAGTCATAAAATATTTTGTGAAGCACTATCCTCGGAGCATCAATTCCCACGCAAAGGAATGTGATTATTTGTCTTGGCGCGGAGTTTTGTCACTGGGTCTTTCCCTGTCTTAAACATGTTAAAGGGGGTCTGTTGCAGTGGGAAGCGACTGTCCAAAAACCACATAGTTAGTCTAGACCATGGAGGTACCTCCATGATTAGACCCGACACTTTGTTATAAATAACACTACACCCTTGTAGGGCCTAAATTAATCCAACGCCAAATTAATGTGGGATCTCACGCCGCGGAGACGCCATCAAGACTCGTGAATCGAAGACGTTTGCGAGACATTCACGTGACTAGTCTAACCCGTCTCAAACTAGCCTCAAACCCGCCTCAAACCCGTCTCAAACCCGTGTCAAACCCGTCTTAACATTCTAATGGCAAGTTCGATACCACCCGAATAATCATCATAATAATTGTATAGGGCCTACTTAGTAGTACAAAGGTGTACTGCCAAGGATTTGTCTCTAAAAATGTAGTCATAATATGACCCCTAGCTGAAATGTTCGGGACGAACGCTTTTGTGTAGTCCCATAAACGCATTTCTGTGATCCATGCATTTGGCTCTCACCAGATTCAAGTTGGCTTCTCATCATCTTTAGTGATTCCGAAAATTTTTGCAACATACAACAAGTATTTGGTGAATCTTAATCACCTTTTCCAAATCCCTTTCAGACAGTTTGTCTCACATTTTAATCTCATGAATGGAACTACACTTTCCCTTTAAAGATACAGTACAAACAACCTTACACAGCTGTACAAGGAAGGGTTCGCATTTCATAAACAAAATATGAGATAAGTTTCATATTCCAACGAAAACATGACGGTTATATATAAGTCAACACGGCGAACATAACAAGCAAAAGAGGCGGAATATTATGTATATTTGTACGATTTAAAGATCAATTTCGTAATTTAAGTAATGGCTTTGCCTGGCATACAAGAACGAACATGTTATAAGTTAAATATATCATGTGTATGGGAATGTAAAAATTACCCCCCCCCCCAAAAAAAAAAAAAACAAAACAAAAAAACAAAAAAAAAACGGGTTGTAGATATTACATGTACATCTTTATGGTGGACAAACGCTATAGTTTTCATTCAGACAAATGCCAACATTCTCAGTTCTGATTCTTGTAAGGTAAATGTTTTTCATAAAAATGTCTTAAAATAGGCACGATTCTCCCAGGTTTGTCAGATACTAATATATTTGTTTGTCAAATGGACATCATATTCAAATTTAAAATTGCGTTACGAAGCTCTATTAATTTATCGCCTATTAATGCTCTCCAGTAAAGACGAGAAATCTGGCAAGGGGCAGGGTTTGAAAAAGTTGCCTACTCTCCACTTATTTCAATTTCCTTCAATCGACTGAATTCATCAATATCTGAAAATTGAAATTGAAATCATGGATCCGGTGCTGCATCCAATTCACGACTTAAAAAGTGAAAACATGTTCAATAGGCAGGGTATTCTTGATTATTATAATTCAGGGACGTTTCTTTCCAGGGGAGGTATTCAAACAACCCGTCGTTAAAGAATGAACTACACTATTTGGAATCCATTTTGCAGACATGAAATGTTGCTATCTCGGACAGCAACTTGTTTGTCCGACATGGCAGCAACTAATGGTGGTATCTCACTTCGCGGAGACGTCTCTACGACTCGGATAATCAGAGACGTTTCTGATACTTTTTTTTTCGTCGCGGGGACATGTCCAATACTTTTTTTCCGTCGCGGAGACATCCTCCGATATTTTTCTTCCGTTGCGGAGACGTCTCTGATACTTTTTTTTTTCCGTCGCGGAGACGTTTCTGAGACGCGGTTTTCGTGATAAGTTTCAAAACCGTCTCAAACCCGTCTGAAAGAAGTCCAAAATTCGTCTCAAATCCGTTCTCATGGCAAGTGAGATACCACCATTATACGTATGCAAACGTGGATTCCAAATATTGTAGTTCAATCTTGAATACAACTTTCTTTTGTCCCAGGAAAGAAACATTCATAAGAAAAACGACCTATTACAGTCATGATCTAGGGCATTGGTTCGCCACATCAACAATACTCAACGTCATAATGTACTAATTATTTGAATTACGTCATCATAATATGATATACCATATGGGCGATTTGAATTAGCCTTCATATTAGTCGTAACACAATTGGTCCTTATCCACTTCGGCACCTGATCCCTGCCTGATCACATACGCATCCTCATTATATATGCCAGGAAAAAATATACCCCACACTCTGCCCCTCCTTCGCTATCCAGCTCTCTCCCTCCCCCCCCCCCTCTCTCTCTCTCTCTCTCTCCCTCTCTCTACTTCAACATATACCAGCAAATGATTTCATGTTCCCATATCAAACTGACCACATTCTTTTATTTCAACTTTTCAATTTGATATTCATTCTGTGGTTTATAACAATATTCTGTATAAAATCATATTTGACTGTATTGCATAGAGCCAATTTGTCTCATGAAAATAACGCCATAACATTTTCCAACATTATCAATTATGAATTACATCTTAACAACGTACCGAGTAAGCAATAAGACGCTACTACTATATAGGAATTTAATCGTGCGGCTTAAAGTACCTTTACATGACTCATGAATGTACAAAATGTGACGTCCTTGGACACTTCTGTGTGTGTCCCCAGACGTTTCAAGGTGGCAGCTCTCCCCAAAATAAGTCGTGGTGGCAAAATGAGATGGGAAACATAAACCTAGCCTTATAGGGTCCAGACTTTAAGAAATCGTTAAAGTTAGTATTACTCTCGAAATCGATAGAAACTGGCCAAAATAACATTTACATGCAGTTTGTGTAATGAGTAAATATACAGACATACACAACCGGTGTTTTACCAAGTTATTCGTTAGTTAAAGCTCATCTATAGTTTTGGGAGAACAGAAGTTTTGTTTTACTTCCATAGCAGAATAATATGAATTTATACCTCAAATAATCTCTGTGTACAAAATGATTTGTTATAAAATCCACTCTAAGACCTGAATTAAGCAACAAATCTGTAAATCGATCTGTTGGTGGGCCATGCCTAGACATGATCACACTGGGGAGAGTGCATCGTGCAGTGGTTTGTGTGCAAAGTATATACTATAGATACACAGACTGATACACACAGAATTCACCCACGCTCTACCAATCAGCAGTTGTTGACATTCCCAGACTTCTGGGGTGAGAGTGAAGGAAGTATGGCCTCATTTGGACGAACATCTCCCCATGTTTATGCTAACTATAACATATCATGGGAAGACATGCATGGTACATGGTTATATCGCTTGCCAATGAATTGATATGTCATTGGAACAATATGAGGACAAGTTGAGTAAGTTTTTTTTTAATGCAATTTTCTCTACCACAACTAAAGTTAGGTTTTAAGAACAACTTAACGAACGACTGGTATCAGTTCTTGTGCTAAATAATAATAATAATAATAATAATAATAATATGGTTTTATTTACCCAGGGTAGCCACTTCAGTTCTGACAACTGTTCTCCCAGCGGGCCCTGCATGATGTTATTATTACCCCCAAGCTCCTTGTAAAAAGGCAACTTTAGGTACCATTTTTGTAAGTCTTTGGTATGACTCGGCCGGGTTTCGAACTCACGAAATTGATTGATAACGTGATTGATATAACACCTAAGAACATGTTACAGTCTTTCGTAAAGTCATTCGTAACTCTACAAACGACTTAGTGAAACACCATCCATTATTGTTGTAATTAACAGCGTTATCTCAAATTCAAACACTATTTTTTAAAGATTTGAATATTTTCATTGGTTTTCAAACGGGAAAAAGCCTGTCCACAGAGACTACGAGAGGCCCCAGTAGTTCCACTAATGATACAACTGGGAGCCTTGTTTAGCTGAGCGCAATTCGATTTAGGCGGGAAACAAGGGTAGATATGAAGTTCGTCAGATTAAAGGTGTCGTCTGCGACACTTAGCAGCGGAGACGGGCAACGCTCTTTTTGTTTTTACATTTTTATTGGAGTAATGTGTGAGATGAAAGGAGAGATGGTTATAGCACTGCCATCTACATACACATTGCCTTCAAAACTGAACACGACATGTGGTGCTGCATTTCCTTGTACATTGTTAATCATGATACGTATTGGTACAATGCACGAGCGATAATTTCTTGTTGTTTGGAATAAAATTTGATCAAAACATTAACGAGAAGGATGAAGATAGTGCACGATGCTGTAGTTTACAACGTACAGGAAGCTTTTCTGAGTTTACCTTCTCCGTGTGCGTACGTATGGGACTTTCGGTCTTGAAATATCCGATGTCTCCACTGCCTTAGAATGGTAAAATATGGGATTGTAGTCAGGCGCGGATCCAGCATTGATCGTCTCTAACAAAGAATTTTATCGGCTCAATTGGCTAGTGATAATTGCGATTACATTGTGTTGGGACATGGGCCGATAAAATCCTTTTTCAAAGCCGATGCTGGATTCAACAAGTAGTAGGTGAAAGTGTGTGCCAAACAGAAAATGAAAAGTGTTCTCGCCATCGTAAACTCCACGATCGCATTCATTTAATTTGAGTGAATATCTAAGGTTCTCCTGCATTACACAATACAATCAACTTTGCTAACATAAAGATGAGAGCTCAGTTTTGCTTCTTTAGAACACTCTTATATTACTCGTTGATATTAGGAAGAGGATATGCTAAGAAAAATATCAAATTCATATTCTTTAGGGGATGTTTGTGTTATAACTTGAATCGGATACTCTTCTGAAATAGCTTGTAAGATAGGTTCGGTATATTCTGATAAGGTAGTCATTGTATCCATGTGTTTGTCCAGACTAAACAAAGACGTAAATTATCCCAGCCAACCTCAAGATTTCATCGCTTATAATCTAGGAGGGAAGGCACGATTCAACACTCGTCTTTTCTCTTATTTCTAGCTGAAGATCGGGTTGCGTAATGGAGATTGGTAGAAGAATCTGTTGATTATGCATGCATTGGATACAAGAAAGCCTGGCGCGGATCAATGATGACTTGGATGTAGAGCCGCTTTTTTTTCTGCATTTTTGATCACTTTGGGGGTAATTTTTCTCAAATTTTCGGCGGTGCAGCCCCCCCCCCTCCCGCCCCCATGGATCAAAACAAATGATGTTGTGGAGTAAGGAGTGTAAATGGGTGTAGAGGTAGGTGAAATATGTGATGGGTGACGAAGGATGTATGAGGAAGGTTGAGGGTTGTAGAGGAGATTGTGAAAGGAGTAGGGATTGGTTGAAACGGGGTGTAGGAGATTGGTGAAAGGCGAGTGTAGGAGATAGGGTGAAGGGATGTAGGAGATGGTGAAAGGGATGTAGGAGAATAGGTGAAACGGGTGTAGGAGATATGAAAGAGGTGTAGGAGATGGGTGAAAGGTGTAGTAGAATGGGTGAAAGGGATGTAGGAGATTGGTGAAACGGTTGTAGAGATAGGTGAAAGGGATGTAGGAGATTTGGTGAAACGGGTGTAGGAACTAGGTGAAAACGGTGTAGGAGATGGGTGAAAGGAAGTGTAGGATATGAGGTGAAGGGTGTAGTGATGGTGAACGGGGTGTGGTTAGGAGATAGGTGAAACGGGTGTAGGAGATTGGTGAAACGGGTGTAGGAGATAGGTGAAACGGGTGTAGGAGATTGGTGAAAGGGGTGTAGGAGATGGGTGAAAGGGGTGTAGGAGATGGGTGAAAGGGATGTAGGAGATTGGTGAAAGGGGTGTAGGAGATAGGTGAAATAGGTGTAGGAGGTAAGCGAAAGGGGTGTAAGAGATTGGTGAGAGCTGTGTAGCCTATACTTGAGGTAGGTGAAAGGTGTATGGGTGAAATAGGTGGGGGTGGTGAAAGGGATGTATGCATGTTGAGGTAGGTGAAAGAGGTATTGGAGATGTGCGAAAAGGGTGCAGGACATTGGTGACAGGGTGTAGGTAGGTAAAGTGGGTGAAATGGGTGTAAGGGTAGGCGAAGGGGTGTGAGAGATGTATGAAAATGGTGTAGGACATTGGTGAAAGGGGTGTAGGAGATAGGTGAAAGAGGTGTAGGAGATGGGTGAAAGGGATGTAAGAGATAGGTGAAAGGGGTGTAGGAGATAGGTGAAAGAGGTGTAGGAGATAGGTGAAAGGGATGTAGGAGATAGGTGAAACGGGTGTAGGAGATTGGTGAAAGGGATGTAGGAGATAGGTGAAACTGGTGTAGGAGATAGGTGAAACGGGTGTAGGAGATAGGTGAAAGAGGTGTAGGAGATGGGTGAAAGGGGTGCAGGAGATGGGTAAAAGGGATGTAGGAGATTGGTGAAACGGGTGTAGGAGATAGGTGAAACTGGTGTAGGAGA
>CALNVZ010003433.1:41986847-42068370 GCA_940671915.1 Paracentrotus lividus
TGCATAGTCATCTTCCTCGATGACGCATAATTCATATTACAAACTTACTGTTCGCGCAGTTTTTAAGCTGAATTTCTCAGCTTTCCAAAAGATGGTACATTCATTTCGATTTGGTTAAGAAAAAGTTCTGTCACTTTTAACATTATTCACAAAAGGATACTCGATGGCGTCAATATTTCCGTATATCACATGCATTATCGCATGTGGACGCGTCTTTCTCAAGATTGTTGACAAGATGATCACTATTTATATCAATATCGTTTGGAACATCAATCTATGTGAAATAAAGGATTCTGATTGCTTCAGCACAATCGTGTTATACTACTAGGCTTGACAGAATGTCTTTCCCCCAATCTGGTCTGAAGCATCTACCTACGAAAACTAGCATAAAAGTTCCAATTATTATCTTTCATGTCCACGAGTAATTTGCTCGAAAACACATCGACGAACAATTCCATTCCACCACAGGGAAGTTTCTTAGGCGAGTTTTTGTACGCTTAAAGTAATAAATTGCATGCCAGTTGTCAATCGTTCACCTCCCGCCGTCAAGCGCGGGTTTTAGTGACCATTAGGTAGAGCTGTATTTCCACTAAACTCATGAAATGTAATGTTGCGTTTCCCCTCCTCCAAAATGACGGTCTTTATGTTAATTTAATGCCATACGTTAGATTTACATTCACGTGGAGTAGAATTGATATGCATATTTCTAATATTTTCCCCTTTAACATTATGTCTTTTATACGTGACATTAATATGCGTCAGATAAATATTAATATGTAGCTCAGAAGAGGGTCGAAGATTCCTATTTTAAAAGATGAAGGGTACAGCTAAAATTTTGTAATTTGAGGACCTCAACTTTTCAAACTTCCTTTTTCTATTTGACTACCTTTTCCTCAAATCACTCTTATCTCTTAGCATTTTATCTTCTTTTTCCCCAGTAAGATTTATTCTCTCCTATTTTGTTTTGTTTTTCCTTCAAAACTTCTTTTTTCTTTTTTATGTCGGAGACGGGCGGGGGGGTCACAGGATCAGGAATGTAAATAACTATTCTAAAGCTGTCACGTCTGCATTGAATAAAGTTTATATCTGTGTATTACGCCACACACGCGCGCAATGAACTCTTACTTATTCTTAAAGCATTTAATTTCGTCTGGGTTGTTTTGAATACCATCAATTCAGATTCAGACATTTCCATACCTCTCTTGGGAAATAAAACCCGTTTAAATATTCCGGACATTATTAGGTTTACTATATTGTGCTACTAGATATCTTCTACTACTACTCCTACTACACGACTTCATACTACTACTATACTACTACTACTACTACAACTACACTACTACTACTTCTCTACTTTCACTACTACTACTACTACTACTTACTACTACTACTATACTACTACCTACCAACTACGACTACTACTACTATTCCTCTACTAACTATACTACTACTACTACTACTATACTTCTACTACTATTATATATACTAGTACGAATATACTAATACCTACTGTTTGCTACTAGTATGATATTTATTCGTCCTTACAGTTTCATCTATTCCTCCTACCTACCACTACGTAAAGAATTTCAATCATAATCCTCCGAAATTATATAATATTCAATGTTTCCCACTTAATTCTCATAGCCTTTCTTTCGGTGTAGAATGCTGTGTGTGGAAATCTGCCATCTGTTCATTACATCTCCGTATCGCTTTCCTCTATAATGGGACAGGCGTTCCAAGGTCGCTTGCTGCTTTGCTACAAAAACAATTGATTATTCATATCATGTGCTTGACAGTTAAATGAAAATTCTAGGTATGTGCAACTCGAATTTAGCAGCATTGGGAGGTCACCTATATTAAGATAGGTGGGCCGAAAAATATACATACAACTTGGAGTATCACAACGGACATTGGAGTCTAAATAAATATTCACTGCTTCACATTTTCTAGTTATTTCACCTTACATGCAATAACATAAACTGCTCCAATTCTGCTTCAAAAAAAAAAGTAACCTTAGTATAGGATGGACCAGAAAACTATATGATTTACACTTGAAAGTATCACACACAAACGAATGAAGTTAAAATAAATATTCACGTTTTCACCATTTTCTAGTTAATTTCACTTTTGTATAAATTCATAAACAGTTCCCATTTCGTCTTAAAAGAAAAAAGAAAGAGCATAACTGTTAAAAAAAAAAAAAACAGAGATTTACGGGAAAAAAAGGAATACAGAACCATTCTGTATATTTAAATAACGGGAAATTTTCTGCAATTTAACAAGAACAGGGTCTGTTTTAAAAACAGGAAAAGGTTTGTTTTACAGGAAATTTGTAATTCATACCCCATATTACAGTTCTGTAATATTACTGTAATTTTACTGTAAATGTGTTCACTTTTGCTCGTAGATACAATGAGTTCTGGAAGCTCTGCTGCAGGACTTTTTTTTAAAGAGAAAAAAATACAGAATTTTTCTGGCCAATTCACAAATAAACAGGTCTGTATATTTATGACACATCATACTGTATATTTTTAAAACGGGAAATTTTAAGCAATTTACAGGAACAGGTCTGGTTTTAAAAAGGAAAAAGGTCTTTTACTACAGGAATTTGTAAAATTCATACCTTATTATACTAATTTACTGCCAAATTGTGAATAGTATAAGATTACAAGGGTTTCTGGAAAGCCGTGCTGCCAAAACTTTTCGTTTTTAAGGAGAAATTTTCTAACAGTGTGCATGAATCATGGAGCGCTTGCATCATTAAAAAAAAAAACACTTTTCGTTAGAAATTTCTCCGTGTGACCAAAAAAAATAGCATGTTAAAGATGGATCTTACAATCCAGTTAAAAGGACTCTGTAGAAAGGAAAAAGCAGTTTATTATGGTGCGTGCTTTTTTTCTTGTCATAATAGCAACGAATTGCCAGTATAAGATAGAAACGAAAATCACATCAATACACACAAGCAGGACAATATTACAACGTGTTACGTAACTTATTTTTCAATTCCTTTCCGCTGTATTTTAGGCTCAACATGCTCAAAACACCGAAGTATATTGAGTGGTGCGTAAAAGCTTTTTTACGGGTAAGTCAAAAGAGATAACACGGACTCAATATTAAATCCTCTCTAATATTCACGCTGTAGTTTAATCTTCCTTCATCTATAGTCTGCCACAATTTTTTGAATATTTAGTTTCGCAAGTGTCTTTATGGTTTAATTGATCAAAAGGGAAAATTAAATCCATACCACACCCTCAGATAAAACAAAATTAATGGATGAGTATTATGTGTAATTACTTATCTGCACATATATTATCATTGTATTACCTCACTTGATACTAATTTCAATGATAATTCTTGGGATGATATAGCACATAATAATCATCCTATGTTGTCAGTGATCCGCTATCTCTCTTGTCACTTCAAAACAAGATTATTAATTTTGATCTCTCTTCCTTTTTCAAATAAACCTGTTTTCTGTCTTCTCTCTCTTTCAAATCCCTTCTTTGACCAAAAAAATACAGTTGAAATGTTCGTCCGAACATGTGTGTAGTCCCGTATGTGGCATTTATGTGTGCAGTGCATGTGACTCTCGGTTAGATTGATATCATATTGATTTTTATATGTTTCGTAATTTCAAACTTACCAGTAACAACATTCTTGGAGCCTTTGCAATAAACATTTCCCAACATTTTGTGACAGATTATTCAATATTGAAGAAATCAATACCATGACCAGGAGGCATTCATGAAAGCGACTTGCGGGACGTTTTATCGACAAATTTGCTCTGAGCCAATCCATGCAAGCATTTCAGTAAGCTTATACCAGTTTGTCGGTATAAAACGTCCGACAAGTACCTTTCATGAAAACGCCCCCCAGGGTCCGTAATACAATGTTTCGCAATCATTCAAACGACAATGGCCAATCAGGATTATCGTTGTATGCGCATTTAGTTCTAAAGATAGCCATAACCAATCGTATTGTTCTTATCAGATTTGGAAATTGATCGGGAAGACCTTTGTGTTCGGGGCCACCATCATTAACCACATTATTCGCGGAAATGACATTAATATGCCTTATAATTTTTTAAGCGTCGGTAACTAAATTGTAGCCCTAACTCAAGAAAAACATAATAAAGTTATGATTCCAATAATATTTGATAGCCGGATAAGAACTTGAAACATTTGGGGCCAATTGCTGGACAGGCGGCTATAGTACATGCTGATTATTGTCTCGGTTGGTCCTACTTGGATGAATGATAAGGAACAAATAGGCAGCATATCCCTTCTCGAATGGACATGTACGATTACAAAGTAAATTAGAACGTACAAAATTAACAGAAAATGATTCTCCAGGATTATATGCGTCACATGATCGTAATCATAGCCGATTCAAGCATGAGACGTTTACAGAGTGTGCATGTGTAAGTATGAAAGTTCGGCACTGCACGTAGACTGTAGTAGTTCATGCCAGTTTGTAGCGAAGGAGGCTTGGATAGCCGCTGGTCCAATTATATTATGAAATAATGGGCGAAGCACGAAATTGCCAGGTAAAAATTTCGATATGTTGCTGAATACTATGTTCGGGTGCCATTAGTCCTTGGACACGGCTCTATAGTCGATGCGGTACTTCATGGTGACCCTGCGCCGTACTGTGAACGATAAATCAAACAAAGCAATTACTACATACATCAAGTATAGAAGAGTGGCGCGAAAAGTTTGATGGAAATGGGGGGTCTAACATAAAAATGACACGCTTCTGAATAAGGGGCCAATTTTTGCGAGGCAAGACCGTAAGATAAATGCGTTCCTCCAGATGATGCTAACTGGAAATGAAGAGTTGCTCCGTATCTATACATATCGTGTGGGAAATGCTCCATCAATGTTTTATAGTCTCTATATGATTTGCAGCTGTATTGTGCGTTTATCGCTTTATCCAATCTTTGTAAATTTCATAAATTGGAATAGTGATAGGTTCTATACAGTGGGCCTCAGGCCTGTTGATAGCTTGACGCGTAACAAAACATGGTGCGCCCCTTCTATTCGACCTTATATCAATCAGATAGGTACGCTATGATATATTATTATATGACGTATCATCACGAATTCTAAATTGCATCATGCATTACTCTCACAAATAAAGATTCGAGCTGTGTCGGGTCGTTGGTCTAATGTCCATTAGATATATTTATTACATTGTTTTTAGGTCGTATGGATTTTGGAAAGGAAACTAAGATGCTAAAGCAAATACCATGACTGACATTACTCATTTATGATGTTAAAAACCATGTGCAGAAGAAGAGAATGTTTACGCTCATATTGCGATAGATGACTTCTGACTATTCCCGTGACGAGCTTCGTGCACAATCAATATTTGTCGAGATTTTGTGGTAAAAAAATGTTGCCATTCAAAAATGACAATGGTTTCCCTTAACCTCAATTGAGGCCTGGGGTCGTTGATAATGCAGTGGGTGCGGTGTACTACTTGACCAGCCCATGCAATTCAAAACTGTGTAATAGAATTGAGAAGATAACGTCAAATACTTTGTATGGGACTGTTGAATGAGGGCTGTAGTGACATGAATAATTACGCTATCTATTACGGTGATTGCTGGCATAATCATGTTTTCAACAGAGGTATTTGTCACGGTTTTAGATCAAGTATCAAAGTAGTATCCCGAAATATTAACCGTAATTTTCGTATCATAACAATTTGCAATTGAATGTCGAGAGATTTAAACTCAAGATAGGCCGGCCTACACCGTGACAAATGGTACCAACCCTTTGCATCCCCATGCGGTGTCCTTTTTTTATCGACCTATCTTTCATGTGCTATTAAATGTCTCCCAACTTGTGTATTTTATATCTCCCAGAGTTCCCTCGGCTCCTAAACCTATATTATCATGAGAATATCGCATACTTTGCCATTGGCATGATATTTATCGTATATAATTTATTGCAAGAGGCGCAAAGTTTGACAGTAAATCAGAAATCTTGCAGTCAGTGTGACATCTTTTGAGTTCGTCAAACACACCATTGAAAAACACGTGATATCAGTCAACTTGTAAGAAGACTTACGAAGATTTTGATGAAACGCTGCTGCTGCGAGTCCTAGAAAAGAATTTAACCAATTTCAAGAGCCTCGTATGAAAAATAAATAACTCCACAAACTTCGTTGCAATGGAGTGCAAGTCATGCAGCTAGACTCTTTATGCTATTTGGACATCTGATCTTAAGTCTCTAATAATTCTTATTTAATTATTTTGTGGTCGTCGGCCTAAATGCAAAAAAAAAAGGGTCTTACCGTTTTAGTATGTGATGCACATATGAATGTCCTATAAAAATATTAAGGCTCTTTTCGTTCTGTTCGTTTCTTCTCACCCCATCCTACCCCACCCCCCCCCCTCTCTCTCTCTCTCTCTCTCTCATCTCCATCTCAGAGACTTCAGTCACTCCCAATCTCTCTTCCTCTCTCCATAATACAACATCTCCCTTCGCCTATTTCATCTCCATTTATCCATTAAATTTATGAATAAATATAAATCAGGGAATTCAACTTGCATTCCATACCTCAATTGTCTATGCACTATACAGAGGTCACCCAACGAGGTGAATTCTAAGTGCGTTATAGATGGCCACAGGCCTACTTTTTACGGCGCTGGATTAGTTCGCAAAAGAGGGGCTTGAGGAGCAGGAAAAATAGAAAATCATGAATAATACAAGCAATTTGTTGCTGTAGATTTAGACAAATAGAAATGAGGAGCTCAAGGCGGTACAAGGGTCATTCTTAAAAATATAGCTGACGCCAGTGACCTCTAAATCTTCATGATTTATTGGCTATTTTTCCCCGCCAAAATAAAACAATAGGCTTTCATTGTTGGCCTTGTTTGGTTTTAATATATTCATTCAAGAACTGATTGTTCGTTCAACGTTGTATGTGTTTCAGGGATTTACTGACAAAGGCGAAAATTAAAACAAAATATTAATTCCTATAATACGCCAAATTCTGTTTTAGAGTGAATTTTAATTTGCTTGTGCATGTTAATTGATAATTTTGACAATGTTTGTACATTATTGCAAACTTAATGGTCGTTAAAAAAAAATCGTTTATGCTACAGTCACACAGACACTTACGTTCACTTAGGTCCGTGCGTCCAAAATTTATTTATTTATTTATATTCCCACGGATGCCTACCCGGTCATAGTCAGCAGTGGAAATATTGATAATTTCGTTCATCCAGTAAAACAAGAAATACATAAGAAATTATAGAATAGAAGAAGAAATAAGATTAAAACAACACAAACGTATCTATACGTTAAGTGTCTGTGTGACTGCCAGCATAAACGGTTATTGTTGTCGATGTTATTTCACGATTGTATGTTTTAGCATTAGGTCCATGTTCTAATACCAACTAATTTCTCTCATGGACTATTCCGATATACATGATTTTGTTTCTATTTTTATCTCTCATCATAAAATATATCTCATCCTACCACCTTCCTCCATCTCTCTCATCAACTATCTCTTCCTCTCTCTTTCACCATCACTCCAAGTCCATGATGCGATCAATTCCAATGTCGTAATTCCCAAAGGGTTAACCCGAATTCATTATTCACAGATTTTAGTCGAAACACGCGAAACCCTATACAGCGTGCACAATACATGAACATAATGCCCACCCTAACAGCAAACCGTGTCTGCTATTTCTGATTAAAAAGTATCGAATTATAAACATGATAAATATACATCTCCATCCTCTCTCTCTCTCTCTCTGTATGTCTCTCTGTCTCTCACTCTTTTCACTCACATCCCCTCCCTATTTTTTATCTGATATCGATTTTTTTTATCAACAAAAACATGAAAAAAGAAACATAATACATATCATACAATATTGTAAAAGGAACCAAGGAGTGGTTGAGCATGACCCTAACAGTGAAATAACTATTATGTAAAAGTATTCTGTAACATTTGAAATAGGCCTAATAATACAAAGATATACTATATATTAAATTTGTATTTCATTTCCAAAAGAATGAAACAGAAATGCCTAAACTACAGAAAATTACTCTCTAAATGGAAAACGAGTTGAACGAGTAAAAAAGGGAGTGAAGGTTGAACGGAGGACAACACATTTCGAGTGGGAAAATTTAATAGCTTAATGGAGTGAATGTGAAGTGAATTGTTAGCTCTGTAAGAGTAGAACCTGCCATCCAAATAACAGCTTTCACTCCTTCAGAGTGGGTTTTCCACTCATAAACGTGCTTATCCTTAGTTTTACTTCTTGAACAAGTGGAATTTCCCTCATTTACATTACAGAGAGTATAGACCTACAAGTTGAAGTTTCAGGTTCATGTTTTATTATACAACACATAAAATATTTTCAAAAATGGAAACAAAACAAACACATAATTCCTTTCTCTTTGACAAGTATACTAAACAAATCAAAGCCTTAGGTCTCCAGAAATTGAGGATCCATTAAAAAGCTTTGTTTGTAATTGAAGAACCCCTCCACTTCCCTCCCCCACAGAATAATGATAATCCATACAATTCATAACGTTAAAGGGGAGTTCACCCTAGGTTAGTTTTGGTATTACAAAAGTGCAGAAAAATATAAGAAAAATGTGAGTGAATGTTTGAAGAAAATCGACCAAAAAATAACGAAGTTATGAACATTTAAAGTTTTGATTCTGTGACGTCACATGCGAGCTGCTCTCTCATATGTGTTATGTAATGTAAATTCCATAAATGTCATTTTGTCTAAAATTATTATTTATTTCACCTGTGCGGTTGATATATCACCAAACCTACGTTCATATACATGCCTCTATCAATTTGACCCATCCTATACAAGAATCATGAAAAAAAAATCATATTAGGGAATTTACATACACAACATAATTATGGGAGGGCTGCTCGTAAAACTATAGAATATTCATAACTTCATTATTTTTGGGTCGATTTTTTCCAAACTTTCCACTCAATTTTTTTTATTTCTACCTTTTTTTAAAACCAATAAAATTCCAGGGTGAGATTCACCTTTAAATACTCATCAGCTTATGGAAGCGTTTCGATCGTTTACTAGTATTTCCCCCGACAGATTCTTTACTCAAGACAGTATAAATCTTCAGATTCCCAGGAAAAATAAACAAAGCTCAAATATAATGCAGCGAGTACCTGTTTCTACAGGGGATCTGACTACTAACGAGCGAGAGTCTAGGCTGGAAGTCATCATCTGAACATGGTACGCCTCCAGCCTCACGTACTAACAATCCACGATAAACTTGACCCGCACGACCTCAGGTCAAAGGTCAGAGTGATGATGGTTCTTTCAATATCTCCAAACTTCATAACATGACCAGTGCTGATTAACAGGTGAGGGGGGTACATACTTTGGTGGGATGATAGATTATCTCAGAGTCTTATTCTCAGATTATTCTCGAAGATTTATTACATGATATCTTTATTCCGTACTGAATCTTTTCACGGCTTTTTTCTACTTCTATCTCCATCTTCTCTGCTCTCTTCATGTTCACATTTATCTGCCGAACCTCCATTGAGTTGTGTCAAAGTTACACTCCAGGATGAGATAATTTCATCATAAATAGTCTTATTCATAAAGAAAACAGTATGCAAAAAATGCAATACTTAATATTGACTGGCCTTGAGGGAGAACCGTAGATATTAATACCAAACAAGTCTCATATTCCACGAGTCGAGACGAGGGCAATATGGGTCTTGTGTTAACCTCAATTAGCCACATTTAAAGAGAGTAAAATAAGTTGCTTAATTCAAACTGGGTATTTGTCGTGGGATGTTTTTCTTTTCTTTTATTTTTTCAGCATTTTTGATGAACCATTGTCCTTCTCCCTCTCTCTCTCTTTCTCTCTCTCTCCATATCTCTCCATCTCTCTCTCCTCTTTTCCCTTCTCTCTTCCCCTCTCTGTATCTCTCATCTTCTCATCTTCTCCCCACTCTCTTTCTCCTTTGGCTCCCACTTTTCGTTCCTTGGTGACAGTCATAAAATTTTGTGAAGCACTATCCTCGGAGCATCAATTCCCACGCAAAGGAATTGATTATTTGTCTTGGCGGCGGAGTTTTGTCACTGGGTCTTTCCCTGTCTTAAACATGTTAAAGGGGGTCTGTTGCAGTGGGAAGCGAACTTCCAAAAACCACATAGTTAGTCTAGGACCATGGAGGTACCTCCATATTAGACCCGACACTTTGTATAAATAACACTACACCCTTGTAGGGCCTAATTAATCCAACGCCAAATTATGTGGGATCTCACGCCGCGAGACGCCATCAAGACGCGAATCGAAGACGTTTTGCGAGACATTCACGTGACTAGTCTAACCCGTCTCAAACTAGCCTCAAACCCGCCTCAAACCCGTCTCAAACCGTGCAAACCCGTGCTTAACATTCTAATGGCAAGTTCGATACACCCGAATAATCATCATATAATTGTATAGGGCCTACTTGATAGTACAAAGGGTACTGCCAAGGATTGTCTCTAAAATGTAGTCATAATATGACCCTAGCTGAAATGTTCGGGACGAACGCTTTTGTGTAGTCCCATAAACGCATTCTGTGATCCATGCATTGGCTCTCACCAGATTCAAGTTGGCTTCTCATCATCTTTAGTGATTCCGAAAATTTTTGCAACATACAACAAGGTATTTGGTGAATCTTAATCAACCTTTTCCAAATCCCTTTCAGACAGTTTGTCTCACATTTAATCTCATGAATGGAACTACACTTTCCCTTTAAAAGATACAGTACAAACAACTTACACAGCTGTACAGGAAGGGTTCGCATTTCTAAACAAAATATGAGATAAGTTTCATATTCCAACGAAAACATGACGGTTATATATAATCAACACGGCGAACATAACAAGCAAAAAAGCGAAATATTATGTATATTTGTACGATTTAAAGATCAATTTCGTAATTAAAGTAATGGCTTTGCCTGGCATACAAGAACGAAATGTTATAAGTTAAATTATCATGTGTATGGGAATTGTAAAAATTACCCCCCCCCCCAAAAAAAAAAACAAAACAAAAAAACAAAAAAAAAAAACGGGTTGTAGATATTACATGTACATCTTTATGGTGGACAAACGCTATAGTTTTCATTCAGACAAATGCCAACATTCTCAGTTCTGATTCTTGTAAGGTAAATGTTTTTCATAAAATGTCTTAAAATAGGCACGATTCTCCCAGGTTTGTCAGATACTAATATTTGTTTGTCAAATGGACATCATATTCAAATTTAAATGCGTTACGAAGCTCTATTAATTTATCGCCTATTAATGCTCTCAGTAGAAGACGAGAATCTGGCAAGGGGCAGGGGTTTAAAAAGTTGCCTACTCTCCACTTATTTCAATTTCCTTCATCGACTGATTCATCAATATCTGAAAATTGAATTGAAATCATGGTATCCGTGCTGCATCCAATCACGACTTAAAAAGTGAAAAACATGTTCAATAGGCAGGGTATTCTTGATTATTATAATTCAGGGACGTTTCTTTCCAGGGGAGGTATTCAAACAACCCGGTCGTTAAAGAATGAACTACACTATTTGGAATCCATTTGCGACATGAAATGTTGCTATTCGGACAGCAACTTGTTTGTCCGACATGGCAGCAACTAATGGTGGTATCTCACTTCGCGGAGACGTCTCTACGACTCGGATAATCAGAGACGTTTCTGATACTTTTTTTTCGTCGCGGGACATGTCCAATACTTTTTTCCGTCGCGGAAGACATCCTCCGATATTTTTCTTCCGTTGCGAGAGAGTCTGATACTTTTTTTTTTCCGGTCGCGAGACTTTCTGAGACGCGGTTTTCGTGATAAGTTTCAAAACCGTCTCAAACCCGTCTGAAAGAAGTCCAAATTCGTCTCAAATCCGTTCTCATGGCAAGTGAATACCACCATTATACGTATGCAAACGTGGATTCCAAATATTGTAGTTCAATCTTGAATACAACTTTCTTTGTCCCAGGAAAGAAACATTCATAAGAAAAACGACCTATTACAGTCATGATCTAGGGCATTGGTTCGCCATCACAATACTCAACGTCATAATGTATAATTATTTGAATTACGTCATCATAATATGATATCCATATGGGCGATTTGAATTAGCCTTCATATTAGTCGTAACACATTGGTCCTTATCCACTTCGGCACCTGATCCCTGCCTGATCACAACGCATCTCATTTTATATGCCAGGAAAAAATATACCCCACACTCTGCCCCTCCTTCGCTATCCAGCTCTCTCCCTCCCCCCCTCCTCTCTCTCTCTTCTCTCTCCCTCTCTCTCTACTTCAACATATACCAGCAAATGATTTCATGTTTCCATATCAAACTGACCACATTCTTTTATTTCAACTTTTTCAATTTGAAATTCATTCTGTGGTTATAACAATATTCTGTATAAAATCATATTGACCTGTATTGCATAGAGCCAATTTGTCTCATGAAAATAACGCCATAACATTTTCCAACATTATCAATTATGAATACATTTAACAACGTACCGAGTAAGCAATAAGACGCTACTACTATATAGGATTTAATCGTGCGGCTTAAAGTACCTTTACATGACTCGATGTGTACAAAATGTGACGTCTTGGACACTTCTGTGTGTGTCCCCAGACGTTTCAAGGGGAGCTCTCCCAAATAGTCGTGGTGGCAAAATGAGATGGGAAACATAACCTAGCCTTATAGGGTCCAGACTTAAGAAATCTTAAAGTTTAGTATACTCTCGAAATCGATAGAAACTGGCCAAAATAACATTTTACATGCAGTTTGTGTAATGAGTAATATACAGACATACACAACCGGGTTTTACCAAGTTATTCGTTAGTTTAAGCTCATCTATAGTTTTGGGAGAACAGAAGTTTTTTTTACTTCCATAGCAGAAAATATGAATTATACCTCAAATCTCTGTGTACAAATGATTTGTTATAAATCCACTCTAAGACCTGAATTAAGCAACAAATCTGTAATCGATCTGTTGGTGGGCCATGCCTAGACATGATCACACTGGGGAGTGCTATCGTGCAGTGGTTTGTGTGCAAAAGTATATACTATAGATACACAGACTGATACACACAGAATTCACCACGCTCTACCAATCAGCAGTTGTGGACATTCCCAGACTTCTGGGGTGAGAGTGAAGAAGTATGGCCTCATTTGGACGAACATCTCCCATGTTTATGCTAACTATAACATATCATGGGAGACATGCATGTACATGGTTATATCGTTGCCAATGAATTGATATGTCATTGGAACAATATGAGGACAAGTTGATAAGTTTTTTTTTAATGCAATTTCTCTACCACAACTAAAGTTAGGTTTTAACAACTGAACGAACGACTTATGCTAAATAATTAATATAATAATAATAATAATATGGTTATTTACCCAGGGTAGCCACTTCAGTTCTGACAAACTGTTCTCCCACGCGGGCCTGCATGATGTTATTATTACCCCCAAGCTCCTTGTAAAAGCAACTTTAGGTACCATTTTGTAATCTTTGGTATGACTCGGCCGGTTCGAACTCACGAATTGGTTGATAACGTGATTGATATACACCTAGAACATGTTACAGTCTTTCGTAAAGTCATTCGTAACTTACAAACGATTTAGTGAACCACCATCCATTATTTGTTGTAATTACAGCGTTATCTCAAATTCAACACTATTTTTTAAAGATTTGAATATTTCTATTGGTTTTCAAACGGGAAAAAGCCTGTCCACAGAGACTACGAGAGGCCCAGTAGTTCCACTAATGATACAACTGGAGCCTTGTTTAGCTGAGCGCAATTCGATTTAGGCGGGAAACAAGGTAGATATGAAGTTCGTCAGATTAAAGGTGTCGTCTGCGACACTTAGCAGCGGAGACGGGCAACGCTCTTTTTGTTTTTACATTTTTATTGGAGTAATGTGTGAGATGGAAAGGAGAGATGGTTATAGCACTGCATCTATCATACACATTGCCTTCAAAACTGAACACGACATGTGGTGCTGCATTTCCTTGTACATTTGTTAATCATGATACGATTATTGGTACAATGCACGAGCGATAATTTCTTTTGTTTGGTAATAAATTTGATCAAAACATTAACGAGAAGGTGAAGATAGTGCACGATGCTGTAGTTTACAACGTCAGGAAGCTTTTCTGAGTTACCTTCTCCGTGTGCGTACGTATGGGACTTTCGTCTTGAAAATACCGATGTCCTCACTGCTTAGAATGTAAAATATGGGATTGTATGTCAGCGCGGATCCAGCATTGATCGTCTCTAACAAAGAATTTTATCGGCTCAATTGGCTAGTGATAATTGCGATTACAGTGTGTTGGGACATGGCCGATAAATCCTTTTTCTTCAAAGCCGATGCATGGATTCAACAAGTAGTAGGTGAAAGTGTGTGCCAACAGAAAATGAAAAGTTGTTCTCGCCATCGTAACTCCACGATCGATTCATTTAATTTGAGTGAATATCTAAGTTCTCACTGCATTACACAATACACATCAACTTTGCTAACATAAAGATGAGAGCTCAGTTTTGCTCTTTAGAACACTCTTATATACTCGTTGATATTAGGAAGAGGGATATGCTAAGAAAAATATCAATTCATTTCTTTAGGGATGTTTGTGTTATAAACTTGAATCGGATACTCTTCTGAAATAGCTTGTAAGATAGGTTCGGTATTTCTGATAAGGTGTCATTGTATCCATGTGTTTGTCCAGACTAAACAAAGACGTAAATTATCCCAGCCAACCTCAAGATTTCATCGCTTATAATCTAGGAGGGAAGGCACGATTCAACACTCGTCTTTTCTCTTATTTCTAGCTTAAGATCGGGTTGCCGTAATAGAGAATGGTAGAAAGAATCTGTGTGATTATGCATGCGATTGGATACAAGAAAGCCTGGCGCGGATCAATGATGACTTGGGATGTAGAGCCGCTTTTTTTCTGCATTTTGATCACTTTGGGGTAATTTTTCTCAAATTTTCGGCGGTGCAGCCCCCCCCCCCTCCCGCCCCCATGGATCAAACAAATGATGTTGTGGAGTAAGGGAAGTGAAATGGGTGTAGGAGGTAGGTGAAATATGTGGAAGGGGTTGACGAAAGGGGTATGAGGTAGGTTGAAGGTGTAGGAGATTGGTGAAAGGATGTAGGAGATTGGTTGAAACGGGGTGTAGGAGATTGGGTAAAGGGGTGTAGGAGAATGGGTGAAAGGGATGTAGGAGATTGGTGAAGGGTGTAGGAGATAGGTGAAACGGGTGTAGGAGATAGGTGAAGAGGTGTAGGAGATGGGTGAAAGGGGTGTAGGAGGAAGGGTGAGGAGATTGGTGAAACGGGTTGAGATAGGTGAAAGGGATGTAGGGATTGGTTGAAACGGGTGTAGGAGATAGGTGAAACGGGTGTAGGAATAGGTTGAAAGGAGTGTAGGATATGGGTGAAAGGGTGTAGGTGATAGGTGAAACGGGTGTAGAGATAGGTGAAACGGGGTGTAGGAGATAGGTGAAACGGTGTAGGAGATAGGTGAAACGGGGTAGGAGATAGGTGAAAGAGGTGTAGATGGGTGAAAGGGATGAGAGATAGGTGAACGGGTGTAGGGAGATTGGTGAACGGGTGTAGGAGATAGGTGAAACGGGTGTAGGAGATTGGTGAGGGGGTAGGGATGGTGAAAGGAGTGTGGAGAATGGGTGAAAGGGAGTAGGAGATTGGTGAAGGGGTGTAGGAGATAGGTTGAAATAGGTTGTAGGAGGTAAGCGAAAGGGTGTAAGAGATTGGTGAGAGCTGTGTAGCTATACTTGAGGTAGGTGAAAGGTGTAATGGGTGAAAATAGGTGGGGTGGTGAAGGATGTATGCATGTTGGAGGTAGGTGAGAAAGGGTATGGAGATGTGCGAAAAGGGTGCAGGACATTGGTGACAGGGTGTAGGTAGGTAAAGTGGTGAAATGGGTGTAAGGGTAGGCGAAGGGGTGTGAGAGATGTATGAAAATGGTGTAGGACATTGGTGAAGGGGTGTAGGGATAGGTGAAGAGGTGTAGGGATGGGTGAAAGGGATGTAAGAGATAGGTGAAGGGTGTAGGAGATAGTGTGGAAAGAGTGTAGGAGATAGGTGAAAGGGATGTAGGAGATAGTGAAACGGGTGTAGGTATTGGTGAAAGGTGAGTGGAGATAGGTGTGAACTGGCGTGTAGGAGATAGGTGAAACTGGTGGAGGAGATAGGTGAAGAGGTGTAGGAGATGGGTGAAAGGGGTGAGGAGTGGTAAGAAGGGATGTTAGGAGATTGGTGAAAGGTGTTAGGAGATAGGTGAAATGGGTATGGAGATTGGTGAAAGGGGTTGTAGGAGTGGGTGAAAGGGTGTAGGAGATGGGTGAAACAGGGGTAGGGAGATTGGTGAAGGTGTAGGAAGATAGGTGAAACGGTGTGTTTAGAAATGGTGAAAGGGTGTAGGAGATTGGTGAAGGGATGTTGGAGATTGGTAAAGGTAATGTAGAGATTGGTGAAAGAGGGGTTAGGAATTGTCACGGTGGATGGTAGGAATCGGGTGTAACGGGTATGGGATTGTTAAACGGATGTAGGAGATTGGTGAAAAGGGTGTAGGAGATGGGTGAAAAGGGATGTAGGAGATGCGTGAAGGATGTAGGAGACTGGTAAAAAAGGGGTGTAGGAGATAGGTGAAATAGGTGTAGGAGGTAAGCGAAAGGGGTGTAAGAGATGGGTGAAAGCTGTGTAGCCTATACTTGAGGTAGGTGAAAGGGGTATGGGTGAAATAGGTGGGGGTGGTGAAAGGGGTGTATGCATGTTGAGGTAGGTGAAAGAGGTTTCGGAGATGTGCGAAAAGGGTGCAGGACATTGGTGACAAGGGTGTAGGTAGGTAAAGTGGGTGAAATGGGTGTAAGGGTAGGCGAAGGGGTGTAGGAGATGGGTGAAAGGGGTGTAGGAGATTGGTGAAAGGGGTGTAGGAGATTGGTGAAAGGGGTGTAGGAGATTGGTGAAACGTGTGTATGAGATAGGTGAAAGAGGTTTTGGAGATGTGCGAAAAGGGTGTAGGACATTGGTGAAAGGGGTGTAGGTAGGTAAAGTGGGTCAAATGGGTGTAAGGGTAGGCGAAAGAGATGCAGGAGATAGGGAAAATGGGTGGAATGGGTGATAGGCTAGAGGTTGGTAAAATTGGTGTAGAAGACGTGTGTCTGAGGTAGGTAACTATGCGGTAGGTGAATAGAGTGTATAGAAATTCTGCGAAATGGGTGTAAGAGAAGGGTGAAAAGGGTGTTAGAGCTAGGCAAAAGGGGTGTATGATGACGTTGAAAGGGGTGTAGGGATTAGATGAAAGGAATTTAGGAGATGGGTTACAAGGGTTTAGGAATATGATATTGATTTTCCTCTATAGAATCCAAGGCAAGGGTATCTTGTGCAACAGTCATGAGTTTTCTTCTCCAGCATATGTCCAGAAAAATAAATATCGCGGGGGTGAAGGTCGGTTTATAGCATGCATGGAGTGTTGCCCTACTTCCAGAAACAGTATACTGTTCGTCATAGAAATCTGAAGGAAAAATAAACCAAGCTACGTCACTCGACTCTCGCATGACTCGTAAAGTGCTCGATGCAGCGATCAATAATATCTCCGATTTATCTGGCGAAGTTATTTCAGGGGGTGTGTTTCATAAATAGCACTGATTTATAGAAATGTCGTTTGTCAACAAACACTACAGTCTCGTTTTAGACAAGAAGGTAGCGAGACAGAGGGGGTGCAGAGGAAAGTGTAACGAAGTGTAAACGAAGGAAAGTTTTTTGACGTTTATCAATAATTCCCCATTCAATCCTACAAATTTTTATCGTCATTCTTTTACTCAAAGGTGTAATGAATTGCAACAATTTGTTGACCACATGGGAACACATATAATTGCAAATAATTTCATTTCGTAATCAACTTTACTTTTAATATGGCTGCGTATTAGTTGTAGGGGTACAATTCTAGCAATAATATTTACTATGTAATAATATAGGCCTACCTAAATAACCCATAAACATAATTTGATGGCTCACAATTGTTTTGTTTATCCGTCCATACTATATTAGATTCTCTTTTAAATCAAAAGACAACAATAACACTACATTAACAAATGCTACCCCACCCCCACTCTATCTCTCTCTCTCTCTCTCTCTCTCTCTCTTTCTTAACATGCTGGACACAAAAAATTACATTTTATTTACAGATAATCTACACTGCCCAATGAATTAAAACTTGAGTCTGTCATTAGATTTGAGAATATTCATATGAATAGCAATTTCAATTCACACACACACACAAGCAACCTTGTCGTACTGCCAACTCTGTGCAATATTTCTGTCCATATCAATATTTTGATTAGTATGAATTTTGACAAATTGATGGTGCATCGCCGTAGGCACTGTATGGTTCGCCCAACCTGATGGGATTTCAGGGAAAGCCAATACAGACCCGATTCTCCAAGCTGATACACAATGCCATCATTTCCTTTTATCAATTTCTATCCACAATCAATCCATTTATATAAATCTGTTTTATGAAATAACCTATCCTCTATCTCTCTCACTATCTATCTATCTATCTCACTCACTCACACTAACTCTCACGCTCTTTTTCTCTACCTCATCACATACACATTGTACTTGGATGTACATAGTATATGTGAAGATGTTTTGGAAGGGGTTGGCCGTTTCGGATGTTCGTACGTCCAAAAATGAAATTAAAAAAAAAAAGAAAAAAAAAAAAAAAGATTCGTTAGTTTGAAGGTTCTTTTCTCCGAATACACAAAAATGCTCTAAATCAATTAAAAAGTAAGATATAATTCTAAAAAGATTTTCTTCACAGCTTTTGTTTTGTTTTGTTTATGTTTTGTTTTTTATTGATAAGCTTATAATTTTACTCTGACATGATTATGCGTCTTGACATTTGAAATTTAATAGCATCATTCAATAATTCTTTGTCATAGGTATGACTAACATCCCTTGTTCGAGGAATTTGAACTGAATTGACCTGCATCAAAGTATCATACCTGTTACGTCCAAGATTATACTGAAATAGTTTTGAGAGTTACCATGGTAACGACACTCTACGTTGCTAAGCAACGCGTCACGCTATATCTCCCGTTACTTGTGAATGAGAGCTGAGGCCCCACGAGGCGGCAGATTTTCATATAAAGTAAGACTGTAACATATATGAATGATTCATGGAACAACATGGTATATGGACATTGGGAAGGAGAATGAATATGGAAAAGGCAAAAGAACGAGACAGATGTGAGTGAAATAGGATGGAAGAGAAATTAATAAATATTTTTGGAAAAGAAAACGAGATAATGATGAATGATGACTGAGGAGAGAAGAAGAAAGTGGAAGAAAGGAAGACTAACTTTAGGAGGATGGAGAAATAGTGTTAGATAGTGAGGAGAAGGAAGAGAAGGAAAAGGAGAGAGAGAGAATGAAAGAGAGAAAGAATGAGTGAGAAAAGTGATAGACGAACAAGAAAAGAGGATAAGAGACAGCATGGAAGAGAGAAAAGGGGTTAAAGGAAAGATAAGACGAAATGAAAGAAGATCGGGAAGAAAAAGAGAAGAGAGAGGATCGGAAAAAGAAAGAACTGAAGGAAGGCGGTTAGAAAAGAGAGTGGATCGGAGAGAGAAAGAGAGAGGGGGAAGGGGTAGATGATCAGAAAGAGAAAGAAAATACAGAAAGGGAGAGAATGAATGAGGTAGAAAGGAAGAAAGTGAATGAAGCTGGAAAAGGAAAACAGATCACGAGGAGAGAGAGAGCGAGAGAGAGAGAGAGAGAGCCGGGGGGGGGGGGGGGGGGGGGCGAGGGGAGAGTGCTTACATTAAGACGCATTTTGAGCAGCGCAGTTCCTCGGTCGATGAACTTTATGATTACAAAAAAGCGTTACAGTATCATCAACAATACACTGCATATCCATTGAAATTTATATACAAATTAATTATCTTAATCATTTGGATATAAATTGCAATAGCAGTTTGACAAGATATTTATCTCTATTTTTTGGTATCCCCTCCTCAAAACGTGTCTGTCATAACCTGGATCCCTGACCCCCAACAAGGACCGACTTAAAACTAATACGAGGTAATGTAAAAAAAAAAAAAAAAAAAAAAAAAAAAAAAAAACATTTTGCCATGAAACAAATATCTGTCATTTTCATAAAAGCGTCTATCTTGATGTGATCAATTACCGTCTTATACACTCTAAAAACTGAAGTGCTAATTTCTGGGTGCTCGAATAGTGACTGCACTTGAAGTGCTATATCAGCACCTGAAGTGCTATTTTAGCACTTGCCCAAGTGTTAATTTATCAACAAAAATATGTTCCATGTCGGTATGGGATTCGAACTGGGTTCCACCTAGACATGGAAGAGTACCGCTGACCGTTACCAATATACCAACGGAGATCTCGCTAACTGGATTTAATTATGACAGCATAGTAGATGATTATGGCAAATTTGAAGAAAGTTCATCATGCAACAATATGATCTGCTAGCAATCGTGAGATGTGAATTGGTCTAACGTGCTCGTCGGCGCTTCTCATGCAGGGGACCCAGGTTCGAATCCTGACGATGTCACGCTGTTTTTGCCCATTTTTGCTGAAAGTTCAGCTCACGTGAAATTGCTAAAACAGCACTTTAATTGCAGTTAAACAGCACTTTGAGTGCAGTCACTATGAAGCTCTTAAAAAGTGCGATTTCAGCCTCTGAAGAGCTAAAAACAGCACTTCAGTTTTTGGAGTGTATGATGTTACGTGTTACCAAGAAACTTATTATATCATTATCTTTTTTCACATTATTTGACATATCAGACGATCATTACGAACCACATAATGGTGAAAATCCTCAGTAAAGTCCATTTACCATACAGCGGTTTCAAATTAATGTAGAAATTCTCATTAATTCAGAATGTGATAGTTACGGCTGTTTTAATTTCAGCAACTACACTGTTAGAAAAAATTAAACAAGTTGTTTAAAATCCTTAACAACTGCATGTTAACCGGTGAATCGCACAACGTTGTTTAGAAATTAAACAACCTGTAGTTGTTTAAAACTATGACACTCTTGGTGTTTAAAATTTTAAACAACCTGTTGTTCAACAGTATTGTTTAACGCTTCCCTCCAAAAATAAAAACGCTCCAACTTTTGGTGAACGCGGCCGGGTATGAAACTCACGACCTTTCGATTATAAGGCAGGCGCTCTATCCACAGAGCCAACACATCTGTACATATACGAATTTAATGTGTGAGGCTTAAGTCATTCGCCATGATTGAAATGTTGCGCCGACTTACCTTCCATATGTAACGAGTGATGCCATTAGCTCATGACTATCACGTGACATTTACCTCTGTTTTCCGGTTATAAACAACAATGTTTAAATATTAAACAAGAATGTTTAAATATTAAACAAGAATGTTTAACTTTTAAACCAACATTTTTTTTAAACAGCGAAATTTTTAAACCGCGTTCTAACAGTGTAAGCCCAAATCTTTTTTAGGAGTTCGCCATGATTTTTATTGCATATTTGTTGAATTTTGTTTAGTGCAATGATGTCAATTTACACAAAGGACTATCCTACAGATTATAAAATACGCTACCATGGCTACGGTATGATTTTCAGGAGCGCTAAGAATAAAAAAAAAAGTATCATCTGACCAAATAGCGTTTAAATACAGATGTGAAAATATATTATTGCAAAAATAATTCAGTCATGAAAGAAGTAGATCATAAATGATTTGTGAATTTGAAGTCGGAAAAGGAAAATAATACAGCATTTTATTGTGATAGGTAGATGGCAGAGTAATTTACCTGAATATAGCAGTGCTAAAAACAAAAAGTTCCGTAGCTCCTTCAAATACAAATATGTGAAAAGAAATATAATTCAGTCAGCAGAGACGAAGTAGATCAAGTAAAATTTGTGAATTTAAAGTCGGGAAAAGTAATAAATATAGCATTGTCTTGTCCATTTTAGTTTGCCCGCATTTTACTGGTGGATATCCGTGAAAGTGGTATAAGCGTTATAAGAAGGGAGAACGAGGCGGGTGATGTCTATTCTATCTATTGAAGTTATATGGCCTCACTTGAATTAGTGAGAAGATAATTGGCCGCCATTAGTTGGGTATTAGTGGGTGTTCCTTTACAAGATGGTCAATTATGGCATCTGGCAGAGGACATTCGAAAGCTACTTAACACTTTTGTCAAGAAGTCACATTAATACAACCCCATATATCATTTTCTGAAAAGTTAAAAAGTCACCAGTTCGTGAATCGATTGATTCTAAAGGTTAATTGTGTTGAATAGTCATTAATCAAAACACGATTGAAACGATGCATGTTACTTCATGAAATGCCAAAGAATCGAATTCCCTTGGGTAAAAATCCTTGAAAAGAACACTAAAAGACAACAAATTGGCATGATCTGTCAGGATTTTCTAACACATTTAAAACCAATGATATGGCATACCATATCTATAGATTTTTTCACCAAAGAGTAACACTGCAGAAAAAAATGAGTGTTTCTGAGGAATGACTCTAAAATTGGGAACATTTGGCATGTTTGGTGGATCATTGAAACGACGATAAAATACAATTTTCCAGTAAAATTCTCAAAGAACTCTTTGGGGCATTGAAGATCACCGAGCGTTCATTGAGAGACAATTTGATCTGCCATTTCTATTCCATGACCGCCCCAAACCCTCCCCCCCACCCCCCCCCTCACCCCCCCCCCCATGTTGGCGAATTATGACTAACTGCTTGGTTTCTCAGTTGCCTCCCCCCCCCCCCGGGTACCCCCCCCCCAGCCCCCCCCTCCCCCCCCCCTACTGCCTACCCCCCCCCACTGCTCCTCTCTCTCTCTCTCTCCCTTTGTCTTCCAATGTCTATCTCTCCCTCTCTTCCCTTACTTCCTCTACAACCATCCCCTTCCTCTTCCGCAGTCTCTCACTGTCTTTCGTAGTCTTTCACTGTCTTCCGCAGTCCCTCACTGTCTTCCGTAGTCTCTCACTGTCCTCCGTAGTCCCTCACTGTCTCCCGTATTCTCTCATTGTCTCCCGTATTCTCTCGCTGCCTCCCGTATTCTCTCGCTGTCTTCCGTAGTCTCTCGCAATCTTCCGTAGTCTCTCGCTCTCTTCTATAGTCTCTCACTGTCTCCCATGATCTCTCGCTGTCTTCTATAGTCTTTCACTGTCTCTCGTATTCTGTCGCTGGTTTCCGTAGTCTCTCGCTCTCTTCCCAGGTCTTCCGTAGTCTCTTCCGTATTCTCTCGCTGTCTTCCGTAGTCCCTTACTGTCTTCCGTAGTCTCTCACCGTCTTCTCTCACTGTCTTCCAGGGTCTCTCGCTGTCTTCCGTAGTCTCTCACTGTCTTCCGTATTCTGTCACTGTCTTCCCAGGTCTTTCGTAGTCTCTTCCGTATTCTCTCACTGTCTCCCGTATTCTCTCGCTATCTTCCGGAGTCTCTCGCTGTCTTCCATAGTCTCTCGCTGTCTTCCGTAGTCTCTCGCTGTCTTCCATAGTCTCTCGCTGTCTTCCGTAGTCTCTCGCTGTCTTCCGTAGTCTCTCGCTGTCTTCCGTAGTCTCTCGCTGTCTTCCGTAGTCTCTCGCAATCTTCCGTAGTCTCTTGCTCTCTTCTATAGTCTCTCACTGTCTCCCATGATCTCTCGCTGTCTTCTATAGTCTTTCACTGTCTCTCGTATTCTTTCGCTGGTTTCCGTAGTCTCTCGCTCTCTTCCGTAGTCTCTCGCTGTCTTCTATAGTCTCTCACTGTCTCCCACGATCTCTCGCTGTCTTCAATAGTCTTTCACTGTCTCCCGTATTCTCTCGTCTCGTCCTGTTGCTCGTTGTCTATCTATCTCCCTCCCCTCCTCTCTCTCTTCTCCCTTTCTCTATCATCAATCCACCCCTTTCGATCTGTCATTTCTACTTCGTGATTTCCTTTCCCAGTGTTAGCAAATATTAGCCTAGTGTCCCGAGCAACTGGTTGTGGGATGGAACATGATTCGGGTTCGAATATTTGTTCACGTAATCTGGGAGTGGGGGGAGACAGTAATTTATAGACCCGGACGACATAGCTTCTCTAAATATCATAATGTTCATCGGGTTTGTATACAAAGTAAACAAATGTATCATCTCCAGGTACTTGACTGCAGATCGCATAGCCATAGAAATGAAATTATTTGCAAATTCAGTCTGAAACAATTTCACAAAACGCATATCCGTCAATGACTACGGCTGGTGATTAAAATGTTAAATTGGGCCAAATTCGTAATAAATAGACTAATAAAAACGAATATCCCCAATAAAGTCGTGCTTTCCTTTGATCAATGCCGCATTATTATCCAGCAGACAGTTTATTACCCGTCTCAACAATGTAGGAATATTTCAAGTCCATAACCAATTGTTAATTCAAGTCAATTGTCTATCTTCGATGTTTCTTTCTTACTAAAGTGTCTTGTACTGTATCGTGTACTTCTCAAAAAGGTCATACAGCGCCCTGTAACATAAAACATACGACTAATCTTACGATTGATATGAATCGTAAGTCTATGGTAAATAGTGTACTAAGAGTTACAATCGATCGTTAGATTTATCGTACCTCTTTTATGTTACAGGGCACAATGCATCTAAACATGGATCTGAATCTGAAATTCAAAGCTTAGACGCTGCCGAAGAATTGAGCTGAATAATTTATCTTTACTTAGACATACATACATAGCGATGAAAGCCTTTTTATCCGCCTCATGTTACATTGAGAACCAATTTAAAAATAGAAATATGATCTATGCATATTAATATTCTTGGAAATTGACATTACCCTATGGTGTGTCTGCACACATTTTTCTAAACATAAATCAGATAATATGATCCAAATAGTTCAATTATTTCGCCAGACAACAATAAGCCCCTAACATATCTTAGAACCTGCTGGAAGATATTCATCATCATAAACTACCTAGATAAAAAAAGGCCTACAAAATTGACATGTTTTTGAGTGATATCTTGTTATCCGATCAAGGGGCATTGAAGTTCTACGCTGTCATGAACCATCAACTTTTATTTGATATTCAGGGCTTAACCTTTCTGGATGTTGATCTGAGGCGTGGCTGGTATAAAGCCTACAAGATTACTTTGCTTTTACAGGAATCATGGAACAAGGACCAAGGACCCTATGGAGGCACAAACACCAGGGTAAACATTTTACTAGTCAATATACTTTTTTTTTTTCAAGTTAGGACCTAAACCGTGTTTTTTTTAATGCCAAGAAGATAATGATACAAAAGAAGATCGTAAGACGATAATGATCAGAAATTCTCAAAATGAAGACTAATATACTGACAGATGAGAATGTGGGGTGAGTGGTTCAAATGGTAAATTGTAAATTGGTCTAATGCCCGTTTGGTCCAATCTCACATGCTCTAATTCCATTTCGTCTACAACCAGTTCCTCTAATTATCTAATGTCGAATTGGTCTGATACATGTAATACCACTTATTCAATTCCTGTAACATACTGGTAATCGACCAAATCATTTGGTTGGACAAAAATTGCCGAATCCCGTGGGGGCTGGGGTGGTTATAGTGCTCGATTTATGCGCGTCCACAAAAAAAAAAAGCATCGAAAATGGTCTCTTTTCAGCCTTCCAATAGCCATTTTCATCAAAATAGGGGGTGTTTCAGCTCACATCTCTGTTTGAGCACAAAATTTCACGGTGTTCACGCCATTAAGGGTATGTTTTTTCCAGTCTGATGTCGAATAGGGGTGCAAATTTGACTTTGTGCAATACGACGTTTTGGGTCCATTTTCAGGGTGTGTGGACGCGCATGGGTAGCACATTTGTCTTTGAGTGACCCCCTCCTCCGACCAAGTGGCCATTTAGACCATTCCTCAATGATTAGGCCAAGTGAGAATCTGTTCTACAAAATAGGCCTACCTTAAAATCGAGGTTATTCAACAATAAATAAGTTATCAAGAAGGCTGTTTGGTAATCATAATAAAAAATATTGAGATAATTTAGTGGCAAAATAAGAATAGCACAGGCGTGACAGGGTCAATTGTGTACTTAATTGTGGTATCTCACTTGCCGTGAGACGGATTTGGGACTACCTTGAGAAGGGTTTGAGACAGTTTTGAAACTTGTCACGGAGACGTATTAGAGACGTCTCTGCGACGGAAAAAGGGTATCGGAGACGTCTCCGCGACGGAAAAGGGTATCGGAGAGGTCTCCGCGACGGACAAAAAGTATTGGAGACGTCTATGAATGTCCGAGTCGTTGAGACGTCTCCGCGAAGTAAGATAAAAAAAAAACAAACAAACAAACAAAAACAAGGGGGGGGGTGAGAAAAGAACGAAATGATAAGAAATTATGTCGACCTGCTTCTAAGAAACGGCCCCCCCCCCTCCACCTCTGGAATTATAATTCGAACCATGGTTCGTTTAATAGCCTGGTACTGTCATCACTGCAGAAAGGTTTTAGCCAATGTTGTTTTATTCATCATTCTTTATTAAATCTTACACTTCCAAGCACGTACGAAAAATCGAGTTTGGGCCCTTTACAAACCCCACGTAATAAACGTGAATGAACAAGAAACCTCAAGTAAGCAGAACATGCTAAAGATAACATTGTATATCTGTATAATATACCATGGATGTACTGTAACATTAATGTACATGTACTGTGACAAGAAAGCCGATGGACATACCCTTTGGCGGTGCTATTTAGGGTACTGGGGCACATGCCCATCAGCCCCCCCCCCTCCCACCACCACCACCACCACCACCACCAACACCGAAGTGGGAGCGAAGGGAGAGGTTGTGAATAACGACGAGGAATGTTGGATTTTTTTATTGATTTTTTTTTTTTTCATTTTGATTTTCCAGAAGTTTACCCCCCATCCCCAAACGGCTTTACACACGTTAATCCCACTGAATATCGCAGTAAAAATTACTATGTCTTCAAAATTAAAGGTATAATCACCATGTTAATGGTTGTTGTTGTTACTGCTCCTGCTGTTGTTGTTGTTTTTGTTGTTGTTGATTTATTTGATGCTTGGTTGTTTTAAACAGAAATCGAATAAAAAAATTAGGTTTTTCTTAATAAAAACCAACAACCACACCCCCCCAAACAACAAACAACAACCAAAAAATGTCTCCCTGGTTGAAAAAAAAACCTAATCTACTCCATTAAAAAAAAAAAAAAAAAAAAAAAAAAAAAAAATTATTCAATGGATTCGAGCAAATAGACTGTCTTTAAATTTACAAAAGACAAAAAATATATTCTTTTAGTAATTCAATCGATTTCCTTGCCAACTGATTTAGTTTTGACGATGCTTCTTGGAAAAGGTTTCCCATTCTAAATTTCTAGGTGTTATAATTGATAATAAACTTTCATGGAAAGCTCATATTGACAACATTGCGAACAAAATTTCGAGGAATATCGGTATACTTAATCGACTTAAAACTCAACTCCCATCTACAGCATTATTAACTTTATATTCTTCCTTGACATTACCTTATCTGAATTATGGTTTACTCGCTGGGTAACGCTCATCAGACCAGTCTTTGATAAAATATTATTGTTACAAAAAGAGAGCAGTTAGAATTATTTGTCAGGCAAATTTCCTCGCCCATACTAATCCATTATTCTTTGAGAAAATATTTGAAAGTAAAAGATTTGTATTGGCTCAGCTAGGTCAATTCATGTATAAATATAATAATGACTTACTGCCTAATACTTTTAAGAATTGTTTTCCAAAAATCACTCTTTTCATCAACATTCAACCAGACAATCAGAAGAATATCATTTGCCTTTACTTCGAACATCCTTTGCTAAAAACACTTTTCTATTGATGGTCCAAAATTGTGGAATTCATTACCGATTCTTTGAAAAATGCCCCTTCCTTAAATACATTTAAAAAAAGACTTAAAACATTTTGTTCAATAAATATAAACATGACATAGGACATCTTTGATTTGGTCATTCTGGAGAGAATAATGCGTATACTTTTTTCTATACTTTTTTCTATATTTTTCAATTTAACAATAAATAGTCTTATATGCAGATATTCAATTTCAGCGTCTATGTTTATCTACTCAAAATAGGATTTGTTTGTTTTACCCACGTCTGTGTTGTATTTTCGTTTGCTCCTTTGTTTGTTTATTTTGTTTTCTTTTTCTTTGTTTCTTACTGTTCTTCGCAGGCCTATAGCAGTCCTTATTTTCTACTTGTTATTATTATATTAAAAAAAAACAAAAAACCTACGAATTCAAGAAAATTGTGACTTTATTCAAAGCCGATTTTTTAAATGTTACTGTGTTATTTTGAGGGACCCATATTCTACAAGTACTCACTTTTTAATGGGTCCCTCCATTTCCATAGGAAATATAAAACTAAAACAAAAACAGAATTTTGTATCCTATCTCAAATTATATTATAAAAAAAGTATTTATATATGCAGTTTATATAATTATTTTGTAAATTTGTAAATTACATTATTATATTATTCGATGTTAACTTGCACAATTCTATTTTGTTCAAATGTAAATATGATTTCTGTGGAAATGAAAAATAAAGTTGAATTGAATTGAATTGAATCTAAAAAAAATAAACAATTTTTTTTTTAATCCATAATCATTTTCAGCCAGTTCAACTTCATTACCATGATTACGGTTACCAGAGGTCAAGAATGACTTGATTTTTTTTTCTTTCAATTTCTTTTATTTTTGCTTTCAGTATGTAACCAGGATATCCGTGTATAACTACAGGAAGGAAGTAACCTGTTTCCTAGGGGAAATTACTCTTGAAATAACTATTAAAATTATGATAATTATGCCTACAAACGTGTTATTACATATAACTTGATACAAAACGACTTTTTTCTAACACCATGATTGATTTATGATTGTCTCAGCACATTACCCATTTTTTAACACGTGTTGTGTCTAATTCGTTCAGGATAAAAAATAAATACTCTTCAGCTAATGCTGTAATCAGATATGCAAACCTATAGATCCGACATGAATCGGCGAAGATTTTGAAGCTAATCGGTGGTTTAATTGCCTACACTGTAAACAAATAATACAGCAAAGTGATGTCAGCAGAGTCGCCATACAAAATGTAATTTGACATAACAGTTTTGCTGTAAATTTTCCTCTAATAATTAATGAAAGAGAAGAAAAAAAAATCATTAGAGTTCTACAGTGTGTTCCTAAAAAAGAGGACCGAAGTTCAAAGGTCAGTCATTCCAAAAGTATATGGTTTATTCTTGTGATTTGTTTACTAGAATAATAAGTAACTCATCAGCTTTAATTTGAGACATTGCTGACGTCTAAATTGTATAGGTCACAGAGTAGGGCCTTTGAAGGTAATAGGTACAAAACCCGTTTTTTCCAAGTTTTTTTTGGGGTACGAAACAAATTTTTGTTAGTTTTTGGTTTCATCGTTTTGGGGTATTTTTTCACACAAGGTTTCAATGAAATTCAATCTCATTTTCCAAAGGACCACTGGCAATGAGATGGGTCACTATTATGGGCCTCTGGAGTCGTGGTGACGTCGTTGGTGACGTCTCCTGAGACTTCAGGGCGTCGTGGGGTAAATCGAACAAAAGTCTTGAAAAAATGTCAATCCTGTTCGATTTCTTTTAATCGCTAGCAAAGTTCCGACAAAGTTTCTGAGAAGTCGTGGATACTTTCGTGCATATTTAGGGACGTCGCGGCAAACCCACCGAGACGTCACAGAGACTTGCTTGCGTCTGAAAAGAAGTCTACTAAAATATTGAACATGTTTGACATTTGTTTTGGTTTTCTCGCGACTTCCTGGAGACTTCAGGATCCATCGCAGTGACCTCTCCGAGACTCCAGAGACTCATAATTAAGAACGCTATCTCATTCCAGTGAGAAATCCACTTTAGCAAAGAAGATGACATTTCATTGAAACTTGCTGAAAGAGATCCAATGACACCAATTACTTAAGAAAGGTTTGTTTCATACCGAAAAACCACCAAACTTGGAAAAAAACGGGTTTTGTACCTATCGCCTTCAAAAAGGACCCTAAACTCTGTGACCCATTACACTTTTGGACGTCGCAATGTTCTCAATAAAAGCTGATAGTTACTTAATATTTTAGTAAACGAATCACAAGAATAAACCATATACTTTTGGAATGACTGACCTTTGAACTTCGGTCCTCTTTTTTTAGGAACACACTGTATAGCTTACACAGTTGGTTAAAACGGAACAAATGTGTTACCCCTGATGTATATTTAGTATTTCTCATGTAATTATTTGCAGGAGAATTTTACAACAAAACTGTTTTTTATAATACGTTTTTTATGGCGACTTTGCTGACAGCAGATTTGCTGTAAAAATACAAATATTTTTTACAGTGTAGATATTGATGACTGAAGCAAACTTCAGTATATGGAGGGAAATAATTACTTTTTCCCCTACTTATTGTGAAATATCATTTGAAGATGCCCAGGAATATTTCACGGTTTCCTCTTGACACGTTATTACATGCACTGTCGCCATGTAGAACCCCACAGGTCAAATCTTCGCAAGCCTCACTAAGTCCCTTTTTAAGCTGATAAAAACATTGCGTTGCTTCAAAAAGTATTGATACAACGCAATGTCTTTGTCAAACATGAGCAATATCGTTGAATTATATTCAACTGAAGCAATAAACCATTAAATCATATCATATCATAATTTATTACGAAATCCTGCATTTTGAACAATATTCTTGACAATGAAAAGACTTCGTGCTATTCAAGGTAATCGTTCACAAGGGGCTCCCCCATACAGAGTCATACATTGCCATATTAACACATGTCAAGGGCTATGAAGTCAAGTGAAATGATATTGTTTCCATTCATAATAACCAGTACTGGATATCAAAATATAGGAAAATCATTAACGAGTCTTCTTCCTCATGCGGTGGTCACACCAGGTTGTAAGTGCAAATCTCCACGACGGATTTCGTAGTAAAATTCTACGTCGAACCTACGTGTTTTTTTTTTTCAGAAATGCAAGTTGCAGGTACGAGACGCAGGAGTTTTTTTTTTTTTTTTTTTCCCCTATTGAAACGAAAGAATAGCAGAAATTGGCCCACGACGGCTACTTGCATGCAACGCAAGCTGTACACTTAAAGCTTCAATCTCTGCACCATCGCAGAGGTTGTCCTGCTTTGCTTGGCTCCACTTACCTCTGCTGGGGATGGATTACAAACGTTTGAGGTTTTTAAATAAATCCCTAGTACAGAAGGTTATTCCTGTCTAAGCAAGATGGCACGGGCTACGATCAGGGGGGCATTTCACCAAAGGACTTGTCGGACATTTTATCCGACAAATTTTCTCTCAGCCAATCAGATGCAAGCATTTCAAAACGTCCGACAAGTCCTTTCATGAAATGCCCCCAGTTGTGACCAAAGCATTGCATTAATGACATGGTCATAACCGCTTGTATCGTGCTCGTCTCTGCGTCTGGAATGCCTTGAATTCCGCAAAGAGATGTAGCTTTAGACAAAGGGATGTGCACATTATTTTGTCAGGCTCGTAGGAGAATCGAAGGAGATGGTGGTTCTAAATCTAAAAAAATAAAAAATAAAATTGTGTACGAAACGAATGGAGAGTTGTCGAAAAATCAGCCATTTTCAAGCGATTTTGCCAATTTGAGAATCCCCATAGAAAATACACCACTTTTGAGACTTCCATAACTCTCTAATCTTATTTCATACTGACTGCTAGGCTAGTTAAATTCACTGATTCCATGGCCTTTGAACAGTGTGAAAGTGTATAGGAGAAGCGAACATAACTTGGAAAGCTTTCTCTATATCGTAGAAGCTCCTTACCCAACATGCAATGGGTCTGAAATCGAGTTTGAAGTACATGCGTGTTGCTGAGTAAACATGAAAGTTTTTTTTTTTATTTGAGACACAGGTAGTCAGACATTATTAGGTAATAAGTGTTTGCTCTCATCCCGTTTAATCAAGATGCATTAAGATAGTGTGGTGAATTCAATGTCCAGTTTCAAATTTATACGCCAACATGAATCATGATACAAAACGCAATTACAAAACGCTGATATAAAGAGAAACAAAGTGAGTGTTCATTGTCCCCCATCCCCGGTCGTAAAAGTAAACGTGTTTAAAATCTCAATTTAAATTTAAACGCCGAAAATTTAAACGCCGAAAAAGATGCGTTTTGAAACACAATCAGCTTCAATTTTACGACCTTGAGCATCGCGATTGCAACGAAATGCGACACTGAACAGTACGTTTTCAAACGTGTTTAAATGTGCTCTCGCAATGGAAGTTACCGGTCCAAGTGAAAAAAGGAGAAGACGTTTGTTTTTTGAGAGCGGGGAATTTAAAGACGATGGAAATATAATCAGCTTTAAATTTTTGACACTGAACGGTGCACCGCTGATCGCGTTTGTGTTTGTGTTTTGTAATTGCGTTTTGTATCATGATTCATGTTGGCGTATAAATTTGAAACTGGACATTGAACACACTCTTATTAGTACCATCTCTCCCAACCTCTTAATTTCTTCCCTCTCTCTCTCCATCTGCTGCTGCCTCAAGCTTTTTACGAGTATCCTTCTCTTTTTCATCATTTTTATACACCGACCCCTCCAAACGTACCATTCCTGTCTCTGAGCTCTCAACTCCACCCCACCCCCCCCTCTCTCTCTTCTCTCTCGCTCTCTTTCTCTCTCTCTCTCTCTCTCTCTCTCTCTCTCTCTCTCTCTCTCTCTAGAGTCTATGACAAACACTTGCTTGCTAGAGCAATAGTAGAAATAATTATGAAGTATATTCCACTGAAATGGGCCTTCTACCATACATACTTGTCTTGTCGTGTAATGTTGATGATTTTCAATCTTGCATCACGGAACGCAAACAAAGTTATCCAACTTTATGGGCAATCAGTGTATATACTGCCAGACGAGGTTTCTCCCGTTATGACCCTATTACACCCCTGAAACGGCGAGACTACTGCCATCATTTTGAAATGATAATTCAAATTTTTATATCAAGAATACTGACATGCCATCGTTACAATCATTACATATTTTGTTTAATATGTATATATTCCTTTATTGTTTTTCCCCATTTTTTCTTAATTGCTGACAAATGTCACTTTTGCTCGATGATGTCATATATTTAAAAAAAAACCTCAAATGTAATCGTGTCATGTAAAACAACACTAGGACTAAACATATTGCACGTGACTCCATCAAACATACCATTTCGAGGTCAGTATATAGGACATTCATAATAAACAGTAGGAAGACTATTTACAGGTTGAAGTTCAAATCGCACCCATGAGAATACAGTAAATCAAAGACATGTACCCCTGATCCCCTCTATATAAGCCATGAATATCATTCCTCGGTCGGTTTGCAGCAATGCCATATTATATTCCGCTATATGAATGTTAAAATCGTGGGCGGGTTATTTACATGTAAACGACAGAGAATAGGCCTACATACGTTATATCCCTTGACATTTTAAAGAACATTGTGGGAATAAATATACCAACGATATGTAATGTGAAATCAGTCGTTCGTTAGCATTATCATGGAGCATTGCACAATAGATGCTTCATGAGAGTGAGCTATGTATTTTGACCATGGTTTGGAATAATCTAGGCCTAACGTAAGTTTACACACACATATCCATTGAAGTTTCAATGTAAATGTTTTTGAGAATAAATCAAAAATACAACTTAAAGATATCAAAGATATATATATACCACTGATCAATAATCGAGCCCTGATTATAAATTAGTATGCACGCACACTGCCCGACATTTACACTATAAAATCCCCATGACGGCTAGCCAATAATACCCTGTGCACGATTCAGAATAGTATTCATTTTAAATATAAATATAAATGCGAAGGAATTTGATGGGAACATAATAATTTCTCAGATGAAACAAAGATATTAATTTCTGACGTCATTATGGACTATTATTGCAAAAAGAAGAAAAAGGAGGAAGTCCTCAGCCCGGATTCGAATCTGTGTCTTTGCCTTAGAAAACCAACACGTACCATTGAGCCACATATTGGCCCTGGTATTGAAGAAAACACAAATACAAGTATCCTATGAAGTCATTTTTAAATATATTTTTAATAGAATTCAATTTTCATTTCTAGAATTATCTCTATTCAATTATCAGGAATTTCAATAACATATTATGATTAAAATACACAAAAATTTCTCATTATTCCATGTTCTACAATTTTTTGAAAGATTTACTTGAGATACAGGGTATATTATCCAGCTCCTCATAATAGTGAATTTACATCGTCCTTAATAAGAACAAAAAAAAAATCAAATTAGGCTTCTTCATAATCTCATTTATATTTCGCATGATCCTTTTATCCTTTTTATATCTCAGGCAGAAATGATGGCAGCTTCGTTTGAACCACGGCCTACATTGCATAGACGATTACCTTAGTAATCCAAGCGACCATTAATACAGCTAATCCAATAGGACTACATGTAGTTCACTTAAATTAAGGGCTTGAATGAAAGCCTCCAAGCCCCCTCCACTAAAGCAAATATATACAAACAGTGCAAAAAGAGAGGTCTGTTAAAATACCATGACAATAATACACCACTGTCGTCTGTGTATATACACGCCTTCCAATCGAGTGCATTTGCTTTATGTACACTTCGAGTCGCAGCATAAACATATTATTACAGAATGCATAATAATGGAAAGATGCCGTAAAAAAAATTTAACTGTTAATCTTAAATTGTCTAATACTTGCATTTAACTCCCAAGAAATCTGCTAAAATCGAATTCTGAAAGCCAACATTGGATTAATTGATAAATGTAAGGTCATATCATTAATTTTAACACCATGTCTGCGTAAGTCTATTTATAAACCACTGTGTGTTTGTTGTTCAGTACGATTTAATGAGATGAACTAATTAGTATAGGCGAGATAATGAGTTTAGGGTTATTAACAATAGATACCGCAGCGGTTAAAGAGGGTCATTTTAATAAAGAAGCTGTCAACGTATTTGACTCTTATGATAACATATTATATGCGATCATTGATGTTGCCGCATAAGACAAACAATAATGCCTTCAAATTGAACCAATTCTACACATAAACTATTCATGCTTTTATAATATATACTATTTATTATTTATCATTATAGATGAATAAATTATTCATGTTAACACTGTTTATTATGTATTATTATAGATGAATGATACATTTAGTCTACGAATCACAAATTGTCGTCATTATGTTGCTACTGATGCAAGGGAAATTGTAAAAACTCCCTGAGAAAATCGTTGAAAACCCACTTTCTAACGACAACGCGGATATAACAAACACGTGACAAGGTTTATCGTCTCGTTCTATCCGAAAAAGGGAGAAAAGTCTCGCATAATTTTCAAAGAAACAGTGAAAACTAGGGCATAAAATGTGACAATATAATCCAATAAAAAGAGGTACACGAACCAGTTAATAAGAGTGATAGATGAGCATATTACTATGGTTACGACTAAGAGGCAGGATGATGAATCGTCGATTTGGGATAAAAGTCATAAGCTTACAACTAAAAAGGGAAAAAAATGCGTGTAATGTAAACCTGGTCATTTCGTCTAAAATTCAGGCCTAATTTTAGGCCTAAGTGTATATCGTATAGCATAATAATAATGATTTTATACATTGTAACGAGATATTTACCTGTTACGAAAGAATGACTTACAATATTCGGAAACCAGTTTGAATACATTAGCTGTTGCTACGTCGGGCAAGCGATTTTTTTTTCCGACATAGCAACAGCTAATGTATGCAAGCTGGATTTCAAATACTGTAGTTCATTCTGAGAAGACATTAATCTACATTATACATTCGATCAAGAGGCGTTGATAAAAATTATTGTGTACCAGAAATTAAATTCATTGAGAATATAGAGCGCCATTATAACGAGTCATTCACGTTATAAAAAATAGCGACAAGATAACAATGAAAGGGTTAACATTAAAATTGGAACGTTTCACAATATATTATGATCTGTGGGAGACATGTGCGCTATATATGAGCCCTATATCATTAATATCAATATACATATGACCTACATTGAAAAATCTATATACAACTTTTTCACTCGTAGACAGTGTCTGAGTGACCCAGGTCATATTCCCAAGTTGTTTCTCTGTCGGCATTGTATTTTTCCATGTCCACACCATTTCACATTCAAAGAAATGTCATGGGTGACTGCTTATTTGAATTGTGACTTGTATTTTTTATTGATCGGCTTATCCGTTAAATTGGCCTGGTGCAATACAAACTGCTATTTTAGCCTCATTGTTGAACTAATAGCAGCTTCATTCAAAATGACTGGGGGGACTAGTAATAACGCTTAAATTTCTTGTATTTAGAACCTGATCCTATAACGTTCACTATCAGTCTACAGTGTGTCCCAGAAAGAATACACTTTTGAAATGGCTACCAAATAAGGAATATATGATTCTTGAGGGGGAAAATATATATGTAGATAAAGCTCATATCCACAACTATTATTTGACACCAAAAAGTCCAAAAATGATGCATGCATCAATGAGCAACGCCCACCTTTGTGAATGACACAAAAACAAGGCTGCGCAGGAATTCGCTATTCATTTATGACCTTCATATGGGCGGCCGAAAGGGCTAACATGAATAATGGCGTGAATCGGCTAACAAAGACAAAATAAACGAAGATATTATGCAAAAATGTAATATGTTATTTTTTCACGATTATATCATTGATGCTTGTTGTTTTGTATCTTGGTTTATTTTGTCTTTGTTAGCCAATTCACTCCATTGTTCATGTTGGCCCTTTTGGCCGCCCATATGGGAGTGGTAAATACATAGCGAATTCCTGCGCAGCCTCGTTTTTGTGTCCTTCACAAAAGTGGCCATTGCTCATTGAAGAGTGCATCATTTTCGGACATTTTGGTGTCAAATGATAATTGAGGATATGAGCTTTATCTACATATAAATATTTCCCTCCAAAAACCATATAATTTTATTTGGTAGCCATTTCAAAAGTGAATAGTTCTCTCTTGGACACACTATATGATAACGTTACTAAATGTTTGCTCCATCGGTATACAAACTCGACCAAACATCCCATAAACTAAATAAAATATTAACAGATTGCAAATCAACTCAATCATTTCGACAAATAGAGTAGATTCCAAGATTTTTTTTAAATGATTTTGAGGGCTTGTCAAAGAATGGAATCTTCACTACAGCTATAGAGTGGAAATCCACCTCAAACCAATACGTCCACTCTCTCGAAGAATGTAATCCGACCATTATAGTTCTACCTATACCCAAATCAGGAGGAATCTTTTACACTATTCAGTGTAAAGAACTATTAATTAAAAATATATGATTCTTGGGGAAAAGGTTTAGATGTATATAAAGCTCATATCCTCAGCTATCATTATGACACCAAAAAAAAAAAATCGAAAATAACGCGTTCTTCAGTGAGCAAAGGCCACTTTTATGAAGGACACAAAAAATAGCCTGCGCAGGAATTCGCTATTCATTTATCACCTCGGTATGGCATGCCAAGAAGAATTCAAGTAATAATGGAATAAATCGGTTAACAAAGACAAAAATAAACTGAAGTCAGAGCAAAAATCAAGGATTATGAAAACAAAACGGTGAAAAACTACATTTTACATAATAGTGATCGTTTATTTCTGACTTTTGATATATCTTTCACTCTGTTCCATTATTTCTTTGAATCCTTCTTGGCATGCCATACCCAGGTGATATATGAATAGCGAATTCATGCGCAGTCTAGTTTTGTGTTCTTCATAAAAGTGGGCATTGCTCATTGAAGAATGCGTTATTTTCGGAATTTTTGTGTCATAAATGATAGTTGAGGATATGAGCTTTATATATATATATATATATATATATATATATATACATCTAAACCTTTTCCCCAAGAATCATATATTTTTAATTTGGTAGCCATGTCAAAAGTGTATAGTTCTTTTTGGGACGCACTGTATATGCTCATCATGCCCTGCTTGAATAAAACCTAACCATCAAAACATATAAATCTAGCAAAAAAAACAAAAACAAAACAAAAAAAAAAGATTTTGACAAAATTATATCATTTTGTCTCTGACGAAGATTCTGCTAGGATCGAAAGCTCAGGCTCCTTTTGACTTCATTTTACACCATTAGCTCTCCTTTATTGGATATGCAGTTTCAGCAGTTCTCTTATTTTGTATTAAAATTATATCAATTCACTATTCCCCAATCGTCGTTTCCTGTTTTCAGTGATTTCTTTGATAATAAAGAATGTTCTTGTACTTTAAGTTATATGATCAAAGGTTAGCAAATCGAAATAATGCACCTTTCCGTAGAATCGGACCTTGGCATTTGCTTCACTGACTGAACAAATATTAACACTTTATCAGGGTAGGCAAATAGACCAACAAATCAACGACAGGTTGCTTATTTACACATATTTCTTGATCAAACAAAATGTATTTTTACTAAACAAAATATCGGTATTTCCGCTTTCTAAATGAAGTTAGAATTGTATAGGTTCTGCTCGTCCCGTGACATAAACATTTCATAATTTTTATATGAGTGCACAAAAGCATTTTGAACGGGGGTTGCGCATTGTTTCGAAGGTTCGATGGTCCGAAAATAAAATAAGGTTCGTTTATCCGAACAAACAAATTTCCTAAACCTGAATTGTTCACTTATCCGAACAGTGATGCAATACACAATGATACATGTAATATGACTGTTCAATTCTCCGAAAATAGGGTTCGTTATTCCAATTGTAAATTAGAGATTGTTAAACTGAGAATGAAATAAGTTTTGTTAATCCGAAAACGAAATCTGAAATCATTGAAATTATTTAAGAAACGTTTAACATATTTCATATTCCGGTAAATGAGCCATATCTCACGTATATCTCTCCCGAAATTAAAAATGGGGTTAGTATACCTGCCTAAAAAAAAGTCGGTCGATATTGCAAATTGATAATCACCCAAGCTTTACACATCCGTAAAGAAACTGGAAGTAAAAGTTATACAACATGTTTTTATTATATGATTGCAAAAGACGCCCCCAGCAACGCGTTTGTGGTTATTTTCATATCAAGGGATGTAAATTTGTTTCAACGGTTATGTACAGATTGTTATGAAGTACATAAGCTTCTATAGTTTACATTAAGGAAGTGAAATATCGGACTTTGTATTTTATTTGAAATAATTATCAGCTTCTCTAGGACCAATGTTCTGTCCACTGTGAAGTTAAACAGTTGAATTTTTCTGCAAATCATTTCAATAAATGATAAAAATGATTTAGTCGGATTAAATAATTTTGATCCGACTAAACAACTGCTAAATCATTTTTATTATTTATTTAAATGATTTGCAGAAAAACTTAAAAAGTGTTTAATCCAACTTCGATTAAGATACTGAAAATCAAGGTAAGCTTAAAATGAAAATTAACAGAACACATTATGAGGTACTTGCTCAAGAGCATATCATACTAGCATGGATCGATCCATGATACTAGCATACCACAAAACAAAGATCCCGGAAATCCAATGTTAGAATGCGAGAAAATGATGATGTGCTGCTGGTAAACCAAGAATATCAATTTTACTCTAAAAACAGAGGAAAAACTTCAGGAACTAACTTCAAATCCATCATTCTTGATAAATTATCAGCAGTTTTGGTTCCAGGCAAGGCGCTGGGGACGCGCTCCCCCTATAATTTGAAAATCACCCATTGACTGTACATTTTTAAATCGGAAAATTTCGGCGGTGCCCCCCCCCCCCTCGTATTTTAAAATCCTGGATCCGCCATTGCTTAATCCACATTGCATGCATGCCGAAATGAAATTTGAATTATGCCATCTCATATCTTTTTGTATTCAATCGCGGCAATGATGAAATTCAACAATAGACGCCCTATTTCTCAGTGTGGACAGTTGACTGTAAAATAAAATGCGTGTTTGTCATTGCAGCGAGAACTTAATAATGACAAAGAAACTGTCAGATAATACTATGGTAGTGATAAATTATAGTCAGATAAGGAATTCGCAAATGTCGCAAGTATTGTTTCCAACATGTTCTCTTTATCGCATTGCAAATATTTTCTGGCATATAATGTTATCAGAATAGAAATGTGACAAATGACATACCTTAATTCCCCAAATGACAAAGTTTAATGCAAGGGTTGCTATCATAAAAGAATAAGGGGTGGTCTATCGACTTGTACACCAGTACACAGGGAACAAATTACGTTGGTGCAAAACATTGTGTTTTTCCCCAAAACAAATTTTATTTGGCGAATAAATTCAACCACACAAACTAATTATGATGTTTGAAACGATTTTATCCATAGAAATTCTCGATTTTGCTTGACCATAATTCTCTTCATGCCCCTATTTCAAACCAAATCTCCAAAATGTTAATTATGATTAAGACAATATCTATTTTGATTTGGTTTGATCTGATTTGATGTATTGGTTTCCACAAAAAAAAAAATCAAAAAATCTGATAACAATTAAAGAAATACATGTTACATCATGATATTCAATTCAATACACAAACTGAAAGTATAAGGTAGGCATGGTAGGGCCACAGCGTCAGTAAAGTTTGATGGGCTCACAGCCCTAGAAGTACATCATATTCTAATACAAGAAATAATATTACAATGACAAATAAATATGAGTTTGACTTCTATATTTAGAGAGCAGAGCAGAGCAGAGCAAATTTACAGCTGCAAGCAATTCAAATATTGTACCGATTATTGTATCATAATTTGAATTTTGTTGTTTTCATTTAACTGGTTGCCATTTATGTATTTTGATTTGTTATTCGTGACTAATTTTGTTTGTATTTTTGTTTTGTTTTTGTTTTTTTTTTGTAATGTTTTATTGATGTATCAAAATGTATTGGTTGCAAATAAAAAGAATATCATTATTATCGCATTATTTGAAATATATAAGAGCCTGTTTTTCTATCTAAACAACTTTATATTCGCTTTCCTGCATGCCCAAATTGCTACAGATCCATTTTTTCCCCAAAGAAGTTTGAAATATCAGCTAATTGCCATTCATACCATTTTCAAAGTTCACTTATACAGTCTGTGTCAAATAACATGGTACAAGTGGAAAACATTTTTTTATAGTATGAAGATTAATCACAGCCTGCTATTGTTTGGTATTTTCAAAAAGCAGGAAGATCAGGCTTTCACCTGCAATTTTTGTCATCACATTTGGTGTTGTAATTTTTAAAATATGACTATTGTTTTCTACAATCAAGAAAAATCAATTTTTCGCACGCCGTCCCATACCTTTGTGTATAGGCTTCGCATAATTGCCATGAAATGCTCAATTTCGATTTGTTCCTCGTCGCACAAAATTTGGCATAACTTTTGTTTTACGAAAGCAAATTATACATAACAAAGCGCATCAGCAAGGAAAATTATTTGGCTTTATTTTGGTACCACATATACACTTTATTTGAAAATATTTCACACCTAAATACTTCTTTTTCCGACTGTACCATTTTTTGACACAGACTGTATATCATCCCTCTTTCTATAAGATACTTCTATATCTCCGCATGATTAGGATATATATGCCTATGGTTTACAAGACAACCTCTATGTTGGGTCCTATTGTCTAAATCGCACTGTATGAGTGTTACTGCTACAATGTAGTCCCATATACCATAAAATGTGGGGGTGGTAGGGGATGAGAGCTAAAATGAAAAGTGGCGCCGGGATAGGGCAAGGGATAAATTACCATTAGGAAAGACTGTAATGGCGCATTTGACTCATTAACGGTCCCCATGTAGAGGACAATCTTATTCCACTGGGATACATTTTCCATCGGTGAACCTGTTACTGGAAGCTTTTTACTTCCCGAGTTGATTATCAACATACATTACTAACATGGATTGATGCACGTGGGACTTGGATATGTATCACGTAAATATGTCGAGATTGATATCAACTTGTTACAAACTTATAACCCGGAAACGTGTATTATGTGAGGACTAGACAAGGAAGGTGAAATGAAATTCAATCTCCCGAATAAGAACATTCCACAAATCAATTAAAATATTCTAACCAATTTGGATGTTTTTATGAAAAGGTTTATATGCCTATGTAAAATCAAGTTTGAACATGATCACGTAAGAAATAGGTTCGAAAGTATTCCACGTTTAAAGCATGCAAATTGGCCAAGATGGACTTGCACCTAATTCTTCTACGAAGCTACCCAAAATTAATCAATATTGTTCGTTATCATCGGGGCAGATTTGAGTAGTTGAGGACTTGTGGTGGTGCTATACAAGGCTGCTGGTTCGTATTGAGTTTGTAATGTTGTGCTGGAGGATTGTAAGATTGTTAGCTGTCGGGGCCAATGGCTTTTGGGGCATCATTACAAAAGTCGTGCTCCAAAATAAGTAAAAATATGCATGTGACCGGAAATGACTGATTATTTTTCATTCATATACTGAAGGGCTAGGGCTAACTTAAGTGGACCCTGGTACGCGATGAACAATATCTCAGCAATTATTAAGCCACCGATAAGCTTTAAAATCTCAGGCGATTCCTGTCTGACCTAAGTATTTACAATTATGAATACTAGATCATTAGCTGGAAGATTGTTTTCTTTTTCAAATCATGAAAGAAGTTGAACAATTCCTTTAATCTAGGAGCGTATCCGGTTCTGTCCGGGGAGGCAGGATATATGTATTGGATGATGAAATATCTTCTTTCTTTCTTTTTTTTTTTATTATTATTTTTTTCCCTTTTTTATTTATCAGTTATCATATCACAAACTTATCGAATGCATGGTACATACTCTTTCCTTCCTTTGATTCTACATGAAAATAGCAGGTATATGATCGTCTGAATTTCTGAGGGTATCTCCGAAATGAATTTGAATTCAAATTGAAATCTATTAGATTTATTTGAAATTGAAATTTATTAGATTTATTTGAAATTGAATTGTTACGAATTCAAATAAAAATTTATATCAAAATTGACATTGGAATTGGATAGAATCGAAATTAAATTGAAATGATGATTTTTTTTTTTTCTTGCTATCTTCTTCAAGGAAAATATGCACTTCTTACTCCATTGTAGCAAGCAGAACCTCATATTATCTAAGAATGAAATTAATGAGAAAATCGCACAAACAATACATATAATCGTAATGTCAGGGACATTATACCCTTGTATCTCCACAATATAATCATTCCAAATACAATAAATTCGACTTAATTACAAAAATAATATTCTTGAATGAATTTCGACATGTTTTTACAGAATGTAAACCATAAATGCTCAGTGTTATACCTCCATAAACCAATATTGCAGGTAGTACCCGTATATTTATATAGCACATTGATCAGAACATCGCGGAAAGAAACCTTGCCATTGCACACACAAAGTTAAATACGTGGGTATGTGCTGATGCCTACAGGAGCTTTCCTATTTCAACATATGAGTTTGGATCCTCTAAACTCCAATTTCTACTTTCCATGAGATCAATAAAATGAGGAGTTCAATAGTCTACGTGCACTCTTCAATTCAGACCCAATGTTATGATTATAGTCAGAAGTATTTATAATATTATCATATCTGCACTTCATTTCATTTCATTTCATTTCATTACCACTTTTAATAATGCATTGCATTGTCGTCATTGTGGTCAAACAAAATATAAAAATAAAGTCTTGGTTTCGTAATATTAACTCGCAATTACAAAACAAGTATATATATATTTCAGTCATTGTAGCCATCTCACGATCACTTGTGTATTTATTAAAGGAACACATGATCATGATAAGTGCAAAAAAATATATAGCACAAGATTCATCCGACATACACGACTATTCAAAACACTAAATTAGACAATAATTTACATTTTTGCTTGCCGTTTGGTATTAATGTCTTAACGTGTGTTCTGTTATTTTGGAATTACTGTGATATCAAAAAGAAGTGTGTCGTATAGAGAGTGTACTTATATTATTGTTTTATACTTTTTTTTCACGACATATGAGACGTTTATTTTCAAATTTACTGTGTTATGCTTGTCGATTCAATAACGACTCCATTACGCTAGCAAACACACTTAAAATTGTAGTATGCCTAAACATGCATATATCTTATCATTGTAATGTTCAATACAGTTCCTTCAAAAGTCGAATGCATTCCCATGTTGGTATTGGGGGCGAACAAGGGAAAAAAATAGAGCTGAAAATAGGTCGATCATTCAAGCGAGTAACAATATAAATATATGATACACCAAATCATACCAGCAATTACACGGTGTGCCGTGTACAGCGTGAAAATGTGGATCGATGATAGATATGGTAGATCATTTTACAGATTAAAAAAACATAAATGATGAAATTTGATCGGAGGAAACATAACTTGACCTTGAGCTTCCGTCTTGAAATACAGACATAATCATGATCATATCATAAATTATGTTAATCGAATATTTATATTATTAGCAGGAATATATACTTTTAGAATCATGACTAGTATCACGAGCAGTATAAACAATTGTCGCAGTTATAAAGTGTTAGTAGTGGTACGAGAAGTAGTGTAGTAGTAGTAGTAGTAGTAGTAGCAGTAGTAGTAGTAGTAGCAGTAGTAGTAGTAGAAGTAGTAGTAGTAGTAGTAGTAGTAGTAGTAGTAGTAGTAGTAGTAGTAGAAGTAGAAGTAGTAGTAGTAGTAATAATAGTAGTAGTCAGCTAGTAGTAGTAGAAGTAGTAGTAAGAATAGTAGTAGGAGTAGGAGTATAGTCCGTCAGCTAGGTGACTTTCGATCAAACGAACGGGGTACCAGTATGTGAGTATTGAAACAGATGGTGAGGAACCCTACATTTTTCCAAACTGAACGTCTGTGCTGCATGTGGTCCTTATACCATGTATACAGTCATGTACAAGCGGTGGCGCCCCAAAAGAGTGCCCCTTATACAAAAAATATATATATCTTGAATAAAATGAGCAAACTTCATTTTAGTTTGGTGCCATCATAGAGTATTTACATTTTTAGCTGTTGTTCTCTTCGCAATAGACATTCAATCAGATCATCATTTTGTCTGGAGAGAAAAGACTAGATCTTTTCTCATCTACGTGCTCTCCAGCTGTAAGAATGCATGGCTACGAGGGTGTATTGATTGGGAAATGTTGAGTTAACCTCCAAACGGAAAACAACACTTTTAAGACACGATTGTGAATCACGGCCATTGAACGTGCTTTATCCATGTCCTCCGTCTACTCATCCCCAACTTTTATAAAACTCTCACTCGAACTTTCACTCATTCTCTCTTTTCTCTTAATTATTAGGGGTACGTTTTCGAAGTATGTCCACATGCTGTCTGCATAAGGTTTTTTAATGAAAAACAATAACGGTGAACGTTAACGGTTAATAACGTGACGCTCAGGCAGGGTCGAGAACTTGAAATGCCTCCCCTCAGCTCACCAGTACGATGGCGTCGCCACTGATGAAATTGGTTGGCGTCACGCGTGAAGAACCCATCATCATTATTACAATAACAGCTTCCATTCTTTACCTCTCAGTCTCGTTCAGGAGATACCTCGACACAATTCGAAAACTCCCGAATATCAGAAAAGGTTTCCCTGCCCATTACGCTGGTAAATGCGTTATTTTTGTGCTCTTTATTTGTGCTCTTTATGAAAATTGATCTTCAACATCATCATCTTTATACATAACTTAACATAACATAACTTTATAACTATATAACTATTTAGGCCTATATCATTTCCTCGTCATCATCATGACGAGGAATAAAAGATTATTTACATGCAACAGGGGCTAGGTAAATCTGCTCCCTTCACCGAGGGGGGGGGGGGGGTTGTGTCAAGGGGCTTTTAATTTAAGAGCGGGCATTGGAAATCAATGTAGGCTAAAGTCCCGTCCACCCTCTTTAAAATCAGAACGTCATCTTAACCCAACCTCAAGCTTATTCAGGATCACGTACAGCAAGGCACCCATTTTCTTTGTCAATAAAGACACATTATGGTGAGGGTGCTGTCAAAAGATTCGGAGTGACCGCCGAAGGAGGATGTGACCTACTCCCTTTGGCCTAGATTCTTGGCTTCTGAGTTCCTCCCTAGATCCCTGCTATTCTTTTAGTCGAGTGGTCTGATCATGTCTTGACCGGGATGCAGAGGCTGTTGGTTCGAGTCCCGAAAAGGGCACTTCATTGGCGTATCCAGGCGAGGTCGCAGGGGGGGCACGTGCCCCCATAATTTAAAATTCACCCATTGACTTCAAATGTTAAATCAGACAATTTAGGCGCCCCCTTTTTTTCAAATCCTGGATCCGTCACTGCACTTTATAATTGTCGTCGCCGTAAGAAGGTACTTAGCGCTAAGTACCGTCTTTAAAGGAACTCTTTCACTAGAGAAATAAAAATTGTCAAAATGAGGAGACTATACCTATTTAAATAGTACCGAAACGCAATATATAATGAATAAATGAATAAAGATACTGTCTTACATCTCTCTCTCTCTCCTCCCACATTTAGGCCTGTATGTACTGGGGATCATACAAATTTTTGGAAAGACGTGAACGGCTTGGCTGGACTTAGCGGGTAGTCATACCTCCCCCACCCCCCCGTAAAAAAAAGAAAGTGCATCCAGCTCTACGCCAGTGCCTTTTCGGAATAGTTCCTTATTGAATGAAGAGTATGCACTTAAAATGCAGTGTCTAGAATTAAAAGGCGCTATAGATCTACCTGGTGAGCGAAAACCTTCTTCTTATGGCCTCTAAACTTTGAACTTTGAACTCCAAAGTTGACCTGAGCAACAGAAAGTGATAAATGATACCAACGGTATATCTCAAAACACACAAAAGAAAAAGGACAAAGAAAGAGGGTCGCCGTGACAGGGGTTAGTTTCGTTTGATCTTTTAATCTATAAGTGCGACTGTCATAAATATGTGATTTAAATTATGGTTTCTGTCATCAGAGGTTTTGAGAGGGTTTATAAAGTGATGAATATCATGCCAAAATGGTTTAAGTAAGAATATATTACATGCACCTTTCCCCCATGTTAATGGGACGCCCCCTTCCCCACCTTTTCTCCGCACCTCCTCCGCCCCTCTCTCTCTCTCTCTCTCTCTCTCTCTCTCTCTCTCTCTCTCTCTCTCTCTCTCTATCTCTATTCGATCGTAATCAAAATTCTCCCTCTTCTAATTTTCTCTCTACATTCCTCTCTAACTTACAAGCTCTCCACATAACGCCAGACATGCAAATGTCGTAATATTAATAAATCAAATTCCATTTGTTTCTCTCACACTGCCATGCCCTTTTAACTCAGAAAACATACAACATTCAAAGTCTGGCATATATAGAACACATACAAAGTATATATAATTAAGATTAACAATTATTGACAGAACGAAATTCTAAACACACACGCAGTCACTTGACGTACACTTGAACATTGATAAAATAAGAGATGAAATATTTCGTCCACTTCTTAAATAAATTTATAATGGGGGAGTTCCCCAATTCGCTTTGCGGACTCGGTATGGTATGTTCCTCATTGACTTAAGAGTACTTAAAAACTATCTGATTAAAGTATATTTCATGGTCCTAAATAGCATTAAAAAATCAATCCTTAATGTGTAGGCCGGTTAAAGTATATGATAATTAGGTTTATGTCATTTTTGTGTACGTTTACAACTTCTACAAAACAAGAATATGGTAATAAGGAGTCCACGGCGTCCTTCAAATTAAAAAAAATAAAAAATAAAAAACAGTTTCCCTGTACCCGTGCATCGTTCCTCTATATTCAAGCACCAACATAATAAGACGTCGTAGTATGCATGCTGAAGAAAGGGTGCCATGGTATTACTTCTTAGCATACGCAGTCTGCGACTCGGCCTCCCCAATGAAAATTAATTGGCACTGAAATTACGGGCTTGAATCGGCCAGGAACCGAATATTAATTTCATAAATGGGCATCCACTGTGTCGAAGGATTCTCCTTAGTAAAGCCCTTCAACGGTCCAAAACATAAAAGGAGGATACTATATATATTATGATGAAGTACTGTGTCTCAATTCTAGACATCATGTCTACCGTGGTGCTAGAGAAGGCCGTTTTTATACCAATTATAAATGTCTCATATTGTCTCATTGATATCGTACAAGGAGTATACATTGAGGCTTGACGTGACAAGAATTTGGGCGACATTATCGCACATGAAAAAGCCGAGTCGAAACTCGAGCGACTTAATTTAATATGTTCCATGGAGAGGGAAAAAATCTCAGATAGGCCTATGACCTAAACTATACCAGTTTCTTTTTCTTAATTACAGTTTTTATTTGTTTGATATTTTTAAACAGGATTAAAGTGGCTTACAACTTTGCTATCAACGAACATGTAAGGTTGTATGAAATGGATAATAAATTAATGTATAGCGGGGTAAACGTTTATGAACTGTCCAATTTCACGACGGAATTTAAAGGTTTTCAATATGTAAAGGATTTTCTGTCTGTAACGTACTTCTAAAGAAATAGACAACTTTATAACATTATTAGTGAACAGTTTTCATATACAGGGGTGTAATGTCTAGATGCAAAGAAGCTAAACTGCATTTTTGCCTATTTTTTTATTTGCTCAAGTTCATATTTCTGTCAACTGCAGTATATTGCACTGTTCATGCCCTATCGACTTTTCTGTATAGTACACGCTCGAGCGAATATGTAAACTGGTATAACATTCAATATTGATTGTGAGCGGGTTTTATTCTCAGCTCATCACCCGTATAATTACCATTCATTGACATTCACTCAACAAAATAAAATGGTGGAATGGAGTAAATCACCCTTTAAAGGGACCGAGGAGTGACATTGTTTTCGAAACAGTTGAAAATTACCCTTTAAAGGGGCCGAGGGGAGGATCCTTTTCGAACACGCTGTCACACCTCGGCCCCTTTAAAGGGTGATGTACCCCCTTTCCACCATTTTATTCTTTAGAGTGTTTGTCCATTTTTACTTGACGGAATAAGGACATTTTCGTGACACCCCATATCGTAAACATCACTGGCCCCACCATACCTCACCAGTATGCATCTTTTACAGGTGTTAAATAAAACATATTGCCAACTTTGAATGATAATAACCACGGGCGTAGACACGAATTCCTTTCTTTTGTTAGTGGGGGGGGGGGGGGGTGCGCTACGCCAGTGATAATAACCCCAAAGTTTATTTTCCCTTGTATAACAAATCTAAGCTTCCACGTTCCAATTACTCTTACAGTGTCTGTGATACCTCGTAAAATTGAATCCAGAAAAACAATCGTACTTTGATTTCAGTCGCAGATATCTTGAAATCAACATCACGAATCTTTTTTTTTTTTTTTTTTTTTTAGTAAGCGGGTTATTATAATGTTTATTATGTTTCTTTCCTGGAGAAGTATAGTAACGAGATATTCAACTAGACATTAAAGAATGAACTACAATATTTTTAAATCCAGTTTGTACACATTAGTTGTTGCTACGTTGGACAAACAAGTTTCTTGGGGTTATTTCAAAGTGTATTAAATTATGTATGAATGTTTCATCTTCGAGATCAACGTAAAATATGTATATATCATTAGTATTACTTGGCAAACAAATCTTCTCACTATTCAGTCTACACATTCCACGCAGGGATTTGGCGGCTGTCGAGTGCCGTATGCTTTCTGAGCTAATTGGGCGTCATTATAAAATCTGGACCCGTAATTATGGGATATATATTGCATGTCAAGAGGGTTGACTTTAGAATATCATCATAAACAAGGTTTTCATAAAGGCTATACACATGTCTCCATGCACTAACACAGCAGTGCTGAAGAAGAAAAAAAAAAACATTTGAAGAGCTTACTTGCAAAATGCGCTTAATCCGATTTGTATGAAAATGAAGTTATTGATATCAGACTATTGTAATCAGGTTAGGTACATGTAGATATTTCTCTTTGAATAAAAGTAGGTAATAAAAGTATCTAGCTAATTTTGACATAAATTTTAAAAAACAAATAATAATATTTAAATATCAATTTTCGATAGACGCCTGTTGTTTAGCAAACGCTAGTTTTTTTTTTCTCTGAAGTCCCAAATATGGATTTAGTGCCTTTAAGGGAAAAACTTTTTTATTGATAGTTATTTATGACTATAAATACGTAGCCATCTTTACTCAGTGATCTTTACTCATTGATCATTTAAGTGTTTTTACTCTTGTATTGTCATTGTGAGATAACCCAATCTTTCATATAATATTCGGAAATTACCTCGCTGGATTTCTACTCACAAAACTAGACTGGATTTCACCTTTATAGTCCAGTGTAAATATTCTATTCTTACAAATAAAAAGCAAAAAATAACAGGCCCAACATTGTTTTGAAAAAAAAAATCAATTTATGTAAATTCTTATCTTGTTATTTTTGGAACAAATATAAATAGAATCGAGCCACTAATGACCATAACAAGCCGTATAGCTTGAACAAACATTCCAATCAAAATACTGTCCTTCACATCATTAAAATTTAGGTACTAATAAGGCAATATCAAAAATACATGTGTCAATATCATAAACTACTAATGGTCAGAACAAAGGTCGCTATACCAACGGTTATCAAAACTGTTATACTTGGATTTATTTTAGTTTCGCATATTATAATAAGCAATATGTAATCCATTTTCAAGATATTCTTGCCTATTATGATAAGCGAGAATTTCAAAACGATAAAAAGTCATACGAAAGCAAAGATCTTGTATCAAATTTCTATCAAAGTATTATTATTGTTTTTTATAATAAATCCACAATGAAAACTTAGTTTAAAGCTAAAGTTGGGTGAAGTTATACACATGCAAGCAAGGTTGTGTGATACTATACCCTATATCACAAACATAAAATACATGTAGTTCATGTAGGTCACATATAACTTTTATACAACACATAATACACGAATGATTTTAAATATTGTCAAATATGACAAATGAGAGAATCCGCAAAGTATATTGCCTTAATAATATGTCAATCAGCATTTCATTGATTTATTTCGTATTGTAATTGAACTGAATTGTATTGGTCAGAATAAAATTGATCATAGATTTGTTCAAAACGAACGTTTTGTAAGATCTTTACAAGTTTTAAGTATTTATTTTGGGTAAAACTAGTTAAAGCTGACGGAAGTAAGCCTTTAATGGTTTTGACTTTATCAATTCATCGTCATCAGTTATTCAGGTTTCGAATGAGTAACCAAGACAATCCAATCGTCTTCAGCCATTTAAGAAGAACAAAAGCGGACCCAAACCCTATCCTTGCCGCTACCCTAATCTCTTTATTCCATAAACCATCAAATCGCAAGAATTCGTCTCAGAAATAGTCCGAGAGCAGACTCATTTGAGATTAGTTTTAAAAACAGAAAACCCTCAAAACAAAACCCTGAAATAACGATCCAAAACCCACAATATTGCATGGATAATTTGATGCAAACCACAGGAATTGGGTGAAAAAAGGTTGTGAACTCGCAATGTAAACATATATTCTATTTTAATATAGTCACGTGGCTTAAGTTGACTCCAGCAAAATAGCTCGTATGAAACAATGATTAAAGTTTAATCAACTTGAATTATAAAAAAAAAAACTTGGGAAAAAAATATCTCGTGGTAACTTGAGGTATGTTTTATTCTGTTTGAACTAGGAGATAAAGGAGTTGCTGATTTCTCGGTTAGATTTATCCCATGAACTGTCTATGAAAAGTTATTCAAATTTTGTTGGGATATTAATCTATTCATTTTCTTATTTTCATTCTAGACAAAATCAGGGCCATATCAAATATGCATAAACATTATACAATAATTTCCATACTATTAACATAGGTTCGTATAAATATTTGAGCACTTTACATTACATTTAGGTTTCCTTGTACATAATGCGTGCATACACACTCTCCACTACAGTATACACATGTTTATTATTGTGGCATTATACCAATCCTTCCTTCCTTCCATCCATCCATCTTTCTATCTATCAATCCATCCATCCTTCTGTCTATCCACCCATTCATTCATACATTCATCCATCCGTCCACCATAGACCAGTTTACTAATTTACTAGAATGTATGGATGTTTACTTTTCTGATGAAATATTATAATGAGGTATTTAATTAACCCGTTACAGAAAAATAAACTACAATGCTTGGAATGTAGGTCAACAGACATTGCTTGTTGATATGTCTGGCAATCCGTCAGGTTGTCAAGAACAAGACCAATCTTTGTTTAAAAAGTGTGCATGAAATTTCAATATGTTCACATAAACAGATATATCCATCCATGTCCACATATACCTACGTACTCGAACTCTCCCAAGGCTTGCCCGACATAGCAACAACCCATGTATGCAGCATGATTTCCAAATTTTGTAGTTTATTCTTTGATGACAGATTGCTTGAATACATCGTTACTATGCCCTCAATAAAGAAACATCCATAAATTATAATAACTTAGCTAACGGGTCAATTTCATTACCATCATGTGCATCGATTTCCTTCTCAGTGTCATATTAATTATTTCTCTTACCTTTTTGACTTGGGGTATTTGTTGAAGACCTGGGCCGACAGTTCCTGGACCGATTTCTGGACCTGAGGCTCTGCTGATATCCCGAGAGCTCTCTTCAGCCTGGGCTGGCGACAGATGTTAACTAGCGAGGGAGATGTGGGTAGGACGGACATGAACTTGTCAAGTTTGGTCCTCATCTCCGCTAGTTCCTCATCCCTGGCCCTCAGGAGAAGCTCCAGCTCAGAGATCCTCTCCTCCTTGTGACGCAACACCTTCTGAAGCTCCATTAAACTTCCCATCGTGAACGACTACCACGATGACCACGATGATGAAGCTGTTGATGATGTCGGTGATGTTTAAATACCCTCTGGTTAGCTTGAAATCACAGTATAACACGGGGTAAAATGCTTACGAATTAAGATATATCCATAGTTCATCTGTTGCAGCTGGGCATTACTTGCTGTATAATCAGCCCTTGGAAAAAGATCAAATCCGAAATCATGTGTTGCAAAGCACAGCTAAATCTACAGGTAGTGTGTGGAGATGCCTACATTAGCGCGATAAGCATTCGTTCTCCGCTATCTCCCTGCACTGTTGCGACGTAACAAGACGCGTTGATGGAGAGAAAACACACGAATCCCTCAATAATTCGCTCCCCAGAGCATAGGGGGCTGGCGACCGGTATGAATACCCCTCTGTGCTCACAAACAAACCTTTAATTTTCCGAGCTGAAATTGACACGCTGGCGATTACATCTTTCACAATATAACACACTGTCGCTATTGATTAAGATGTTTGGTGTAGAATCTTGGATGGGATAACACACGTCGAGGCGACACTCGCATACAAATGCAACGGATGAGAGTAAAACGTGAGATCACCAGAAAGAAATGGTACGGAGAAAATACATCGGTTTACGTACACACACGTTGAGGAAAGAAACGGAGATCCTTTTTTTTTCTCTCCTCTCGTTTTCTCTCTTTCTCACTCCTCGCTCGCTACCCGCAACAATGCATGCATTACCACTAGCATACAAACACAGACTTGGGTTTGCGTGAGCCCAATTACGAAATAAATATGACCAAATATGCGAGTGAAATGTCGTCCACAGTTCGGTTGGTCATTCACCCCTAACATAAACACGTTTTATACTTGAAATTAGATTGTTAAATGAACAGAACGGTTTATGCCAATCTCATTATCAGAACATTGACCAAATCAACATTATAATGTTTATGTAATATACGTTTGAATTTACAAGGGAAAGTCCCCTGCTGATAATTCTCATGAAGGGGGCGTGGCATGTCAACATAGTCGAGGCGTTGGAGGGGGAGGGGCAAAATAGCATGCGGAGGGGTGTGTCAGTTGGCGCGTACATTGCTTGGGAGCATGGAAATTGGATTTAATGCTAGATTTGAATATGATCAAATATACTTGTGTCACATGAGCGAATTTCTGCTCCACCAAGTGAATTCATTCCCCCCCCCCAACTTTGCACTATCCGATTATTCCATTTCCAATTATTTTCAAAATGGACATTATACATACAAGCCCTTTAATGACAGGAAATGCGGTATAATGAAAACTGTATATTGTTCCGTGTCTTGCTATAGTGCACAGCTTTATCAAAGGGAAGCAAGTAGCAGAAGTGACATTTTCTGTATAAAGAGCAAAAATCAAGTGATTCAAATCGAGATAGTTAATTATTTGGTCAGGCTTGATATTGTCATATTACTATTCTTTACAAATTTCGTTATTGGAGATGTTCATCCCCAAATGATTCATCAACGTATGTTAGACATGTAGGCATATTTAAAATATATATTTGGGTAAGCTTTTTTTTTTTCAGTGTAGGCCTACAACCTATAGCTTGCTCCTCGCGGACTTTAGTAAAGTTAGCATGATACGGCATACAGGCATAGCGCCCTCTTTTCACAAAAACAAGAATGAGTGAGGAGATACTTTCCAAACGAACTCACGGCACGAAAGAATTTGACGTTTGACAATTAAAGTGTTCTACTGAATTATTATTTTCCTGCAATGGTGGTTAATTTATAGCACTTTATTTAGAAGTGGATCTAGTATTTTTGAAAAGATTTAAACTTAATTAGACTATCAAGAAAAGGAAATTGAGCGGAGGAAGGATCGTTTAAAAGATATTCATTACCTGGTTAAACAAAATCATAACCCTTAATTCACTCACTCTTGTCTTTCAAGGAAAACTGGACATATTATTAAATGTAATTCGAAGAATACTTTAGGTAAAGAAAACATTTTGACAGATTGTAACCCCAAAACAATGGGCACTTTGATAAAAGTCAGCAAAAATAATCCATTTTCATATTTCATTTATTGTTTGATATCTTATTATTGTATATACGACAAATACTTGCAAACAAATTGCATAATCATCTTTCAGCCTTCCTCGCTTATTTAAAAACTCCAAAAGAGAGCGAAGTAAGCCTTTGTTGTGTTTAAAGTATAGTACAATAGCGGATGCAGCCTGACATCAGACAATAAAAGTATCGGGCCCATGCGTAAACACAATAGAGCCGCTATTGTCCCCAGACAATTGGGCCCGACAAATGTATTCCATTCGGATATCTTGCATCGGCACCTGTAGTATCGTCAATAAGTTGCTGGAAATTAAGTTGCTGTAAAAATCGTACAAAGACACGAGAATTTCACTCAACAAGTTGTTTTTAAAAAATTTGGTTTGGGGCTTGAAATCTTCAAGCAAATGTATTCTTTTGTTTGAACTGTATTTATGTTCTTAGAATTTTATGCATACCTTTTAAACAAAGGTTGTTCTTGACAACCTGAAAGCTTGCCTGAGGCTTGTCTGACATAGCAACAACTAATGTTTGAAAACTGGATTCCATGTATTGTAGTTCATTCTTTTATTACAGGTTGTTTGAATACCATGTTACTATGTCGCCGGGAAAGCAACATGGATAAATTATAATAACTTAGTAAACCAGTGGTATATTGAATTTAATTGAATTTAACTTTTTGAATTGAATTGAACTTAACCTTTTATAGGCCTCAATTGTCTCCGCGATTACTCGCTGCAGATTTAGTAGTTGATAGAGCGCCCCCTTTCGTTTTTTATATTTCTATTTTTATATTTCAATAAAGAAATATGTAAATAAAGCTATTCCTTCTTTCTTTATTGCTTACTCCAACGGGTAGAGGTCCAAAATAGAAGCGTGCTACCTCATATCATATCAGGACAACTACCCCTTGGATAATTACCCCCTTGGAAAACTACCCTTAGAAATATGTTTGGGGTTACTTGTAGACATGGTAGAGTCATATAGGATGTATATAGATATTTATTTTGGTGATGGTAGTTATCTGGGGGTATTATTGTCTAGGGGGCTGTTGTCCTAGAACCATTTTACCATTATGCATGGTATGTACACGATTTTAAAACATTTCAGCACATAATGGTAACAGGCAATGCCAATGGCATGACTGGCGAAACACAAAAGAATCTGTGAGAGAGAGAATAAAATGTTGATGGTGTAATTTTACGGAGTTGGGTAACAATTGTGGAGACATGATCATAAATAGAAACGAAAACTTGAACTATTATGAATAAAAAAATGTATTTTATCGAATGGATGATTGAACTGAATACTTGAGTCAGTGCAACAATATTATTATTTAGTATTTCACACCGAATGCCCCATTGACTTCAAATTTTGACAACCTTTACAAGAAGTATATTCCTTGTATTTTTTCCTTGTATTTAAAATCTGTGTCAATAAAATGAGAATGGTACAACTGGGTTGAAACGATTTAGGAATGAAGTCTTTTCAAACGACATGACTCATGTGTATGTGGTAAAGCCAAAAGATTTTCTCTTGCTGATGCATTTTATCTTGTATGATTTGCTTAATCTCTAACATCTACATCTAAATCACCAAATCAAACGAGACAAACATGTATAATCTTTAACATCTGTTTTGTTGTGTGTGTGTGTGTGTGTGTGTGTGTGTGTGTGTGTGTGTGTGCGGTGTGTGCGTGTTGTGTGTGTGTGTGTGTGTGTGTGTGTGTGTTCTCGTTTATCATGACCTTTTTGTTTACAAGGTTTTACAGTCGCGTATCCACGGTGCCTAATTTAATAGTTTCCGTCATTTTCCTCCTTAAAGGGGAATTCACCCTGGAATTTTATTGGTCTTAAAAAATGAAGAAAAATAATAGATAATAAATATTAGTGAAAGTTTAAAGAAAATCGACCAAAATATAGCGTAGTTATGAATATTTAAAGTTTTGATCCTGTGACGTCACGTGCGAGCAGCTCTCCTATTGGTTGTGTATGTAAATTCCATAAGTTTGTCTTTTTGTCATGGTCTTGATAAAGGAATGGGTCAATTTGATATAGTTATGTATATGAACATATGTTGATGTATACCGACCGCAACAGGTGACATAATTAATTTTTTTTCTGAAAAAAATTACATTTTATGAAAATTACACTACATAACACATAGGAGATCTGCTCGCATGTGACGTCACAGAATCAAAACTTTGAATATTCACAACTTCATCATTTTTGGGTCGATTTTCTCCAAACCTTCACTCATATTTTTTCTTTTATTTTTCTGCATTTTTTAAAGCCAATTTAATCCCAGGGTGAACTTCCCCTTTAAGTTTGGGGTTTTGGTTGGTTGGCTAAATTGTTATTTCTACCATTTTTCGCACGGGCACAAGAGGTTATCACTTATACACGCGTTTAAATAGATTTGAAAATGAAGTACTGGAAGCCAAGATTCGTAGGTTGATCGTTAATAGTAGTTAATTTTCGAATAGTATAGACGTGACACCAGAAGGAGGTTAAACAGGTAAACACTATACAGTGGAAACTTTTGTCCAATTATATAATAATAATGATGGCTTCAGGTGCGAATCCAAGAAAATCGAATTGAATGCATTTCGGGGGCCCAATTGTCTGGAGACAAAAGCGGCTCTATTATGTGTACGCATGGGCCTGGTAAGTTCATTTTGTGACTCCGGTCTGCGTCCGCTACAGGGCATCTTCATGCCCGACATTCGTGCCACTTCCAGGTGCTGTTTTGTTGCAGTGGTGGACTGCATGGTCTGCTGAGAGGAAGCATTTCAAGTTCTCGAAACTAGTGCCAGCACACATACACAGAATTTAGTGTCACACGTGAAGAAGCCACAAATAATTATGATTACAATTATTTGACAAAAGCTCCTATTGTTTACCTCTCCATTTCTTTCAGAGGGCACATCTTCACCATTCGAAAAATCCCTAATGTCACGAACTGTTGATATACCCTCGAGTTTCGGATTTTTAAAAAATTTATTATTTTTTTTACTTATCTATTTATTTATCTGTTATTATTATTATTTTTTATTTTTTATTAATTTTTATTTTTATCCATTTATTTATTTATATATTTTATTTTTTTTTATTATTTTTGTAATTTTTTTTATTATTATTTTTTTTTGTTTTTTTTGGGGGGTTGGGTGTGGGTGGGGTGGGTAATTTCTGGTTTAGGGATATGTGAATGATAGAACCACACTTAAAAGAAGAGATAGGGTTAAGGCAAAGGGGTACAGTGTATGGTATAACGGTTACAGCTCGTTAATCCAAAGGTTCGTTATTCCGAAGGTTCGTTTGTCCGAACACGTATTAAATTTCTTATACCTGGAGGAACCGAAAATGAAAAAGGTTCGTTCGTCCGAATGTTTTAAAGCATTAGTCCGAAAGTTCGTTTGTCCGGAAAAAACAGATTCCTTTGTACGTTTCGGTCGAACGAACCCTATTTTACTATCGGACGAATGAGCCTCGGATAAATGAATCTTCAAAACAACGAACCCTTTTTAATTTTCGAACAAATAAACCTTCGGAACTACGGTTCACGAAATCGGATATCCTTGTCCTTTCGGACGAATGAACCTTATCTCACTTTGGGACGAATGAACCTTCAAATCAACAAACCTATTTCATTTTGCGACGAACGAACATCCGGAACATCAAACTTTCCGACAAAAAAGAACCTTTGGAACAACGAGCCACACCCCGTATAAAAATTAAAGGAATAAAAGAGATAGGAAATAAGTTAGCGGTCCGTTTATGACATATCAGAAGGGATTCAAATTAGTATAAATTTCACTTGAACACATAAACTTTCCTCGTTTACAAAAAATCCTTCATCTGTTGGCACTATTGTTTAAGGTGGCGTCACACTGTCCCGATGGTTAGGTGCGATGGCTATACGAAGGGGTCATTTTTAGGGTTCGGGCAAAGTTTAGAAGGTTATACGATGGCACTATGAATCACACGCGAAGGCAATATGAAGTTTACCCGAAGGACACACGTATGTCAACCGACGTCGCTTTGGCATCGCAGGCGCGAATCCAAGATTACCGAATTGAATACATTCTGTGGGGCTAATTGTCTTGGGACAATAGAGGCGTTATTATGTTTGCGCATGGGCTAACTCGTTTTATTGAAGAGAGCATCACGTGACCTCCTTATTGTATAAAAATCTTCACCAGATGCAGACCGCGGGAAATTCAATAGCTGATCATACACTGTCCGTCACAAAGATGGAATGTAATTATTAATTTTTTTTTGTTTTTAATTAATTAATTAATTTATTTATTTATTTTGCCGCTATAGCGACAAGATTTTACTCCGGAATTAATTTCTTGAATATCTTTGTCCCTGCTTTTACTTTTCGGGACCCTGGCTATATTTTGAACATTCTCCAAACCCTTCATGAAGATTTTTTTTAATCCAAAAAAAGTTTTGTCAACCCCCATGATGCTCATTTTTGGTTATTTTTTTCCTTCTCGTTTTGGGACCCCTTTTTGGTTACCCGGCCGATCAAGCCCCCCTCCCCACCTCCCCCAGGAAACGCGTCTGAGGTGAACTGTTTATATTGGTTTTTAAATTAAATCTAGATTTACGGGGAAAGGCTTGGGTCTCTTGTCTAGGGGGGGGGGTGAAACAAAAAGTATGATTGATAAAAATTCGGAATATTGTATTCAACCTTTATGCTAAAAACAAAAGAAATAAAAAAAAAAAACCCTTTAACCCTTAATTATTATCATTTTCTTTTTAGCCACGGTGGCAAGATTTTAAATGGTAACTATTGATGATATTTTGATATATTTTGATTATTATGTTTTGCTGATATTTTACTGTAAAATTTAGGGAAGATAGAAATTTACATGGTGTAAAAATGGCTATAATCAATGTTGAACCCCACTCAAAATAAACTTTGACCCCTCCCCTAGACAAACGAGTCAAGCATGTAACCATATAATTAGATTTAACTTAAAGAACAATAACAACTCTACACCTCAGACGTGTTTACTTGGAGTAGGACTGAGGGTGCCTTGGTGGGTCGCGTAAACGAAAAGGTGCCCCAAAATAAAAATAAAATGACGAAAAATGGCCATCTTCTGGGGGTTGCAAAATATTTGGAAGAAAAGTCCCTGGAACGGATTGAGGGAACGTCCAAGATATAGCCGGGAGCCCGAAAGAGTGAAAGCGGTGACCAACACATTCAAGAAATTCAAGCCAGAGCAACATAGCGTCGTTGGAGCCAGAACAAAGTATTCCACCTTCATGAAGAACAGTGTAATTCATCGAGAGCAAAACAAACTGTACTGTAGAGCTATATTTGTATTGTCTTTGACTCAAATTGAAATTAAACATCTCCCCCCCCCCCCCTCTCCAAGGTAGGGAGAGGCAGGGGGAAGAAGACAGCTGGTAAACACAGAATTGAGAAAAGAAGACTCTAATAACATACAGCATCCAGAAACAGTTTCAGATTGATCGGAAACAGTTCAAATGAAAATAAGGGGGGGGGGGGTTACAACACAAATATTGTACATTGATTTTTTTTTTTTAATGTTTAGAATGTCACCCAATTTACTTAGTTTTCTTTTTCAGAGATTTTGTCAATGTTACTTTGGACAGTTTAGAGAAAATATGTTTAAAAAATATGTTTATTTTAGAACTTGACTTTAACTTAAATCATGGTATAATGAGAACGAATGGCAATGATATTAATGATGATGATGGCGGTGGTGGTGGTGGTGCTGTTCACCACCCTTACAATTATCCTCGTCATCTTCATTATCATCGTGCATAATCACAACCACCACCTGCATCACCATCGCCATCATCATCATCATCATCATCACCAGCAAATCTACCAACCCCTACCAACTTCATAATAATCCCCATCCTCCACTAAGATAAAAAAAAAATTATTATCTTCATTACCGCCATCAACAATATATCTCACAACTGCCATCACCATCATGACCATCACCTTCATCAGCATCATAATGAATTTGATTGTCACAATCATGTTTTTATTATCAAGTTAACGTTAAAGTCTCAAAGATGGATGAAATGAAGCCTTTTCTGGGGAGAAAATTATTTTGTCTCCAGCTTCGATAGAAAGGATTTTGAAATTACAAATTTCCATTTCATTTTTATTACAGGTCTCGAAATAAATGAGATTGGAAAGATGACACTTTAAAAATCAAACAATATACAATGATATAGATGGCCAGGGCAAAGAATACAAAGAGGAACACTAAATTCTTCGTCCATTCCACAAGACAATTCTGTGTCATCATACTATGCTACGATGGCTACATGATGGCATTGAGAAGGCTTCACGACGTCGTGTTGCCTTCAACTGACCATCGGGCGGGTTCGCATTTCCCTCGCATTGCCTTCGCATTGCCTGCTGCGATGCTCAAACGAAGTGAACCTTCGCAACTCCATCGGGAGTTTTTTTGGCTGCCAAAGATTTTGCCGATGCATCGGAAGTTACTGCCGAAGCCTGACAAAACTCCACCGATGGTCATGGTGGTTTTAAGATTGCTAATTATACAGGCTGTATCAAATAAAATGGTAAAGTTAGAAAACATTTTGTTTAAGTATAAAAATTAATCACAATCTAATAGTATTCAATATTTCTATAAAGGGGGAAAATCAGACATTCTTTAGCATTTGCAATTTTTAAAAAAAATCTCATTTTGTGTTGTAGATCTTGAGATATGATCACTTTTCTATAATCAAGAAAATCTATTTTGGGCCTGCTTTTTCATAGTCTATATAGGTTTTTCGCATAGTGGCCACGAAATCATTGCTCCGGAAAAATAAATGTGTGTAATATCTATCAGCTCCTCTCCGCACACTTTTTTTTTTAAATGTGGTACCAAATACAGACATTATTTCAGAAGATGTCATAATTTAATTACTTTTCCCCTATTGTTCCATTCTTTTTGAAACAGTCTGTAGTACTCCAAAATGGCCCGATGCTTTTGCGATGCTTTCGTAATGCCATCGTGTTCAGAGCAAAATATGGGTTTTTCCGCCATCGTGTGTCCATCGCTCCTAACCATCGGGACAGTGTGACGCGGGCTTAAGGGAATGTAATGTTACGAATCGACTAACTCAAGATTTGCAAACTACTATTCTTAACAATCAAGTTGATTTAATTAGAAATAACATTTTTTCGGTTTTCCAGATGGTACACAATCTTGCTTCAATTTTGTTATATTACAAGCTATACTTCATATTCAATGCCAATAAAAAAATTGACGTACGAGCCAGGTTTTTATAAGTAGTGAACCATTTTTGGTAAAACACATTCCTACAAAAATCCCATAAAGAGAGAGAAGGAGGACCCCCAATATTTCATATTTTTTCATATCTAGATAGAGTGTGAGTTGTAGATATGATTTCATGTCTCATTTTTACAGTAAGTATATCGATAAGTTACTGTAATCATGTCTAAATTCAAAATTAACAATGTGCATCTTATGACGTCATAACTTCTGTTGTTGCTATTTTTTGTTTTTACGGCTCTGACGTTAATAATAAGATTATTTACGGCATATCAATAGGGATTTTCGAACGTAAACCAACGTTTTATAATTATTTTGCTTTTCTTTGAAAGGAAAACCCAGCAAACACAGAACGTTTTCAAAACGTTTTTTTAGGTCCTGTACGTCTTCGTCCTAAAAGAACGTTTTTAAAACGTTTATATAACGTTAAAGTTTGGACTTCTCATTTAAGCCAAAGTTCAGGGTTGTTGAGAACGTTCAAAAAACGTTTTTTGAACGTTACAAAAGTAAACGTTTTGTATAGGACGTTAACAGAACGTTTGATATAGCCAAGCAAACACAGAACGTTTTCAGAACGATTTCAAAACGTTTTTTCTAGGTCCTGTACGTCTTCGTCCTAAATGAACGTTTTTAAAACGTTTATATAACATTAAAGTTTGGACTTCTCATTAATGCCAAAGTTTAGTTTTTTTAGGACGTTTAAAAAACGTTTTTTGGACGTTACAAAATTAAAAGTTTTGTATAGGACGTTTACAAAACGTTTGGTATAGGACGTTTACAGAACGTCTGATATAGGACCTTTACAAAACGTTTGTGGACGTTTTGTACATAACGTTTACAGAACGTTTTATATACGTCTTGTTCAATAAATCGATCAACTTAGAATTTTTTAAAACGAATAGCAGAAGTGATCATTATGTTTTCTACGTGCAACTAAATAGAAACAAATAAAAACACATATCACTAAAATAGGCGATTTCTATATTGAAAGCAAGATTTTTTTGATTTTTTTTAAATATTATATATGTGTACACGATTCATTAAAAAAAAAGAAATAAAAATAAATACATAACAATAACATATTTGTAATGATTTTACATCCTGTACTCAATTTTAATTGAACCTTATAATGAGACTTATTTTATTAAACGTTTTATGAACGTTTTTTATACGTCCAAATGGGACCTTATGCAAATGAGAAGGTGATTAGCATATAATATGTTAGACATATCGAAATAAACGTGTTTATTGAAATTATTTCCATTTAACAGTAATAAATTCATTCTTTGGTGTTTCATTTTATTGTAATATTGTTCTGAAATACACATAAATATAAAGAAAACTAATTCAGTATTGGAATGCACTTACATAACAAATAAAGTAATAACTAACCATCACAAACTATACATTAAATAAACTATAAACTTTCTGGAGCATCATACAGTGTTAAATCTTAATGATATCCAGCAAAGTCTGCTTTTAAGCATGATTTAGATAAGAGACACTTCACTCTCAAGTGCCATTCCACAAATGGTGGCCAAGGGTTTGAAGTGCATGAATCATATAAACACAACACAAAAAGAAAGTTCCCCCTATTTCAAATATCAATAATTTTTTTTAATAGGAGGAGTTCAAAAAATCTAATTATATGTCCATGTAGGGAATTTAATTAGCTACAATGGGAGCGAATTTTAGGGAATATCATGAAGTCATGCTTCAGTGAGCAATGGTTGAATGCAAAAATGTCATTTTTTTAAGTTCGCAAGCCAAAAATCACAACTTTGATTCAATGATATCGGACCAAATTTTTAGATTTTTAACATTTCACACATCAGAATGTACGCAAAACGTGCTTCCAAACATACGCAAAGGACATTTGCGTAAAATTTCACGGTTGAGTGAGCATGCAGCAAAAAGTGCCAAAACTGCGATTTTTACATTTTATCCATTGTGAAATTGATCAAATATGATGAGATTCATGTCTAGGAAGAGTGTTTTTAACTTTTGCAAAAAAAATTTAATCAATTCACGGTTGAATGAACACCATAAAATACCATGTGAAAAACACTAAGTAAGTATTCTTTCCATTTTGTACACTAAAAATCATGTGAATATCTTTTTTTGTATTATTTTTATGACCGGTGCACGTGTGTACATGATCATATTGCATTTATTAAAACTTTCATGCTTCAGTGAGCACGTGGTACTGGAAAAGCTGTTTTTTTTATTTAGAGACCAAAATTAAATTGCTCACTTTGCTTAACCATAACAATTCGTTTGAAAGTATTCATTTCATTTCATTTTCGCAAAAATCCCGATTTTTTTATGCTTCAGTGAACACAAGATATGAGAAAAATATGAAAAAAGGAAGAAAGTTTAGGGCCCTGGCACGGCCTAATGGTAAGTCCGATTCTCAATTTGACCAAAGTTCCTGTTAGTTAATGACTTCTTAAAGATTTGTGCCAAGTTTCAGGAATTAACTCACAGTATAACGAACAAAAAATTGACAATGAAAATGAGCAATATTTGACGTTTGATCACTTTATGTTCAAACTCTATACGTAAAGTCAATGGGGAGGAAATCAATAGTGAACAAAAGTCAAATATTGCCCAATTTCATTGTAATTTTTTTGGTCGTTACACTGTGAGTTAATTCTTGAAACTCGGCACAAATCTTTAAGGAGTCATTGACTAACAAGAACTTTGGTCAAATTGAGAATCAGACGTACCATTAGGCCGTACCAGGGCCGTAAACTTTCTTCCTTTTTTCATGTTTTTCTCATATCTTGTGTTCACTGAAGCATAAAAAATCGGGATTTTTGCGAAAATGAAATGAAATGAATACTTTCAAACGAATTGTTATGGTTAAGCAAAGTAAGCAATTTAATTTTTGTCTCTACATCAAAAAACAGCTTTTCCAGTGCCACGTGCTCACTGAAGCATGAAAGTTTTAATAAATGCAATAGGATCATGTACACACGTGCACCGGTCATAAAAATAATACAAAAAAAGATATTCAGATGATTTTTAGTGTACAAAATGGAAAGAATACTTACTTAGTGTCTTTCACATGGTATTTTCTGGTGTTCATTCAACCGTGAATTGATTTAAATTTTTTGCAAAAGTTAAAAACACTCTTCCTAGACATGAATCCATCATAATTTTGATCAATTACCATGGCAAAGAAGTAAAAATCGCAGATTTGGCATTTTTGCTGCATGCTCACTCAACCGTGAAATTTTACGCAAACGTCCTTTGCGTATGTTTGGAAGCACGTTTTGCGTACATTCTGATGCGTGAAATGTTTAAAATCTAAAAATTCGTCCGATATCATTGAATCAAAGTTGTGATTTTAGGCTTGCGAACTTCAAAAAATGACATTTTTGCATTCAACCAATGCTCACTGAAGCATGACAACATGATTTTTCCTAAAATTCACTCGATGGTTGCTAAATAAATCCCTACATGGGACATATAATTAGATTTTTTGAACTCCTCCTATTAAAAAAATTATTGATATTTGAAATAGGGGGAACTTTCTTTTTGTGTTGTGTTTATATAACATATTTGTATTTATTATATTGTTTACACAAGTTTTTAAGAGGTTTCCAAAGGTTCTTTAAAGGTTTTCTAGACGTTCTTAAAACCTCTTTTTAGTACATTTCAAGGTTTTAAAAACGTTTTTAAAACGTTTTAAGAACTTTCCAAACGTTTTTAAAGGTTTTCTGCATGTCCTAACAACGTCCACAATATATTTAGAACGTTTTCAAAAGGTTTTTTTTTTACGTCTCGAGCTTCCGAAATGTTTTTAAAGGTTTTTGGGGGTTCTTTAACGTTTATAAAACGTTTTTAAAACGTCCAATAAAACGTTTTTAAAAATTCTAAAACCTACCACATTTTGACGTCCATAAAACGTTTTCACAAAACGTCCAAAAAACCAACTTGGAACGTTTTTAAAACGTCCATTTGTTAGTTGGGAGGACCTTTACCAGGTTTACAAAACGTTTGTGGACGTTTTGTACATAACGTTTACAGAACGTTTTATATACGTCCAGTTCAATAAATCGATCAACTTAGAATTTTTTTAAACAAATACCAGAAGTAATCATTATTTTTTCTACGTGCAACTATTTAAATAAAAACACAGATCACTAAAACACTATAGGCGATTTCTATATTGAAAGCGAGATTTGTTTGTTTCATTATATATGTGTACACGATTCATTTAAAAAAAAAACAAAAAAAAAAAACAATAACATATTATATTATAACATAAATTTCCATACTCAATTTTATTACCGGTAATTTCAAATCATTTCATATATGATGATCTTAACACATTAACGAACGAGGCCGCGCGCCGAGGATTGATGGATGACGTCATCCCAGCAAACACAGAACGTTTTAAGAACGTTACAAAATGTAACATTTTAATCAAAACGTACACAAAAAGTTTTAATTGAACCTTATAATGAGACTTATTTTACTAAATGTTTTATGAACGTTTTTTATACGTCCAAATGGGACCTTATGCAAATGAGAAGGTGATTAGCATATGATACGTTTGACATATTGAAATAAACGTGTTTATTAAAATTATCATATCAATTCTAGTTGTAAACTTAAGGGGAAGAGGGCGCTATCACTCTACGCAAAGCGAACGCGGCCATAGACTTTTTGTACTTTGCACAGTTTTTTCACTTTGTTTTCTTGATTATGGCGAGCAACTATCTTTTCAAAGAAATGATCACTTGAATAAGTACGCTAAGAGTCCGAATTTTTCAAAATAGGAATAACTTATTGCAAGGGAAAAAAAAGTCCTGTCACTTGTGTCAATTCGAAATCATAATAAGATCAAATTCCTGTACAATATGGCCAATTTTGCTCTCAAAACAGCTCATACGCTGCATAGTCATCTTCCTCGATTACGCATAATTATATTACACCTTAATGATCAAGCAGTTTTTAAAAGCTTGAATTCTCAGCTTTCCAAATATGGTACATTCATCTCGATTGGTTAAAAAAAGTCCTGTCACTTTAAACATTATCACAAACGAATCTTTACTCGATGGGTCAATATTTCCGCATATCACATGCAATCGAATGTGGACGGCGTCCTTCGCAAGATGTGACAAGATCACTATTTATATCAATAATCGTTAGGAACATCAATCTATGTGAAATAAAGATTCTGATTACAACTTTAGCACAATGGTGTTATAGGCTTGCCAAAATGTCTTTTTCCCCAATCTGGTCTGAAGCATCTACCTACGAAAACTATGATAAAAGTTCAATTATTTATTTCATGTCCAGGACTAATTTCCTCGAACGGATCGACTGACAATTCCATTTTACCGACAGGGAAGTTTTCTTAGGCGAGTTTTTGTGCGCTAAGTAATAATTGCATGCAGTTGTCAATCGGTCGCTTCCCGCCGTTAGCGCGGGTTTTGTTTTTCAGCTGCGTGCATTTCCACTAAACTCATGAATGTAATGTTGCGTATTCCCCTCCTCAAATAATGGACGCGTCTTTATGTTAAGATTTAATGTCATACGTTAGATTTACATTTCACGTGGAGTAGAATTGATATGTCCATTTAATAGTAATTAATTCATTCTTTGGTGTTTCATTTTATTGTAATATTGTTCTGAAACACACATAAATATAAAGAAAACTTATTCAGTATTGGAATGTACTAACATAACAAATAAAGTAATAACTAACCATCACAAACAATACTTTCAATAAACTATAAATTTTCTGGAGCATCGTAAAGTGTTAAATCCTAATGATATCCAGTAAAGTCTGCTTTTAAGCATGATTTAGATTGGAGTCACTTCACTCTTAAGTGCCATTCCACAAATGATGGCCAAGGATTTGAGGTGCATGAATCATATGACATATTTGTATTTATTATATTGTTTACACCACTTTTTAAGAGGTTTCCAGAGGTCTTTTTAAAGGTTTTCTAGACGTTCTTAAAACGTTTCTAGTACATTTCAAGGTTTTTAAAAACGTTTTTAAAACGTTTTAAGAACGTTCCAAACGTTTTTTTAAAGGTTTTCTGCATGTTGTAACAACGTCCACAATATATTAAGAACTTTTTCAAAAGGTTTTTTTTTACGTCTCGAGCTTCCCAAAGGTTTTTGAAGGTTTTTTGGGGGTTCTTTTAACGTTTATAAATGTTTTTAAAACGTCCAATAAAACGTTTTTAAAACGTCTAAAACCTACCACATTTTGACATCCATAAAACATTTTCACAAAACGTCCAAAAAACCAACTTGGAACGTTTTAAAAACTTTTTTAAAACGTCCGTTTGTTAATTGGGAAAACCCTACATTACTTCTGTACGAAAGGGAGTTTATATATCTTGCTTCTTCTTCAAAATTTTGAATATGTTGTTGCTAAGACTATTTTCTACAGGATCCGTATGTATTTGTTTACTTTTGCAACGGCATTGTGTTAATTTCAATACTGAAGATTAAATAATTTCAATATAGAGATCTAATTCGTCACGAGGCGCTACTGTATAGTAATGTAACACAACCCATCGCTTTTAAATGGTACAAACAGCACAAGTCAGTTCATTACCATTGACGTACGGTCCACAAGATAAACCGCTACCATGCAGACACCTCCCTTCGACCATGTAAAATAGGACACCATCCTGGTTCCCTTGTGTGCCTGGTTTATAGTCCATTTCTCTGTCTACACACACATACTCGGTTCTCTTTTGGTTGTATCGCTGTGCCATAAGGTAACCAGCATACTCCAAACGCCAATCTTCAGAAGGACACACGTTGCGGGCAGGAATCATGAGTTTGGTTGTTCGATCAGAGGGCGCCCTGCAGACTGCACAGGTTGGGGTGAGGTCATGTCGTGACCGGAGGCGTGAAGGAGCATTATCCATCTGGTATTCAGATGAATAAACCAAGGCTCGCTCAATTTGTTCGGAGGTTACTACTTCATCGTAAATAGGTTCGTCCGGCATGCAGAGATAATTGGCACCACCACCAGTGTTTATATAGTGTGCACCTCCAACAGTACCTTTAAAATCATGAAGAAATAAAATCATTAAACACAAAATATTATTATCCAAAATCTACCCATCCCTGTTCACCAAGACGAACAATAAAGGTATACTAAACCTAATACCCTTGATGTTAACTGGTGTTAAAATGACACCTAGTACGTGTGTTGAATCCGAGTTGATGGACATTGTGCCACCTTGGTATTGATAGGGTTAAGGATAAATCATAATGCACTGACCTCTATAGATTAGTTCTGCATTCTCCGGGCAATCACTACTACCCCATCGAATGTAGGTGACACCAGATTGAGATGAATTGCCTGCTGGTTGTGTGATAGGTGGACTTGTGGGATCACATGAGGGTTCTTCAACTGGGAAAATTTAAGTATACATTTTGAGAAAATATATTGAAGCTAACAAAAGAGGCTTGCATGATTAATGGTCAGCGATGATGCCTATAATATGCATGCATATTGTGTACATTATCATTGTAAGACACTGAAATTCAAAACGTTTCTCAAGTGGCATGCAGTTGAGACTATTAAAGTCAATCGAGGGATTTTTAATTTCATACCATTCTCGCATCTCCTTTTTAACTTTGTTGAGCTGTTTGTTTTCGGTATCAATTAAACCACACATATAAAAAATAATCAAAATGTGGTAATACTACTATACAGCAAGTCTTAAAGTTTACCGCGTTACTTATGCACAAACGCGTATAGCGCGTCACCTACAAAAAAAAACCTGATTGGCTGATCTTACCGTTGCTAAAATCAAGAACGTGAAATTGGCCCACAACCGTTCTTGAATTCGAAACACGGACGAGCACTTACAAAATGAGCATGCGCAGGTAAAATTTGATCTCTATTCGTTCTTGAACCCGTTCGCGATTGATTTGCGAAAGCTCACTAATATTGGAGTTTGGAACCCAACTGTTTTTCCCAGGTGCGCATTTCAATGATAAATAAATTATCCTCAGCTTATACTCCGTTGAGTTTGGTAATGTTTTCCCCCTCCTTATCTTCCCTTTATTCGATGCCGAGTGATAGTAGGGCAGGTATAGACTCTCATTTGTTAGGGAGGAGATTTGTTCCGGGAAGGGGGCCTCTTTTTGAAGAGACTTTGTGGTATTTGACTGGCCCGGAAATAGCTCTGCGGTCTTGTTTTATCTCTATTTAGGTTGGAGTCTCATTTGGTGACAAGACACGGCTTTAGTAGTGTAAAGATGTATCGTGATTTAAGGGGCTCTTGTGTGGTTTTGACAGCTTCGAAACAAATGTCAGTTTTGTTTTGAATCTGAGTTGCTTGTTTGGTTTTCGTTGCCAGGGGTTTTATTTCACGTAATTGTGAAATTGGTTCATGTTTCATTATTGTTCTGTTTATAGTATAAAATTAATCTGTTAAACGAGTTGTCGTTTCGTTTCCAAAAATATATAATTTAGGAAAGTCAATACAAATGGTGGAAAGGGAGATGAGAGGGAAAAGAAAAACACTTGGATTTGGATCATTGGTTAGTTGGTTGGGCTTGTTACTTTCATGGTTGGTTTGGGCTGATTATGGACATGTATAGTTGGTTGGGCTTGATTATCAACATGGATGGGCTTGATTACTAACATGGCTTACTGCTTAGGCTTGATCATTGACATGGATGATTGGTTGGACTTGATAATCGACATGAATGGTTGGTTGGGCTTGATTATTGGTAAAGCTGATTGCTTTGGCTTGATTATCAACATGGGGGGTTGGTTGGGCTTGATTATTGACACGGAAGGTTTGTTTCGCTGTTTTATTGAGAGCTGATGTTTTGTTCAAGCGTATTATTAATTACAATTGAGGGATTTGTTCCTTTGTTCCCTTTTTTAACTAAATGTAATCATTTTTAAGTATTCTTCCAGGAGAGGATTGGCCATGAACTGATGATCGGATCTTGGTAGGAAACCCAATCCGGAAGACGACATTTATTCACATCCTGGTTACTTGGGCTGGGATTGACTGATGGATTTGCATTGCTTTATCATGAAAAGAATATTACACATCAATATTGTTCTTACTCTTAATGAAATTGAATATCTCAAATTAAAATGAACATTGTGAATGACATGGGGATCACTCTAACACGAACATGACGAACGCTTCTTTTAATTGAATGACCCGGAAAACCTTTATAAACTACGGTATCATTCCTATAGATCAGTGTATGCATGACACGGTTACCTTTTGGTTGTGTTACTGCATCCCGTCCGTCTCGCCCGTCCCTTCCCATGATCCCTTGCGGTCCTGGAGGACCCATTGGACCCGGTACACCGGCAGGGCACTTGAAACAATGACCTGACAACGAAAATACAAGTCTCGATTAGTCATGATATGTCAGCAATCTGTATATACCAAACAATATAAAAGGATTATATGCCCGATGCTGCTTGTTGTTCCAGAAGTAAGTTTATCCGAACGAACACATAAATTTCGAATAACTGGTTCGATTCTCTCGAATGGAATTATATTCTTTCATACAAAATGGGATAGTGACATACTCGCCATTTTTGGATTGATTAATTATCTAGTTTTATCAATAACAAAGCATAATGCTTACTTTTCTTTCGAACGAAGAAGTTTTTTTTTTTCGTACACATTAAATAAATAATAATAAAAAAACTCTATATTTCAGTTTTCGATGAATGAACCCTATCCTCATCGAATCGAAACTTGATATTAATATACCTTCGGATCACGGACCAACAAAAAGGAGGACCAATTAACATTCGGACTATTTTGTAAATCAAATCTGTAATCGAAATTGAGCCTGTCAAACATATTGTGTAAATCAAGATTACATTCAATACAGGGGCCGCGGAGCGTTTTTGAAAGTGGAGGGGCTGAGCTGAAAGTGGGGGGGGGGGGCTGAACAGGCTAAAAATCACAAATGTATGGTCATTTTTGCGTTTTTGTACACGTTGGCTGAAAAAAGTGGGCGGCTGCAGCCCCCCCCCCCCCCCCCCCCCCCCCCCCCCCCCCCCCCCCGGCTCCGCGACCCCTGCAATAAGGACAATTATTCAAAATTTAAAATTTTTAAAATTCGAGCATTCTTACCTGACAACACGGGGCAGACAAACGATCCGTCTGATACTGGATTTGGTTCTGAATTATCGGACGATGGCGACGACGGTGTCGGTGATGGCGATGTCGGTGATTGAGGTGGTTTTTGGTCGACGTCCCTCTCAACTCTAGTCTTTGGAGACTCGACAAGGTTCTTCACCAATGAATTGACAACAGACTCAAGCGCAGAGAATGATTGCTATGGGAGAGAAGAGGATGAAAGATATAGTTGGCTTTACACAAATATCATGCTATTTTTAAATTTTTTTTTATTTTACTTGTCTTTTCCTCAACAGTGTTCCACAATCAAACTCAAGTCTGAAATTCATGTTGGAATCCTCTTACGTGAGTGCATGAGGTTATGTATTAAGTACGCCATAATGATGATGATGATGTTCATGATAATGATGATGACGATGTTCATGATCATCATCATCATCATCATCATCATCATCATTATCATCATTATTTTTGTTATAACATTTCAAAATTAAGCAGATGCCCGTTATTATAGGAGTACATACCTGAAGCTTGGTCACTTGGTCACGAAGTTCAATGATTTGATCCTCATCTGTTTGGGTTGGTTTGTGGACTTCACTCGCTGTAAAGTTCAACGAAAAGCAAGAAAAATGATAAGGTAAATTATTTCTGAGTGCACTGAGATAAATTGAGGTAGGATGGACAGAGGCGTCGGAAGGCTCTGAGGAGACAAAGGATTGGAGGGGCAAGCCATTGTTAACACACAATCGCTTGTCCCTACAATCTTTTGTCCCCGCAGAGCTTTCCGGTGCCTCTATAGCTCTGGGTGGGGGATTGGGTATCCCAGGCGCGGATCCAGGGGGGGGGGCGACCGGGCCCGCCCCCCCCCCTAGCAAAAAAAAATATATATAAATACGAGCGGGCCGATAGACCCGTAACCTTACCCCTATGTCTGATACAGGATGACCTCTTTGATGGCCGAAAGCAAAAAGAAAATTTAACACCTAACCCCCCCCCCCCCCAGCTTATCGCTCGGCCAGCGTTACGTGAAAAAAAAATTGAGTGTACTTTTTGGCTCGCCCGGTGTAACTGGAAAAAAAAATTGGGGTGTACCAAAATCTGAAATTCCTGGATCCGCCACTGGGTATCCGGACACCTAACAAAAATTAAGCCTCGTTTTTTTTTCTTGGAATAACCCAAAAATATAGGTTGAATAAAGCTCATCTTCATCAATATAATTATGTTCAGTAGGACTGAAGATCCTTCGCCTTCCGCGTCAGCAAAAAAAATAATAAAAAAGCCCCAGTACAAGGGCCTTTAATAATTCTTACCTTCGTTTTCTAGGTTGTCTTTCGAAAAAGTAAAACCTTGAACATATCCAGCAATAAACAGATATATTACCAACAGAAAAATGCAATACCTCTTCATATTGATATGTGGTTTTAGTCGAGGGAAGAAAATGTTACGACGACAGATATTGATACACAAAGCACACTATTATAAGCAGCCTAGTAATGTTCAAAAAGATACCTCGCACTGAACTGAGTACTGCTATTGATACAATCTCCAACTCCTTCTTACTTCGCAGCATGAAAAATGAAATAAAACACGACAATAAACAAACGAACTCTTCGTCGCACACCAAAACTAGCCCCGCCAATTTTATGACGGCCCCGCCAAGATCCAACGTACGTGACTCGGAAAGAGGAAGGATTATGACGCGAAAAAACCGACCTTCAATTCATATTTCAGTATGGATATGTGTATTTTTGAATGAATTTTTATGTATAACGTTTATAATTAAAAAAAAATATCCAATCATTTTTATTATAAATTATGATAATTATATGAATTTATTCTTAACTATAAAATGTACTTACTAGCATCTCGATCACACGATATCAATACATTTAATCATGTTTATAGTATGTCAGTACGGTCGGTCATGATTTTCACCTCGCTTGAAGCAGAGCAGAGTTAAAAAAATAAACCATCGATACCGGCATAGGTTAAAAAATAAATAAAAATATAAAATAAAATATTTGCAAATTAAAAATTAGAGATTTGCAAATAGTGTCAGTGCTAATTTACAGAGACCATGGATTTTGGATAGGAATTCACATAAGGTCATGTGTCACATATTGGGTATAGTAAAAGGGTGGAGGCGTTACATTTTGGAGGAAAATTTTTCACATTTTTCGCATAGCATGAAACAAAGTACAGTCATGAGCTATACCGAGTGAGTCAAAAAAACTTTACACCTAGAAAAATGTCAATAAAAAGAAAACCAATTTATAAACCCTAAATTATTTTACATATTCTGAAAGAGTAACTCCTCCCGCATCTTTTTGGTACCATTTTTGTGCGGTATGTCTTTACGCTTGGATGAACAAGACGCATTGTTTGCGAAATGCAAATTTCGAATTGTGCCAGGGTGGGGAGGAAATTGACAACACAAAAGCTGACAAAAAAAAGCAACTCCATCATGAATAAAATAGTATAACTTTTTAATGAAAATGTCTTCCGCTTAATAACTTGGCTTGGGTGTTGTTACACATATTTACTACATTTGTATGGAAATGAGATAAATCTGTAGAGTCAGGCATGAGTGAGCACACGTCAAAGACAAAATAATCTCTTTTCAAAAGTATTAGGAGGCCTTTTTAGGTCTGTCAGTGACAAATTTACTCTTTGATGTGTACTCATTCGTGCATTACTTGACGAGTCAATCTAATTTTCATACAAAATGTAGTCAATATGTGTAACACGTATCAGGACATCTCCCCCGGAGACGACTCCCCGGGGACAACTCCCGGAGGACAGCTCCCCCGGAGACAACTCCCGGAGGACAGACACTCCCCCGGAGGACAACACCCCCGGAGGACAGCTCCCCCGCAGGACATCTCCCCCGGAGGACAGGTCCCCCAAGGACAACTCCTCCGGAGGACATCTCCCCCGATGAAAACTCCCCCGGAGGACAAGTCCCCGGAGGACAACTCCCCCGATGAAAACTCCCCCGGAGGACAAGTCCCCCGGAGGACAACTCCCCCGGAGGACAACTCCTCTGGAGGACAACTCCCCGAGGACAACTCCCCCGGAGGACGACTCCCCCGGAGGACAACTCCCCGGAGGACGAATCCCCCGGAGGACAACTCCCCCGCAGCATAACTACCCCCGCAGGACAAGTCCCCCGGAGGACAACTCAACCATTCCGGAGAACAGATCCACATGCAGTCGTTTATTTTTGCTCCATTTAAAAAAAAAAAAATTATTTTTTTTAATTTTTTTAATTTTTTTTTTAAAAACCGAAATAGCCATTCATGGAAATACAAAATCTTTGGCAATTTTTTTTTTCTTTTTCCGGCGAAGGGTGTTAAAGTTTGGCAGCTGTAGAGGCGTGCTGCTATTGGAACCGAATTTTACCGTCAAAAAGAGAGAGAGAAGAGATATCAACTTCAATCTAAATCACCATAGGAAGATGATCTGATTAGATTTTAGAGTATGTAGGTCAATGGTCAAGCCCTAACTAGGATTTTTGCCGGGGTTCGAAATCTGAAAAAAATTAACCTTTTGAAGGGATGATTCTTGAGCGCAAAGCGCGAGCCAAAATGTTTGACTAAAAATGACCGAAGCAGTATATTTGTACTTTTATTGTTCTATTTTTGTTGTTGTTGTTCTTTTACAAACGGTGACGATCATCTTTCTTAAAAAAAAGAAAGAAAAAGAAAAGAAAGAAAAAGAGAAGAAAAAAAAAGGAAGGATTTTCAAGCGTGAATCGTCCAGTGAAAATTTTATATCAACCCTCTTCAATTATACCGACAAAAATACAGGTACATAATTTGATACAAGAGTTTTGTTTTGTTTGTTTTGGCTTGTTTTAGTAAATGTTTTACAATTATAAAAATGTTTTTATCGGATATGTTGACGGAAATACTGAAAAAACTGGTTGATATACGAGATGTTTAATTTTTCATCTACTTCTGGAGAATATTTTATACCAACACTAGTTGCAATAACCACCTCTTTTGATAGCGATGACACGCGCACTGAATGCAAAGCTTGTGGCAAGTGCATACCTTAGTGAACACCACACCAATTCACGATATAGACAATTTGTCTGTAGAATCTTAAACCCAATGACAATGAGTTGTAATACATTATTCCTTGAAAATGACAAAACAAGTGATGATGTTGAAATTGCAGTTTTGTGAATTTCTTTGGTGATAAATAAAAGAATTGTGTTTTCGGATTACTGTGAAGCTTCCTTTAGCGCTCATTCTTCATTTGGTTTAGGGTGTGATTAATATTAATTACAAGCTTCAATTAGTCGTGCGTCACCCCCCCCCCTGCTGAAGACGGACTAGAGATATGTGAGGCCAACTCGCCCTTTCGTGCTCTTTTGGTACTCCTGGTAGCAGCTCGTATTTTAACGTTCCCAATCTTAGCGATCCTTCCGTTTTTCAATATTTCTTTATATCATTGCATTCATTACATTTTCGTCCTTCTTCTTGATGGTGCCACATTTCGCTTGGTATACTCCTGCAACTGCACAACACCTAAACAAACTTTTTGAGGGAAGGATGTAAGCCCATTCATAAGATTGGAAGGGGGGGATGGTTAGCCCAATGGAATGATAGCAATTAATAGCCAACCATTCGCCATCCTCGCCTTGTGCATTAGGCAGAAGGGTTACTCATGCGAAAAAGTTAATGTAAATAATTGTAACAAAAGAAAACCAAGGGGTTGGCAATAGAAATGAATAGTTTATAAAGCATTTAAGAGTGAGTGGGAGATGTCATCCGGGGACGTTGTCCTGTGGGGGACCTATCCTCCGGGGGGAGATGTCCTCGCGGGGGACGTTGCCTCAGGGGAAGGGTTGTTCCTGCCGGGGAGGTTGTCGCTGCCGGGGGAGCTGTCCTTCGGGGTGTTGTCCTCCGGGGAGTTGTCCTCAGGGTTGTTGTCCTCGCCGGGAAGTTTGTCGCTCCCAGGGGAGTTGTCAGGGGAGTTGTCCATCCGTGGGAGTTGTACGCTGGGAAGCTGTCCCGCGGGGGGACTCGTCTTGGGGGACGCTGTCCTCCAAGGGAGAATGTCTGCGGGGGACCTGTCCTCCCGGGGGAGCTGTCCTCCGGGAGCTGTCCTCCGGGGGAGCTGTCCTCGCGGAGGCAGCGTCCTCCGGAGTTGTCCCGGGGAGTTGATCTCCGGGAGATGTCGCTAGGAACCGTTGTAACAACACCCTGCAAGTATAGCGGAAGAATTTTCTCAAAAAGTTATGCTATTTTATTCATGATGGAGTTGCTTTTTTTGGTCAGCTTTTGTTGTTTCCAATTTTCATCTCGCGACCCTGGCAACAATTCGAAAATTTGCACTGTTCGAAACATGCTTCAGTGTTCATCCAAGGCGTAAAGACATACCATACAAAAATGGTAGCCAAGAAGATGCGGGAGGAGTTTTACTCTTTCAGAATTAAGAATACATTAGGGTTTATAAAATATGTGTTTTCTTGTTTATTGACATTTTCTAGTGGTAAATTTTGGTTTTGACTCGACTCGGTATAATGTCCAAATTGTAGGTAATTTAATCAGGACTACATGTCTGTGAAGTTTCAGACTTTGTCCTGCTCATAGTTTTATAATACAAAGGATAGATTCTGAGTGCGGTAAGGTAGGGAGGGGAGGATGCCATACGGGTGGAGTGCATGTGTTAAAAGCATTAGGGAATTCAATTTTTCGTTACTTTCTTACTCCTTTGTGTTGGCATTATTACATTTGTATCCAACAGGTCTTACAGGTTGAGTGATATAGTCAATCTCTTTGGAATTTGTCTGGTTTTAGATTAATATAGTGAAGTAGATTTTCTCAAAGTCATTTAATCATTTATTAATCAATTAAAGCAGACTTCAATGCGAGGCACGCTCATAGACCATTGCATTGCCAGGATAAAAAATGTTGCAACATGCCATCTTTATAGGCATATAATTTGTGCTCTTTTTACCCATTTTTTCTTTGGATGTATACACCTAGATACAGCAAGATTGAGTGGAAACATATGTTTTTGAATATCCTTTGCGAAGTTGTTATTCAAATGTAAAGACCATGATTTTTGCTTCTTAAGCCAATTTTTTGCATCTATTTTTATTTATACGCTCTGTAGCACGGTTAAAAAGAATAATTTGTGTATTCAAGTTTATATTTGTTTTGGAAGCATAGGGTGCTTTATTAACAGAGTCCTAGAGTTGGATTTATTTTCAAGTTATGCAAACAATAAGAAATTAATTACTCTTGAAAATTGTAAAACTTTTTAAACGCATTTTTCTTGTACACCTGTAAGCTTGAATGTAACAGCTGTACAGGCAAAAGAATATGTTATCATCTTCATTACCAATCTCAGTTTACAATATATATATAGTACTTTATACATGTTTTGACTTACCAATTAAGAAAACTAGAGATGTTTGTTTGTGACAATGTACCACTTTAATAAGCAAATTGTTTGGACATGTAACGCATTTGCAGCGCCAATTCATGACCATAGCGGCCATATATGGGGGGGGGGGGAATGATTTAGCCTCAATCTTTTAAGTGATACACTGTCCGTGAGATATTTTTTTTGCGCTATAGCGGCATGATTTTGGCTCTGACTTTATTATTCTTGTATATGTTTGGCCTGCTCTTTCTTTTCGGAACCTGGCTTATATCTTGAGCATTCTCCCAACGGCGCTTCCGTGGACGTTTTCAAAAAGAGTTTTTGTCAATCCGCTGATGCCCATTTTTGTCATTTTTTCTTGCATTTTGGGGCCCGCCTTTTTGTTTTCGCCCCGCCGATCAAGCCCCCCCGCGCTCATCCTCACGCACCCAAGGACAAACGTGACTGAGGTGTAGCTGCTTATATTGTGTCTTTAAAAGTTCAAATCTTATTTGCTGGGGACAGGCTTAGGTCTCTTGTCTATAGGGAGGGTTGAAGTAAAAAAAAACGAGATTGGTGAAAATTCGGAATATTTTATTCCATCTTTATGCTGAAAACAAAAGAAATGAAAAACAACCTTTAACCCTTAAAGCGGGAGCGAACTGAGCAACATTCTCATTGACTGTGTGTTATAAATTGATAGTCTTGAAGTATGCCTTTTGAGATAACAAAATGGTGTAAAACTTAACCAACAGTTCATTTTGTTAGTGGAAAACTAAAATGTCTTGAGGGAAAAGTATGTGTTTTGATACTTGGCAACACAATTATCATGGTGTGAATTCATTGAGTAGTGAAAAGTGTGTTTTAAATCAAATGGGCCTGTATTATTAGACTATACTACTCAGGATGTTGAATTGTGGGTTAGGAATCAGGGCAGAATCGAGTAGTTGAGGACTTGAGCTGGTGCTATACAAGTCTGCTAGTTCTTACTGGATTTAAATGTCATCATTTTCCCCTTATATTTTGTTTAGCCTTGATGACAAGGCTGTAAATAGTCATTAATGATAATATTTTATTTTTTATTTATGTTTGGTTAATATTTTACAATACAATTTAGGGAAGATAGAAATTTCCATGGTGTAAAAATGAATCAAATCAATGTTGAACCCCAATCAAAATAAATTTTGACCCCTCCCCTAGACAAAAGAGTCGAGCCTGTAACCATACATATAGATTTAATTTAAAGAATAATAACAAATCTCCACCTCAGACGTGTTTCATTGGGTAGGACTGAGGGGGCCTTGTTGGGTCTCGTGAACAAAAAAGGGCCCCCAAAATAAGAAAAAATGATGAAAATTGTTATCTTCTGGGGGCGACACATTTTTTTGAAGAAAAATCCCCTGGAAGGGTTGAGGGAACGTCCAAGATATACCCAGGATCCCAGAAAGTGAAAGCGGTGACAAACACAAATTGAAGGTAGGTCACGTGGTACTGATCTATCCAATCACAACGCTTATTTTTCTACCACTATTTACTATTTATAAGTGTATCCCAGCGTTAAGGAACGACAAGAACGTTTGAGAACTACCCGTGGCAATGGCATAAACCATAAGGATCAGATATGGTTGTACTATTAGGCTTATGGTATAGGGTTAGTGTTATGACCATGACTGTGTATGTTTACAGTTAGAGGGTTAGGGTGGACGGGGTTTGAAGAGGCCCCTTCTCACATTCAATATTTCGTTGATTATTGTCCCGGGAAAAGAACGAACGAGTCAAAATCATTATATGGGGAAGGTTAAATACCTAGGCATCGTATTTATACAATTTCAATAATATATGTATTTACTTGACTTACTTTACATTGGTCTCGAGTTTCCTATTTAAAGTCTGATTATGATACCTAACGATCTAGCATCTGGTCATTTTCTCATAGGGAAGGCTATTGTTCGGATTTTTCGTTGTTCCCCCTTTTAAATTCTCTCTTTGGGGTAGGGATGGGGTGTTGCCTCATTTATTTCCCGCTGGTTTATGAAGTCGCCCCATTTGCAAAGGTTTCCTTTGACATGTTTGGTAAATTCTTTTATTTCATATTTAATTCTAATGGCATTATTTTCCCCCTCTTACAACCTCTTAATAATGAAAAGTCATTTTAAGGCCCACTACATTTTATCCAGAGAGTCATCTGCAAAAACAACAAACAAAAGTAAATGAATAAAATAAACCAAAAAACAAACAAACAAACAAAAAAGGTAAAAAATATAAGAAAGAGAATCCAGAACCTTTAAGCAAACTCCAACAAAAGCAGCATTTGATATCTATGATATATAGGAAGATCATAATGAAAGGACAGTTCAATGCACATTTTAATAAAATAATGAGTTTCCAGATTATCATACTATAGATTATCATATCATAAAAATGGTAACGTTTTGCTGATGTCAGTAGGACATAAGGGCATATTAAAGAATAAAGTTCGTGGGAAACTGATTGAGAATGTTTAGGTAGGGGGCCGTCACACTGAGGTCGTTCTATAACGTTCTATAACGTTCTTGCCCGTTCTTAAAAAATTTGCTGAACGGGCTTTGGTCGGGTTGGAACATATAACTTTGAATAATAATTTCTTGAATACGATAATAGGCAGTTCATAAATATTTCTCGTTACGTCAATTCCGTCTTTATCGCGTCCGCAATACGTTGTTATCCAGTTCAGACCGAGTAAACAGCTCGTT
>CALNVZ010003433.1:42068397-42119988 GCA_940671915.1 Paracentrotus lividus
TCGATTCACTCGTATACCGTTCGCTTAGCACGTCCATAACCGTCACTAACGTGCCTATGCGCGCTGATCCATGATAACATGTAAGGTACATGTATCCGTTACGTCCTTTTCCGTCAGAGTCCAGGACCCTACCGTTTAAGGAACCCGTGTCACTTACGTTTTATTTTAGAACTGGAAGCCATAGTACGATTTTCTTTCAAAACATGTTCAGGAAAAATCGGAATGCCTTCTCCTCGTTCACGGGCCCGTTTAACGCCAATTGATGGCGTAACCAGAATGTGTAAACGGATCTTCGTACTTAGATCCTAAAAGGTCATGTACTGACGTTACAGTCCGTGTTTATAACAAGATTGAGCCCGATTCATCTATAAGAAACCCTTCACGAGAACGACAGTGAGAACTAGGTCAGCTTTGTACGTGGCAATTATGGACAATGCCGTGCTCTGGTTCTAAAAATTGAAACGTAAAGGGGAGACGGGTTATGGCAAGTTACCGGGTCAGTGTTCAAGTTCTCAGTGTGCAGATGGAACAAGGAGAGTGGTGTGCTAATACTGCATCTAATATACAAGCCTTCAATAGCTGTTGGATGAACTGCCCTGGTCGTGAGGTTTCCGTTGTTGTGTTATTAAAAAGTAAATCAACCAAAAACCCATTCTTTATCAGTTTCAAAGTAAGCATTTTTCACAAACAATTGAAATTGTTAATAGCTACTTACAGACTGAAACTCACATTATATCTAGTTGGTATTGTAAATGATAATTACATGTATGTCACTAATTATACCCCCAGCCATGCCCCTGTAATTCTGCCTAATGACTGTGCTACAGTTGATTTCTAGTGTGATAAATCACCCATGGGTAGTTGTACACAACTACCCTTATCAACAACTTACCATGTTGAGTGTAAACCTAACTGGGCTATAAAGTCCTGAGCAGATTGAAATAGGTCTCAAGTACGTCCACACCGTGTGTACATAGATTAAGCCCGTTCTGCAATAATTTCAATATCATGGTAAGAAATTTTTCAGTGTGATAGTAGTATAAGCGAATAGATCAGCTATTTGATTGCCACACATTAATTGTTACAATTACAGAAATCTCACAACTTTTAGAATAAATACCAAAAACGGCCATTGGTCCGAAAAAGAACGCGTGCATTTGACCTAATTATTTCTGGATTAAGATGAACAACGTTCGTATACAGTTCTCAATACGTCCATCACGCCTTTGCCTCGTCTGCAGTCCGTTTGTATCTAGTTAAAATCGGGTGAAATGACGGTTTCCACGAAACAGAGCCCGTCTGAAACAATCCAAACCCGTCCCCAGTTAGTTTCAACCCGTTCTTAATCAGTTCCAACTCGTTTCCAATGCGTTTCGTCCCGACCTAACTAGTTCTGGGTCGTTTTTAATCCGTCAAAATCCGTTCTTACTCGTTCTTACGTCGACCAAACGGCCTCCAGAAAGTTCATCTCGTTCTTACTGCGTCATTATCCGTGTCTAGAACGTGTTGAACGCAAATGCGTGCCCGTTTCCCATAAAAACCCTAGCCCGTTTTTGCCAGACTTCATGGCCCGAATTCACAAAGGTGGATTCTGCAAAATCCATGGTTTCAACCCTGGGTTTAACCTAGGGTTGGACCTAGGATTTTCAATTTGGTATTCACAAAGGTGGACTCGACTGAATCCACAGATCCACATCATCATAAAACGTCATAATTTTGGTCAACTGTTGGTGAATCATAAACTGGTGGATCCGTGGAGCCGTCAATTAAAAATCCCATGGATCCACGGATCCGTGGGTTTTGCAGAATCCTCCTTTGTGAATTCGGGCCAATGTGTCTTCGTAACTTCAGGCTGATAATGAATTATACAATGCTCGTTTGTAAGACGTCCTAGCACATCTTTAGAACGATTTAAGTACGGCAATTTCGTTTGTAGTACGTCCATCTCGTTTCAGGAACGTTGCCACCCCGTTAAATTTTAGGACGAGATGGGCGCCCGATTTTTTTTAAACACTTTTTTGAAAATCCGACCGAGCTAATCCATGAAGTTCGTAAACAGATCGTAAGAAGTATTTACTACGTCCACTCAGTTTACACACAGACTATGCCCGTTCGGCAAATTTTGCAAGGATATAGTAGGAACGACCTCAGTGTGACGGGGGTATAATTACATCTTCGACCCTCCCCTTTTATTGTATGTCTCGAAGACGTCTCAGAGACGTCTGGCCACGACAGAAAAGTATCGGAGATGTATCCGCGACTAAAACAAAAAGTAACGGAGACGTCTCTGAGTGTCCAAGTCGCAGAGACGTCTCCGCGAAGTGAGATACATAACAACCATAAATGTCGATTCCAATTTACGCAAATCCAAGCAAGAGGACGCTCTTTGTAAACCGGGAGGCGGTCCACTCGGATCCCGGTCACAGAAATGGTCCCGACTACTCGACCTCTCATTATAAGTTATTATGAGTTATTATAATTTAAATATCCACCTCAATAACATACGCTGTTCGTTAAAATGGTGTAATACTTTTTCCGGCTCTAGCGACATTTTGCTCCGGCTTTAACTTCTTGAATGTTTTTGTCACCGCTTTCACTTTCCGGGAACCTGGCATTATTTTGAACGCTCCCTCAACCCTTCCCGGGGATTTTTCTTCCGAAAAGTTTGTCACCCCCAAGATGGACATTTTTGTCATTTTTTCTTATTTTGGGGGCCCCTTTTTATTTATGAGACCCATCAAGGCCCCCTCAGTCCTACCACAAGGAAACACGGCTGAGTTGTAGAGTTGTTATTGTTCTTTAAGTTAAATCTAGTTTTATGGTTATAGACTCGACTCTTTTGTCTAGGGGAGGGGTCAAAATTTATTTTGATTAGGGTTCAACATTGATTTTTATTCGTTTTTACAGCATGAAAATTTCTATCTTTCCAAAATTGTATTGTAAAATCTCAGCCAAAAATAAATAAAAATAAAATAGTATCCATAGTTACCGCTTACAACCTTGTCATCGAGGCTTTAAAAAAATTAAGGGGAAAATGAAGATAATTAAAGTTAAACGGTTGTTTTTATTTCTTTCTTTTTTTCAGTATAAAGGTGAAATAAAATATTCCGAATTTTCACAAATTACACTTTTTACTTCAACCCCTCCCCTAGAAAAGAAACCTAAGCCTGTCCCCATAAATCCAAATTCAACTTAAAGAACAATATAAACAAAACACCTCAGACGCGTTTCCTGGGGTAGGACTGAGGGGGGGGGGGGCTTGATCAGCCGGGTAAACAAAAAGGGGCCCCAAAATGAGAAGAAAAAAAATACAAAAATGGGCATCATGGGGGTTGACAAAACTTTTTTTTGAAAAAGATTATCCCTGTAAAAGGTTAGGAGAATGTTCAAGATATAGCCAGGGTCCCGAAAAGTAAAAGCAGGGACAAACATATTCAAGAATTAAAGCCGAAACAAAATCATATTGCTAGAGCGGCAAAAAAATATTCCACCTTTATGACGGACAGTGTTCGGTAACCACCTCTCGATTAGCAAAGAGCGCCCTCTCCCAGATGCTCCCATAACTTTTACTGGTAAATTATGGTTGTCTCTCCTTTCAATTAAAGCGAGAGCGAACTGATGAACACTCTCATTGACTGTGTGTTATAAATAGCTAGTTTTAAAATATATCTTTTTAGATATTAGAGTGACTAAATTAGCCTTTAATTTTATTTGAAACAAGGAAACTAAAATGTTTTGAAGGGAAAAGGACTTGCTTTGCAACTTGTTAACATTTTTTTTAGTGGTTGTAAGTTTCCTTTTTCCTTTTCAATGAATCTTAATGATTATGGATTTTTATATATTATACAGGTATGCTTTATGTATTTTTAACGATTTGGAAATAAAACATCTTTGAATTGAATTGAATTGAATTGAATTGTATGAATGTATTGAGTAGTGAGTTAATGTGTTATCATTCAAGTGGGCCTGTATTATAAGACTACACTTCTCATGATGTTGCATTATGGGTTAGGAATCAGGGCAGAATTGAGTTAGTTGAGGACTTGAGGTGGCTCCTGGACATGTTCGGGTCTCTTTCCCCCAGCCTTTTTCTCCCACCTCCCCTTTCTCTCTCTCACTGTATTTTCTCCATTAAAAAAGTGTTATATTGAATTGAATTTAATTCAACTTGATAGACATAAGCAAACATAATATTTATCTGAAGTTTGTTAACTTTTATTTCAAATTGTTTTTCATTTTTTAAGGCCTGATGAAGGTCACATGACCAAAAGCTTGTATTATGCGGCGGTCACAACCCGTCGTAGGCTACGGGGCACTTGTCATCAACGTAGCCTGCGTTGCATGTGCAATGCACGCACAGGTCCTGGGTCAACTTCTGCGATTCATGCGTTTCTGTAGTAAGGTACCTCCGCTGCACGAATTTTCTACGAAATCCATCGTAGGGAGTTGCACGTCGAAGATACGGCGAGTTGTGACCGCCGCATTAAAGGGAAAAAAGGAAAGCTACGTCTCGATTCGTTTGTTTTTATACTGTTCCTCATGAAGTTTGGATGTTTTCTTGTGTGCTCTAACAACATCTTTTTGATTTTGGGTTTGATTTCTTGAAAATGTAGGATTGCTATTGCTCTTTACGTTAAATGAAGTTTTGAGGTCACAGGTTGTGGTCTCATGTCTAGGGGAGGGGTTGAAGTAAAAAGGGAGATCCGTGAAAAATTGAAACACTATGATCAAATTCTTTATGATCAAAGGAACAAAGGAAATTAAAAACAACCACGAAGCCTTACAACCATTATCATTTTCCCCCAAATATTGCTTCAGCCTTAATGACAATGTTGTAAATGGTAACCTTAGCCTATTTTTGTATTTTCCATTATGATTTATGTATGGCTGAGATTCTGCAATACATTTTAAGGAAGATAGAAATTTTCATGTTGTAAAAAGGAATAAAATCAAATTTGAACCAAAAATCGAAATAAACTTTGACCCTTTCCCTAGGAAATGATCTAAGTCTATGACCTTAAACCTAGATTTATATCTAAAGAACAATTATAATACTGTGACCCTATACCTCAGTCGCGTTTCATGTGGTAGGACTGAAGGGGCCTTGGTCAGCCGGGTAAAAAAGGGGCCCCAAATTGAGGGGGGAAATGGCAAAAATGGGCCTTATGGCAAATGACAAACTTTTTTTGGCTGGAGAATATCCAACCTTTATGACCAACAGTGTATAAACATATGAATGAATAATTAGACATATTGAATATATCTGAATATACTCACACGTATTGAAATTGAAATTGAAATTGAAACTTTATTCACCACTTTCATAAATACATTCATAAAAACATACAAATCAAGAAATATTTCATACAAAGTATAATATTACATAATAGGGGAGGGGTTGAAGTAAAAAGGGAGATCCGTGAAAAATTGAAACACTATGATCAAATTCTTTATGATCAAAACAGAGGAAAATAAAAACAACCAATTTTCAATTCAAAGAGTGATTCTAAAAAAAAAAAAGAAGAAGGAGAATAACAATAATCGTGGGGGGGGTTGTGGCCATACTGTATGTACTGGTATGTATTCACCTGCCTCCTTCAGTGAATAAGTACCCCGAACTTTGTACTGTCATCACAAGCCAAAAGAGAAATTCAGGTTTTACAAGATGAAATCATTCAAAAGAGGCAAGTTATATATACATTTTTAATGTACTTCTTTATTCCCGCCCATCAAAAAATAAGTTGTGCTTGGCGCATATCCAAACAATGTGTTATGAAAGAGAGGTGATTTATTCAATAGAATACACGTATGAAAAAAATGTCTTTTCTTTGAGGTAAAACATGGAAGTGGTACCATGCAATGCCACGTTCGAAATACAAAAGACTAGGAGAAAAACAAATCAAATCGCATTGTTATTCCATTGGGTTGGGCAACAATGGTGCACGAATGTAGAGATAAAATGTAAGCAATGACACGTAGCCTTGAAGAAGAAAAAAACAAGAGAGAAAATGTGGGGGAAAAAAAATCAAAGATAATATCAAACCGAAACTGGCAGTGGCAAGACCCGCGGGCGGAACAAAAGATGTTACCATTTTCATGGTCAAATATTTATATATAATATAGAGGCATAACTTAATAAAACACTACCAAGTAAAAATAATTGCTGCCTGCAAGCGGAGAGATGAAAAGTGTTCTGATTCGACAACTGCAATTGATTGCCTTATTTGGTGATAGACATGGGACACTAATAAGGGACACGCCCCCCCCCCCAAAAAAAAGGAAAAAAACAAAAACAGACAAACGAATGTGAAAAACAAAATAATAGAGAAATGGGTAAGCGTATGGTAGAGAGAGAGGAAAATGAATAAGACAGCGATGTTTTTTTAATTGTTAAAGGGCCGTTGAGAAGTCACTACCTAGTTTAATAACCTGTCAATTCAAATTTGCCCAATGCCGCCCCCCCCCCCCATAGCATGAGCCAACACTTCGTCATAGGTGATAGACTAAACTTTGTATGAATTTTAGGAAATTTATATGCACATACAGGTATTCTACCTCATTCAGATACATTTTCCGGAAATCCACAAGCTCTAATAAAAACACAAACTGAATTGCAATTTAAATTCAATACTGAACATGTTAATGCCTTTGTCGTTTCCGATTCTAGTTGACTAGGACCGCTTTGCCCATTCGGCACATCCATTCGTATGTGCTCTCGGCAATATAAGCCGATCTATATATTCGTGCATTCATAATATTGTGATCTATTATATTTGTGCAATTTTTGTGCATATATGACTTGGGTGCGTTTCATACCTCCACACACAAACTAGCAGTCACCGTCCCAGGTCGCTTCGAATCGGTAAGTCATCACTTTATTCTGTGTGTTTTGGATTTTATTCAAGTGGTTTTTAATTCTAAATTCGATATGATTTTACGATTCAGTAAAAACTGCCATTTTACTTATTGTGACGGGGTAGAATGTTCGGGAAATAATGGTGTGCAACCCTTTTGAGATGGTGATGAAAAAACAGGGTATGATATTTGTATGTATATAAATCTTACCAAGGCGATTGCTAGAAAGGAAGAGAAACTTGATTTAAAAAAAAAGATAGTGAGAGTGAAATATAAACTATTATTATCTATATAGGGTACATGCAGGTAATATGGGCCCCCTAAGCTCATTTGCCTAATTTGCATAAAATTACAAAATGACACACAGTCTAATCTTTGTTTATATGAATCAATAACTACTGCTCTGACTTTTATTGTAAAGAAAAACAATTATCACCAACCCCCCTGTTTGCAATATTCAAATGTTGACGTCATTACCAAAGTGCCCATATTACCTGCATGTGCAGGTAATATGGGCACAATTGTATATAATGTATGATTTAAAAACTACAATGACTCTACCATGTCTGCAATTTGCTTAAAATGTTGAAAATCATTAACTTTAAGATATCATTTGAAATTTTAAGACCCTTCAGTAAACAATTTGATTATATATTTCATTGTTTTGTATTTTGTATATTATTCCTTTTTTTAAAAATTATTTAAAAATTATTTTCATTATACAAGTCAATATAGGCCTACAATAAGTTATTTATATTAATTATATACTGTGAATATACCCAAAAAACTCGTAGGAAAGAGATTGATGCCTCATCACAATACTAAGTACCAGAATCATTTCCGCCATTTTGGATGACCCATATTACCTGCACTAATGTTGCTGTGTCAGGCAAGCATTAAATGCCACATTGCAACCCTTCACTACAACAAATTGACCTGTACACACTAGTATGATCAAAATGAAACTATAAGCTTACTACATATACAAAACGATTGAGGTTACCCCCTCAAACATTCTTTCACCATCACATTCTGTGAAATATTAAATTTTACATCAGGGCAAAAAAATGCCGTAAGTTTTACCTACCTTGTTGGTTTTCAGCAGTTTTCTCAGAGAAATTTCGGCATCAGATGCTCTCACGACGATATATTTTCGTATACAGTTCATATGAACAACATTATGGTGCTCCCACCGGTCACCGGTCACCGGTCGACGGTCACGACATGATTTGCTTCAGGTGGCCCATATTACCTGCTGGCCCATATTACCTGCATGTACCCTAGGACGTTTTAGCCGTGTAATATTATGCCATATTGCACGGTCAAATATAAGTACTGCTTTCCACAGTTTATGCCTTCTGAATAATAATAATAATAATAATAATGGTATTGGATTGCTGTACTTCATGGGATACCGAAATATTCCAAGATTTAGGGCCAATATTGCACTCATCTTCGATTCGTGCAATATTGGCCCCCAACTCGTGGAATATTTCTGTTATCCCATTCTGAGCCATCCAATAAAATATAATTGCTCCCAAAAGTGGAATAAGGTGTTACGAGTATACACGAGTATGACAATATTATATGATTAGTTTTGGCAAACATAATTGTATAATCTCTAAAATGTTATAGATTAAACTCTTACGAACTTGTGGTGGATCCAGGTGGGGGCGTTGGACGCGCCCTTACCCTCCCTATTATTTGAAAACGGCTCATTTAAAATTTGTGACAATTATCATAATAAACACACACTTTAAGAAACTTGTATTGTATAATGTTTTTGATTTGATTTGATTTATTTATTTACCAACAACATAAAAAACAGTACAATACATTTCATAGAGCAATAATAACATTGACTGGTAAAAGGAGTCAGATAATAGCACAAGTGCTAGTCGAGCCTGACCCCTTACATCAATATTGTATAACCTACTTTTACTATAAAAGAAAGAATGATAATAGTAAATCAATAAATTTAGGTTTGTCACAACATATGATACAAGTAATATCAAAATTGTAAAACAAAAAACATGCATTTAAATGATAGTAATTTGAAAAGTTGCTCTCATTCATTGCTATGTAACAAATGTGTCGTGAGAGAATTCCTGAAAATGTTCCTGTGCTAAAACATATTATTGAGTATTTAAACAACAAGATTAAATTTTTGTGTTATATGTAATGTATTACATTTTGCCAGTTAATCACGGAACATGTCATTCCAACTCAGTCTTGTCATATACAATTCTCATAGAGAGATATAGAAACAAGGTAAAGGGGAAACAACGTACAATACTACTCTAATTATTATCTTATGGTTCTAAATGAATATATATATCTTATTGAGATATATCGAAAACACATATTGATTTCTTAAAAAAATCAAAAGACTATCCAAGTGTTGAGCGGGCCACGGTATGAACCCGTTCGGGTTCTCGTTCATGTGAATTGTTCTACGTCCTTGGTACTGCCCTGCACGTACCCATTTTTGGCTAACAATGCATTCACTTTTAACATAAACACAGATTGAATAGTAACCTAAAACTCTCTGAATTTCTTTTATTGCATTTGTATTGTACCCCGGTGCCCTTGGAACCTTAAAGCACTTCCATGACTAATGTACAGAACGTTTAAAAATCGAGAATAATTTTGATAACAATTTGCACTGTTAATTTATTCTGTGGTTATGGTCATGATGGTGCATACCTGGCCAAACTGCAAGTTTGATTGATCTGCTGTGCGTCAGCCCCAAAACTTTTTCCCTCTACATAATTGATAGACCAGTATGCCTTGAAGTTTAAATCACTTTTATGGTTGCAAATTTTGTTTAGCTTGTCATAAATTTAGTATCATGCAAGCGCGGCTCCCGGGGAGGGGCGCCTATAGTGACCGCCTAAACTAAACATTTGGCTAAATTCGGGAATTTGGGCCTTTGTCCCCCACACCTCGAAAAATAAAACAAACCTAAAATGGTGTTTTATGGATGACTGGACTGAGTGAACCCCCTTGGTTCCCGGTAAATTTTGCGCCCTAGTTTAAGATCAATATGGTTTAAATTAAACATCAACTAGGCGACCCATTCCCCCCCCCTCTCTCCCTCTTTTCTTATTCTCTCTCTCTTCTCCTCTCTCTCTCGCTCTCTCTCCTCTCTCCTTCTCTCTCTCCTTCTCTCTCCCCCTTCCCTCCCCTGTTTTACTATTCCGTCTCTCTCTCTCTCTCTCTCTCTTCTTGTCTCTGTTCTTTCTTCTCCTTGTCTTCTTGGTTCTCTGTTCTTATTCCGTCTCTCTGTCTCTTCCTTTGTCTGTTCCTCTCGATTTCTTCTGTCTTTTTTCTGTTTTCTATTTTGTTTCATCTATCTCTTCTCTCCTTTTTTTAGTTCTTCATTCTCCTTTTTAGTTCTGTTCTCTCGTTCGGTTTCTTGATCCTTGTCTTTTCTCTCTTGCGTTCTTACCCATTTCCCCCTCTCATTTCCATTGTCTCTCTTTTTTCCTTTCCCCCCTCCTCCCATTTCCCCTCTCTCCTCTTTCCCTCTTTTTCTTTCTTTTTCGTTTTCATTTCTCCCCTTTTTGACGCCCCCTTCTCTTAACCTGGAACCATGGCCCAGTGGACCCCTAGGATGCACGTATGTACACAATTTCATCATGTTAAAATTTTCTATGTATTTGATATAAAGTTTTTGAAGTGACTGTCGTGGCTATGAATTCAAATAATTGTCTCGATAAATTGGCCTTGATAGTTGAAAAGCATGAAAAGATAAAGAATGAAGACAGTAAATACATCGGAATTTTAATAGAGATACATCTTAACCAATTGATATTTCTTCCCTGCCCCCCCCCCCCGATTTTTTTATTTTTTTAAATATTTTTTTTCGTTTCTCGACACTTCATTTTGGGTAGATTTTGGGCAGGGGCTATAGGGCAAGCCCTGCTAACATGCCGGATTTTTTTTAAAGGGCTAGTGCAGGCATCTCTAGCTTAAACCCCCGAATGGATTGTATCTATGGGGTGACCAGACACATGCTCCGGTGACAATAATATTGCTCAGACTACTCAAAACTATAAAAAAAAAAAAAAAAAAAAAAAAAAAAAAAAAAAAAAAAAAAAAAAAATCATGACACTGCGAGATATTTGCTCCAAGACATTTGTTTCTCTGATATTGTTCAGTTGTTCCTCCTATTTTGTTCTTGCAACAATGATTATTCCCGTCCCTCATTATGCCCATGTAAGAAAAAGTGGTCTGACGACAAATCCTTCCCCTTCGATATTTTTGTGTTTATTTTTTGTTTATTGGGTTTTTATCAGTTATCAATTGCTGATTCTGTAACTATTTGCGAATTGAATTTGAAGAAGATTTAACTAGCGGGGGGCATTTCATGAGTGTCGAAAAGACTTTTATCCGATAAATCCTGTTAAACTGAAATCCTGAAAAACAGTTACCATAGTAAAAATTCTTTTCAGCAAATCAAACCAAGTAAGGATGTCAGACAAGAAATGTTGATATAATCAAAGCTCTCCAGGTCTGGGGGAGGCCTAACTGTCAATAGGGGTAATTTTGTCGTGTGTGTGTGGGGGGGGGGGTATTGTCGGGGTAATTATCCGGGGTAATTTCCGGAGGGTTCCTAGGGAACACCATCATTAGCCTATACACCACCATCCACGCTACGACGTCATCACCACTAAAAGTTAAACCATGATACCACAGCAGCACTATAAACACCATCACCACCATGTGCGGCACCACGTACCTCCTCAGTCACCACTTACACCTCACTGCCAAGTTACGGTTTATCTCCTTGGTCTAACAGCAGTTGATCTAAAACCCATACTAACACTTTGGTCTCATTTACAATCGGTCTAATCCTCACTTGGTCTAATGACCAATTCGTCTAATTTCCAATTCGTCATAGCCAAATTGTCTGATTGCATTTTCGTCTAATGCCCAAATCATATGATAGGCCATTTTTAAGGCTCCTGAAAGGACTTTGACCAATGGAAATTAAATAGGGACAATCATAACGGAAAGCACGAAGCCATCTCCCAAATTTTAATGAATCTAATTTTCGATTTTATGCAACCAAAGGATAAGTAATATACATTTTAAAAAAAATTAGGGTTGGCCCTCGTTGACTTGCCCACATGGTCAAACGCTGTCAAATTTTGAAGTGGAAAGTGTTTTTTTTTGGGGGGGGGGGAGCTATCACCCCCTCCCCAGGGGAGCCGGGAGTAGGCCTGTATTTGCTGTAACAACTTATTAAAATAAATATAATATCAAAATTTATGACTTCATGTTTCTTTTATTTTGATATTGTTCTGATCCGCAGGGGAAAAAAAACTGGATTCAGTATGAGGGGCACTTTCCTTGTGGGAGAAATCCGACGGGCCGTGGTGGTGGCTCTGGCGGTGCCTCTTTTGATATCTATTTTGCTCCCGGTTGCTCTCCCGTCGCAGCTGTTGTGTGAAGGTGGTCGGAGAGGACTTATTCCGGGAGACATTACGCTTGGATTTCTCTTTCCTTTCTATGCTTCAAGTGCAGACGGATTTTCATGTGGAACTGAAATAGAAGACTTCCAAACAATCCAGTTACTAGAAGCAGCGATTTATACCATCAACAACGATGATACATCGGCAACCAATGGAATCAAAATTGGTAATAGTCCCATGTTATAATTTTTGTGTCTGTGTTTTTCATCAGGTAGACATCGTAGTATGAGTGAGGTAGAGGCGTCATAGTCAGGCAGCCAGCTCGGTTTTGGTTAGCTGAACGAGGTACCAGTAGTAAAGTATTGGAATATATGGGGAGGAATCCCACATTTACTAAACCCAACGTCTGGCAGTGCATCTCTGCTGCATAAGGTCTCCACAGCCGGGGGCGTCCAAAATGAGTGCCCATTTTACAAAAAAAAATATTTTTAATAATTTGAAATCATACTGAAATCGAAAACAGTGAGAGTTTTAATGGAGAAATGTTTTTTTTCCCTTTTTAAAATAATTTTTAATAAATAGTTGTATAAAACATTGATGTTTGTAACTTTTCTAAAAACTACCTATGTGCATGTGAATGATGCTGTAAAAAGAAGGGAGTTATATCTTATTCCGATAAAGAATTATGATTAGATAAAGTCAGGAACGCAATATAGACAAAAATCAACAATTTGCCCCGTATCGAAGAAGAATCCCATACCTGTACGTGTATTAGGAAAGGCCGATATTACATGCGATAGCTTTTAGCAGACAAAACAAGTATCGAAAACTTGTACGTAATGTTCCACATTTTTGGCACTTTTGTTTGCCTACTCACAGCCATCACAATCAGCTTTCATAATACACGTGCGGGTATTGTGTTATTCTCAGTCACAGGCAAATTGTTGAATTTTGTCTATATTGCGTTCCTGACTTTATCTAATCATAATTCTTTATCGGAATAAGATATAACTCCCTTCTTTTTACAGCATCATTCACATGCACGTAGGTAGTTTTTAGAAAAGATACAAACATCAATGTTTTATACAACTTATTATGAAAAATTATTGAAAAAAGGGAAAAAAAATATTTTCGTAAAAAGTGAGAAAAAAACATTTCTTCATTAAAACTCTCACTGTTTTCGATTTCAGTATGATTTCAAATAAGCACAAGGACCATTCTGGTCACGTGTGTGACCGAATTATGCAAAATCTTGACTTTAATTGGCTATAACTCTAACAATTTTAAAAATATACTGATTTAAATGTTTATATCATGCTAATATATTTGTTGGCTATCATTTGTAAATATTTTTGGATATTTACAATATGCATGTTCAAGTCAGAGGTCAAAAGAAGTGGTCACGTGTGTGACTTCACAGAACGGCATGATTTTGAAAGTTCAATTTCATCTTGAAATTCCTGTGAGTTTTAAAATGATGAAATGGTCTTATTGCTGTGAAATATGCATTATGGACCTGTTAACCAAAAAATACCACTGGATAGGAGTAATCTCTGAAATTTCTTTTTTATCTATTATTTATATCGTGATGTCGGGTCACGTGTGTGACATTTTAGTGGGTCACGTTGTGACCTATGGCAAATTGTACAGAAAAATGAATATATTATGTATTATATACCTCATTTTAAGAATCTTTAATAATCCTGTCTTCTGATTGGTTGAAAGTGCAGTCATAATCTGACCTATGGCCGCCATAGACATTTTTCCCGGGTTTACCGGTCAATAGAACATTTTTACAGTACTTTTTGCCCATGGGCATAGTGCGATCCCCATTGTTTACGTGCAAGGCTGTGCGCATGCGCTTTACTTCAGATACCATAATTTGCGGCGCGATTTGGTCGATAATTTTAGACAACTCCGCTGCTTGTGCGTCAACGCGCGTGCGCGCAGCGTAGACAAATCTTTTTCGTCGCGCTAGAACGGATCCCAGATTTCTAGTTGAGGTTAAGCCTGAATTCCGATGACGATGTTGATCTAAACAAGCGATTTAGAGGTTAATCTGGAGGGTGCTTCCTCGGCATTTTGCAGTTAGTTGTAAGTAGAATGCAAATGTGTTGCCTGTGCATGTGGTGAGCATGCATGTGGCCTGCAGAGCCAGAGGCTCAAACTGACTTAACTTTCATGACTCTAGTCTAGGCTAGTCTAGATCTAACGTTAGGCCTATTTTAGAATCTAGATCGTAGACTTCACTTAGACTTAGTTCTAGGTCAAAATTAGACCATGTTTGTTAATATTTAGATTCGGCATATAAAATATATATTGACTGCTTTTATTTTCGGGACATGGTCGTTTCTAGACTGCTCTCGGGAATCTCCGAATCTGCCATGACCTGCGGTCTTGGGTTATAGCAGATGCGGAGATTCCCATGAGAAGTCTAGAAACGACCATGTCCCTCAAAGCAGTCAATATATCTATATTATGCAATAAATGTACATTTTGAGCAATTACTATATCTGCTGTGGTCAAAAAAATTATGAACTCAACCCCAGTCAGTCAATGGGGTGTTTTGGTAGCTGTCAAGACTGGGGGAGGGGCGGGTAGGGAGGGGGGGGCATGATGCCCCCTATAAGATCTTGGCTGTTGATCGCGCGAGCGCGCCGAAAATTTGCACAATGGTAGTGTGTGATGTAACTACAAGAAAGCACTGTTAATTTTAAAATAATAAATTTATTTTATATGAATTAATTATGCTAATTTACGCATTGCATGAAGTCATATTTTTGTTCTAATTGACAAACTACAGCTTCTGGAATGCTAAGTTTGTGTTTGCATAATCTTTATATGATTCCTAACCATTGTACTTTGAAAAAAAATTGATATCGAACCAAGTTCCTTGTGTATTTCATTGTTTTATGAATTTCTTATGTATTTCCTTGTTTTTTCGACCTTTTGTTTTGTTTGTTTTTTGTTCTTTTTGTTGTTGTTGTTGTTTTGGTTTTTTTTTGCAAAAATTATTGCAGAACCATTTTGGAGCATACTAATGCTAAAATAAATTAATTTCAGCCAATGAAAGTGAAATAATCAGAATTTATGACCGCCCCCACCCAGCGGGTCACGTGTGTGACCAATTTGTTTGCTAATTAATAATCAAATTAAAACTTGTCATGGATTCATATTTAGTGAGATGTAAGGTACATTAAATCTAGCTTTAAAAAAATAATTATAATAATACCAGAGCCATGGTTAATACGGGGCATAAACTTTTTGTGTTTTCTGGTTACTTGTGTGTGACATTTTGAGGGCAATTAATTTCCAGTGTTGATTATCTTGATATAATCAATTTAACAACATTATTTTTTGGGGTTCGATTAAAAGGAATAGAGGTAAATAATAATATAATGACAGTAATCCAAGTAAGGAATTCAGCATATCCATTCTAGTCAGGGTTAAAAAAAAAAGATATTTTATTTACCGTTTTTCCATTTAATTACCATTTATGTTAATTTATGCAAATGAGCATGAAAAATTGCAAAAATCACGAAAAAACATCAGTTCATGAAACTTCAGACATTGCTCTATTTGAATACGCAGCTTAAAATCAAAAAGCAAAAATTTATTTGTCCCCAAAAGGTTCACATTTCAAAGAATGGCCGAATAGCCTGGTCCCTTTTTTAAGGCATGACCATAGTTGGTCACACACGTGACCCGTGGGTCACGTGTGTGACCAATTTCAAAGTTAATTAATAACTAAATTAAAAGCTATCATGGCTTCATATTTGGTGAGATGCAAGGCACATATCTAGCTTTGGAGAAAAAATTGTAATAATAATAGAACCATAGTTTTTGGGGGGCGTTAACTTTTCGTGTTTTGGGGTCACGTGTGTGACATTTGATGGCAATGAATTTCTTTAGTTAATAATTTTAAAACAGTCAATTCAACACCATTATTTTTCATTTAAATTTAAAGGAATGAAGTTAAAAAAGGGTATAATGACAATAATCAAAGCAAGGAGACCAGCATATACAATTAAGTCAGGGTCAAACAAATGATATTTTACGTACCATTTTTATATTCAAATTTTTTGCATGTTAATTTATGCAAATGAGCATGAAAAATTTGTAAAATTAATATAAAAAATGCATTTCATGAAACGTTCAAGACAATGCTCATAAAGCCCAGCGCACACATTGCGATTGCGATTGCACTAAGATCCGATTGCAACAAATGCAGTGTGTGCGCCAACTGCAACACGCTGCAACTGCGATGCGATGTGTGCAGAAGAATCGCAGACCCAAATCTCAGACATATGACATGTTCAAATCTTCCTGCGATTTTCCTGCGATTTTGATAATTTCAGCCAATCAGATTGGCTAGAGATGAAGGTTGTATTACTGCGCTGCCTGCGCGTAAAAGAGGGGTACCAAGGTGATATGCAGCGCCTGTTGCAATGTGTGCGCTGGCCTGCGATGCGATTGCACTGCGATGCGATTGGCAATTTGTTGCAATCGGATCTTAGTGCAATCGCATCGCAATGTGTGCGCTGGGCTAAGAATGTGCAGCTTAAAAACAAAAAGGACAAACTTTATTTTTTCCAAAAAAGGTTCACTTTTCAAAGAATCGCCCACAACGTTACAATTTAATACTCTTTATTTTGACATCAAATTAAGTGTTTAGAAAATGACTTTTGCTATTTTTATAAAAAAAAAATTTTTTTTGTAAAATTGGCACTCATTTTGGACGCCCCCGGCTGTGGAGGACCTTATGCAGCAGAGATGCACTGCCAGACGTTGGGTTTAGTAAATGTGGGATTCCTCCCCATAATTCCAATACTTTACTACTGTACCTCGTTCAGCTAACCAAAACCGAGCTGGCTGCCTGACTATCACCATATCAGTTCGCATTCATATTCGTGAGAAGTATTTGGTTGATATCACTCTTCTTATTACAAACCCATACATGACCAGCGTTATCATAGAAATGAATATTGAAAGGCATCAACCAAGGGTAATTGATCTCAATTTCAGCATTTTACAAAATTTGGTTGGTTCCCTTTCTAAAGTTCTGAAATGGAAAGTAAAGTGAATTGGGCTGGAGGGGGGGGGTCTCCAATATTAGATACTTTTTAGAGTAGAATTTCAAACCTTTTTAGAACACATGCCCTCTTTAATTTGCTTTTGGGCCTCTTCCATTAGTAGGAAAGCACCACTACACAGCAGTTCCCTTGCCTTGCATTTGCAAGCTATTCGAGAATATGGCGGCCCCCCCCCCCCAAAAAAAAAAAGTGGTCCACTAGGAGCATGCCTGATTTTCACAATTTTTTTTGTTGTAAATTCTAAAAGCACATGTGATTAAAAAGATGTGATTAAAGTTTTCTACAGAAGGTGGGGAACCCATCTGAGAAGCAAACATTGGTGCTCAACATGCTCCCCCCCCCCCTCATTGGTGCTTGAACTTTTTCAAGGGTATGTGTGGGTTTTTATGCCTCCGCCACCGAATGTGGTGCCGGAGGCATTATGTTTTCGGTTTGTCCGTCCTCCGTACGTCTGTCCCGTTTCGTTCTCGCGATAACTTAAAAGAACCGTTTGACGGATCATTTCAAACTTGGATCATGTATGCATATGGTTAGGGACAATGATCTGATTACACTTTTGGGTCATTAGGTCAAAGGTCAAGGTCACAGAGGTCATTGTATGCATGAAAAATGGCCCGTTCTCGCCATAACTTAAAAACCGTTTGACGGGTCAACTCAAACTGGTAATGTGTGCTATGTGGAGGGCGCAATGAACTGATTAGATTTTTAGGTCATGAGGTCAAAGGTCAAAGGTCACAGATGTCATTGTATACATGAAAATGGTTCGTTTCTCGCAATAACTTAAGAACGGTTTGACGGGTCAACTTCAAACTTGGATCATGTATGCATATGGTAGGGACAATGAACTGATTAGAATTTGGGGTCATTAGGTCAAAGGTCACAGAGGTCATTGTGTACATGAAAATGGCTCGTTCTTTGCGATAACTTAAGAACGTTTGAGGGATAAACTTGAAACTTGGGTCATATGTTGCATATATGAGGGTCAATAAACTTATTAGATTTTAGGGTCATGAGGTCAAAGGTCACAGGTCATTGTGTACGTTGAAAATGGCTCTCGTTCTTGCCGATAACTTAAGAACCGTTTGAGGGATCAACTTCAACTTGGATCATATTACATATGGAGGGACAATGAACTTATCAGATTTTGGGTTCATGAGGTCAAAGGTCACAGAAGGTCATTGTGTACATGAAAATGGCTTGTTCTCGCAATAAACTTAAAAACCGTTTGACGATCAATTTCAAACTTGGGTCATATGTGCATATGTGTAGGGACAATGAATTTATTATATTTTGAGGTCATGAAGTCAAAGGTCAAGGGTCACAGACGTCATTGTATACATGAAAATGGCAAGTTCTTGCTGTAACTTCTGAACCGTTTTTATGGATCAACTTCAAACTTGGTCATATGGGAGGAAAGATGAACTGATTAGATTTTTGAGGTCAGACATCAAAGTCACTGGTTATTTATGTAAATGACTCGTTTGTGCAATTTCTGAAGGACCTTTGACAGATCAACTTAAACATGTTTATCCTTTTTATTACATCAGTAGCCATCCTTCCTGAGTTGAAATAATTCTGATGATACAACTTTAATAGATTGGGGTCAATATCTCAAAGATGTCATGGTATAAATGGATGTAAAATACTCAACATGCGCATGCCTTTTTTTCCGAATGTGGCAATACGGAGGCATGCCTTCCGACGTGCGCAGTTGAAGATATCTTAGTTTTTCTTTTGATTGCAATATGAAACCATTTTTTTTTTTTTTTTAAATCTAACCTCAAGTAGATCTAGATCTACAAAGTTCCTGAAATCATAAGGCAAGAGGGATATATATTTTATTTTTCAAAATTGGGACCCAGCTGACAAGGGGTTATGGGGCATTCCCGAAAGTGCCCAATTAGGAGCCAAAAATAACAAACTTGATAAGAGACATACTTTGTGAAAATGAATGTGCAGATATTCAAATAGGGTATGTAGACCTATCTGATAGAGGGACAATGGGACCAGACCCTAAACCCCACCCCTCCCAGTAGAGTAACAACTGTAATTTTTACCCTTTTTTCACCTTTGTCCAAAAAAATATATAATTTCTCAAGAACATACATTGCACAAACACTATTTATTGTATTGTATTAGTGTCCTGCCAATGCAGTAAAGAAAGGGGCTTTTTGACAGACCAGTGCTGACTTGGCTACTTTATGATAGTAATTTTTTTTAAAATAGATCTAGTAAAATACTAAAGTAATGATAATTCAATTTTATTTTGATAGGATTGGATGCATGGGACACTTGCAATTCAGGACAAGGGGCCGTGGAGAGAACTATGGAATATCTTGGAGATAGAACACCGACCAGACAAACTACTACACCAGTGTGTAGTAATGCTGCATTTAAACCAAGTAAGATTGTAGATAGATTACATAACCCAATCCAAGTCACTGAGTACGTGAAAAAAAGCTCACATAATATGCCAAATGTGTTAAATCCACTTTTGATCAAAATTTACTTTTGAGCCACATCAGACATCGGAGTCACGTCAGACCATTGTTTAGGTATAAAGGTTGTTAAGTTTGAGAGCAATTCTTTCTCGGAAATAACAAAAATTGATTTAGCCATTTAGGTATCATTGCTCAAATTCTTTGCAGTAAGTCTATCTTTTCAGGCATACTTACACATGTTATATAACTGATGTTTCTTGAGTATAAATGTCTCATTACCATTTCACTGAATATTAATTTATCCTTTTTATCAGGGGCCGCGGAGCGTTTGTGAAAGTGGAGGGGCTGAGTCGAAAGTGGGGGGGGGGGGGGGGCTGAACAGGCTAAAAATCACAAATGTATGGTCATTTTTGCGTTTTTGTACACGTTGGCTGAAAAAGTGGGTGGGGGCTCCGCGGCCCCTGTTTATAGCAATCTGCACCTCACATTTTCTTCTATTTTTTCTCAGTTGTCATCGGTCACCTAGGCAACGACGAAGGACCAGCTGTTTCGTCTCTTCTCACTGATGCTAGAGTACCGATCATTAGTTATGCTGCAACTCAAGCTACGCTCACAACGGATGAGGAATATGCTTTCTTCTCCCGGAACATCCCCTCAGATGACGACATTGCAAGAGTAAGAAATATTTTTTTAATTCAACCTGTTGAAGACTAGTGCCAAGTATACCCGGGCCTGTATCCGTTGAAATTATTTATATATTGCAAAATTGGCTTGTCATCAACAGGTTAAAAATACAGGTGGTACTCTGGAGCGAAGCATGAGTCTCAAGTCTGTGCAAAGCTATTGTCCTTTTGTCTGATGTGGACTGATCCACCAGACAAAAGAATCGCGCAATAGGTTTGCACGAAGTTGCGATGCATACAAACTCGGTCCTCAGTTTCGAATATGGGCCAATGTGTCCAGGTTTCACAATTTCTACACATTTGGTCTGTATTAAAATTTATAAGATAGGTGAATAGAGCCCATGGATATGTTTCATTGTTGTAACATATTGAGGATTTTTGATCATTTGACATAAATTTCAGTTACTCTGAGTAGTGCTAAAAGTTGAACTACCAGGTATTTAATTGTGTCCATTTGTATTTCTTATACATTTTGTGTTGATGTTACTTGACCTGTATCCACAAACATCACAGAATATATATTGAAATTTTTGTGTTACATAATTTGCATTTAGGCATTGGTTGGCATTCTGAAGAGAATGGGTTGGACTTACATCGCTATGGTAACCACGGACAACTCGGAGGAGAGGTCGGCTGGTCTGACTTTCCAGGATATTGCAGAATCAAACGGTATCTGTGTGGCCATTTCAGAGACTTTACCAGAGGGAACCACTGATGCAATGGTTTTTGATCAGGTCGTGGCTGATATCAGTGCCAAGCCTAATGCCAAGGTCGTGGTGCTGTTCACATCTTCTGATCTTGCGCTAGGGCTCTACGGAGCAGCGGATAGATCAAGTGTAGAGGTCCAGTGGGTGAGTTGTAAGGATCAAAGAACAAGAAACTGGACGGATGGGAAAAGTGGGAGAAAGAGAGATATATAGAGGAAGATGATGAGAGAGGAGGGAAGGAAGAAATGAAATCAGTATGAGAGAGAAAGGAAAAGAGGAAGAGAGAGAGAGAGAGAGAGAGAGAATCTAAGAGAGAAAAAATAGGCCTTGGTTGATATTGGTGAAAAGCCTAATATGGAGATCGTGATGATGTTCACATCTTCTGATCTTGCTTTAGGACTCTATGGAGCAGCGGATAGATCTAGTGCAGAGGTCCCGTGGGTGAGTTGTATTGATTAAAAAAAAAAACAAAAAAAAAACCAGAACAGATAAAGAGAGTATGAATTAGAGAGGTATATAGAGAGGGAGACAGAGAGAAAATGCTCCAAATTTGAAAATGCTCCAAAGAGAGGAGGGAGGGAAGAGATAAGACAGTATGACGCAGAAAGGAATAACTAGGAAGAGATGAAGGAAAGGAAGAGAGAGAGCGAGAGAGAGAGAGAGAGAAGAGAGAGATAGAGAGAGAGAGAGGGGGGGGGGGTAGTGAAGAAGGCAGAGAAAGAGAAAGGCAGGAAAGGGGGAAGGTAAAAATAGAGGAAGACTGGAGGATAGTGAGAAAGAGTTTACATTTTGCCCATACTGCACAATGTATTATATTGTATGATCTTTTTATTGAAGAAGAGAGCAAATGATTATTCACAACATATTGAACAGTAAATGAAATTAATGAAGGGAAATGTACAATGTATGATAATAGATGTGAAAATGATTTAAGAGTGAGAAAGAGATAGGATTTGCAAATTCAAATAATCTGAGTGATGTTATATTTTTTATTTCTGTATTCCTAGGTGCTTGGACATAGGGCTCTGTATGATCAGTCTAGTCTTGACCAACAGCCACTGATCACCAGAGGTTTGCTTGGTGTTCTCCAGGACAGCTACACACCTACTGACGTCTTCAACTCCGACTTTGACAACTACTTTAAGGGCCTAACACCAGGCGGGGTCAATGCTACAATCAATCCATGGTTCCTAGAATTCTACCAAGACTTGCTCGGGTAATCTTCTTTTGTATGAGGTAGTAGTCTTTTACCTTAAGGTGTGTATCCAGGATTTGGCTTCCAGGAGGCCCGACATGTTTTTAATTTTGGCGCCCCCAGTGGCGGATCGAGAATGGTACACTCAATTTTTTTTTCATTACACCGGGCGAGCTGGTGTAACGGGAAAAGAAAATTCAGCCTTCGGGCATCATCGGGGTAGGGTTAAGTCGTTCTGACGTATTAAGATTATTCTCTCAATTTTTTTTGTTTATTTTATTTTTTTTGCTTTTTGACTAATTTGGGGCTCCTAAGTTAAGGGTAAATTTGGCGCCCCTTACTTTAAGGTCGGTTTGGCACCCCGATAGCATTACGTCAATCCCTCGTTTGCAAGCCTCCCTGACTTTTCAGTCCTTATTCAGGTATCAGACCCCCTTATAAGAAATCCTCGTTTGAAACTATTTCCAAGCACTATCGGCCCTGCATGGCCAGATAATCCCTGTTATCAAACTTTGCAACTCCACAGGCCAGCTTGAGCGTTGAGCCAGGGGTAAAAGATAAACAACAGCTGGGATGTTACGTAATAGTAGCTCTGCCTATGAGTAGGCCCTTAAAAATAAAGTGATTGTATTTGATATATTTCAAGTTTTCACAGGCATATTATATTTAGAAATCAAATGTTAATTCGTTTTCAATTTCAAACGAAGAAAATCCTCCTCGGAATAAGGAAAGTACAAGAATAAAAAAATAATAAAAATGTATCGATACAGACATCTTTATCGTTTAATGTAAACAATGTTGGCCCCCAGTTGTGACCTTGGGTGACCACTGTTTGGACCGAGGTCAAGGAACAGATGTTTTTTTGATAGATATCTGATTGAGGTGTTTGTCACACCAGGGTCTCCTCTCACGTCCCTGGTCACACTTGGAAAAGAGAACTAATATAGTGTTGCAAGAAGGGGGTATACTGTCTTCAAACGGACTGCGTTCGTCATGAGTGTCGGTTTGGCACCCCTCCAGGGTCAGTTTGGCACCCCCTTGTGAAATTCCATGTATTGAGTTCGTTATTGCGATATCTCAAGAACCATTTGAGATATGAGCTTCAAATGTAAAGGGAATATTTATTGCCATATATAGATGATCTGATTATAATTATGGAATATGTAGGTAAAAGGTCAAGGGTCACAGAGGTCAAATTGTGAAATTCCATGTTTTGAGTTAGTGATTGCCATATGAAGACAATCTTATCAGATTTTGGAGTATGTAGGTCAAAAATTTAGGAGGGATTATGATCTAAGAATGTTTGGTGTCACAAGGTCAAAAGTCAAGGTCAAAGATGTGTTTATTTGAAGGAAAACGAATAGATTAATGTGCTATATATTTCTGATATGGCAATGGCGGAGGCATATACATGTATTTCGACTATGCGCGGTTGAGGATTCATCTTGTTTTGTTTTCATTTATAGGGTGGGCCATAAAGACAGGTTTGGCAGTACCAGAAAACCATGGTGGCAATTTCCAGTGATTTCATGACCCTTGGACTTTTTTAAAGAAAATGTTTAAAACATATTTGTCTTTCTTAAAAATCATTTCATGACACATTGCATCTAAGTTGGGCTAAAATGTATGTAATATTTTGACAGGTAAATGGACCCCCACCCCCCCCCCCAAAAAAAAAGAGAGAGCAAACAAATACTGCTACTGCTGCTGTGATACACGTATATCCAAATTATCAATCTGTTTTATATGCTACAAATTGTAAATGTTCACTGCATGCAATGCAACCCATGGTTTGAAAAGTAATTTTAAGTGCAATAAATATTTCCATTCAAAGACCTAAAGAAAGTCATTAATTCCTTCTGTGTGATTGTTTTACATGTATAATATTTCAGATGTGACTTTGAGGTGGCGAGTGGTGGAAGACCATTGTGTACGGTTGCAGACCTCCTGGATTACGCTGACAACTATGTGCGTAGTCCCTATTATGAAGGTATGTATGTCGATTTTAGGACAGCTTCCCCTGACAACAACGGTTTATATCCACTTGGTCTACTAGCAGTTGGTCCAATTCTCTGATTGTCTAATGCCACATCGGCTAAACCCATTTCGTCTACTAAAAATTTGGTTTAATTTCCCTTTGGTCTAATACATACGTGGTCTACTTATCACTTGGTCTGATATCCACTTGGTCAAAGGTCGTTTCATGTAATTTCCTTTTGGTCTAATTGTTTTTTCGACTAATTCCGAAGTGAATATTTGGTCTATTACCATTTTGTTACAGGAAGTGACCAAGTAGTGATAGACCAAGTGGATATTAGACGAAATGGATATTAGACTAAATGGGAATTATACAAAATGATAAACAGGTGAAGTAAATGGCAATTAGACGAACTGGTTGTAGACGAAATGGAATTAAACCATGTGGGATAAATACTCCCAGATATGGTGTATTTCTATACTATAGCTTTATTTAATGACATTGATATAATGCATTTTGTCTCTTCACTATCAAGATGAATTTTTTTTTTTTTTTTTGTTTTGTTGATCTTGACATTTTGGAAAGGATTGACCTAAACGAGTCAATTGCTTTTGTTTCACCCTGACATACAGTTGCATACCTACTTCTTATTTTGAATACAATTTTCTGGTATTTTAATTTATAATAATAGTAATTTTAGAAAATAAAGTGCTATATCCTTTAGCCAAAATGCTTGGGCACTTTGCGACATAATCCATAGTCATCTCAATAATTTTAAAGATATGTTCAAAACAACCAATAAGTTGCCAGAATTGATTTTTTTTTTGGCTTTTTATGTTTTCTGAAAGTACAGATTTCAAGCTTTCTAATGATATCAAACACTTCACGTTAAAAGAATATCAATGCTTTCCTATGCAAATGGGGGGGGGAGGGAGGTGCTGAACAGGCTAAAAATCACAAATCTACATGTATGGTTATTTTGGCATTAATTTGGCCTTTCTCTTACTATTTTCTCTATCGTTCTTCTATTTGCAACTTATTGCTGGTTTTAAGGCAGTGGGTCACATATGAAACTATGTAAAACATTAATAAAAATTTAAAGGTGATTTGAAAAAAGGAATTGTCATCAATAACTGTATATATTGTCACATTGCCAAATTTTAAATATACTTCAAGTAAATTTTCATTTCAATTTAATTGGATTGAAGGTGTCAAGGCTGCTGTAGAGATAGCAGTATCAGCCATCCGTAGCCTCCAGGAGATGAAGTGCCCCGGGATGATGGGTATTTGTGGAGATCTCTTGGCTTCTACACCTCAAGATTGGCTAGATGCAGTGAGATCACAACAAGCCTTTAGGCAGGACGGAAGCATGTCAAACACTAGGCTTAACATCTACAACATGAAGGGGTTAGGTGATGGGTACGCACTCCAAAATGTGAGTAGGAAAAAACAGAATAGAGCACAACAAATGGGAATTGATTATTAGACCAAATCATATTGAGCTCCCTTGATATGATTTGGTCCAATAATTATTTATTAATATTTATTTGCTGTACATTGACAAAAGTTATTTTCTAAACATCCTAAAAACAACTTTTTGATCATCAAATTGGCACCAGATTAACGTTTATTTCTCTCCTCCAACCATAAAACAAAATGAATAAATGGCACTTTATCAATGAAAATAACAAATTAATTCACCAAAAAAATTGCCAATTGGTTCAAGAAATTAGTGGTACATTTTTCTTTACATCTGCATTTAAGACTTTCCATGATTTTTCTTTATCTGTTGGAGAACCGTTTAATGTACCATACCATGAATAACATAAAACAAAATGAATAAATGGCACTTTATCAATGAAAATAACGACTTAATTCATCCAAAAAAAAATTTCAATTGGTTCAAGAATTAGTGGTACATTTTTCTTTGCATTTCCAATTCAAGAATTTCCATGATTTTTCTTTATTAATTGAAGAACTGTTTAATGTGCCATACCATGAATAAATGAACATTTATCATTGATTTTTGCTCTTTTGGCTTAAATACGAATCAAGTGATTATGAATATTGCCATCAAAGCATCACAGAAACGATATACAAGTATTAACCTCTTGCTTTCAATTTGCTTTGAATGGAATCACAGAAATGAGAGAAATCATAAACCACTTCAATTAGTTACTAGGAATAGATTTGTTGTTAGAAAAAATAGTGTTACATCTTATATATCAAAGAGATTGTGTACCGATGATCACTAAATATGTAATTTCTTATTGTGTCATTTAGGTACATGATACTGGTAGATCAATTTGTGCTGAGTAGTTGAAAATTTGTGTTGGAATGTTTGGCGTTGGGATGTAAATCAATAAAGATTTTGCGTTATTTGCCTTAAAATGTATGAGTTGTCTCTAGGCATGAACCTATGACCTTAGTATTTGTAGTCAAGTGTTGACCTTTCCACCATGACACCCATGAACAAATTTCTTGCTTCTAAAATACATTTGAGTGGTTCAGCTCCATACATTTGTACATGTACCATAAGAAAGTTGTGTAGCTAATATCTATCCATCCATGGACATGTATTTGGTCCATTTTCAATTTTTCAAATCAATTTATTTATTATTCATGCATAAAAACATAAATTCACATGTTGACAATGATAAAAAATAGATGAAAGGATACCTTTAAAAAAAAGCATGAAACTTGTACTACAGAAAGCACCTGAAAAAAAAATTAAATGATACATTTTATAATGATAACTAAAATATGTGTTTTGATTGCATATATGCAATGCTATTTATCACCAGTTTTAATAGTCAACTCTGAGGTTCTGGACAGAAATTTTTAAAAACCATAATTTTTTTCACCAAGACAAAATTTGATGAAAAATATTTCTTCAGTTATTTTGAAAAATGTTACAAAGGAACAACATACATTGCTTGTTTGAGTGTATGATATTAGGTACACACATCTGTAAGAATACAATGAGTACATGTTAATGTTAATAGGGTTCAGTGAGTTCTCGGGCCTCTTTAGGAATGCTGTACAAATTGTGAGACATAATGCATTTTATTTAAACTTCCAAGTCAAGTGTGTACTGAGTGGCAATACAATAAAAAAAAATTCCCCAAATAAATTTGTTTTTGGATCGCAGCAAAAATATGGGTCAAAGTATTTTTTTATGTTTTGGGTTGAATTGAATTCTGTTCTAAAAAGTGTACATATTTATTCTTGTAAAGATATTTAGTCAAAAGAGGAACTTCTGTAAAATAACATGAAATCACTGAGTGAAGTTACATTATGTTGGAGAGTGGAAAATGAAATGAAGAGAAAGAACAGAAGAAAAAAGCTGACTGAATGATACTGATGACTTGCACAAATTCTATACAGTTAGTTATTGTTTACAAATTTATGACGCATGAGGAATTGGAATATTTTTTATTTGTTTGCTGTTTTCAAAGAACATTTTTTATTTTGTTTGATGCAAAGTAACCAAATATTGTGTTGGCAGAGAGTATAATTCATAATATTCTACTCTCAAGTTGTTGGGTGCCATTTCTTCCTATTATGGTGGCATCTTTAACCCTTTAGCACCTAGAGACTGCGTGAAAAGAGTCAATTTACTCACTAGCGGGAAGGGTTATGCTGTGTTTCAATCACGTTTTTCCAATAAGAATAGCTCCTAAAAAATATTTTCTTGTGTAGAATCGGACAGCACACATCCAATGAGTAATCCACAAGAAGTATGGGCATGCTTAATCACATATTTTTGATACAAAGTTTACTAAAGCGTGCTTAAGACGGGCGGTTTGGGGCGGTTTAGTGAGTAAGCTGAGGGGCGGTCTCGGGCGGTGTAGGTGCTAAAGGGTTAAACTATTTTGTTCTGAAATCTAGTGTGTTGAAGGAAATTCATTGTGTACAATGATCATTGTCTCTTCAATATGATTCATACACAAATTAATTTTAAATTTCAAAAGTTGAACAAATTGTGTCAATTTTAGTGTGGGCAGGAAGTACATTTGTACAATTCACTGAATTCTTTTTTCAAGCATTTTACAACTACACGTTTCTTCCTTTTATTGTGGCGTCCTGAAACTATCGTTATATGAAATCCATTGTATTGAAGGATATTATGGATATTTTTGGATATTGTTTGTATTGTTCTGTATGTATAATCCATAGGTCCTACATTTATTTTTGATTCACAGCTGGTAGAACTCATTGAGTCAACAGGTTACAAAACAAACAGACCCATACTGGCCAGGGGTTGCTATTAGACTATCCTTGAAGGTCACACATGTAGGCTTTGTCTGGACTCTGAAATTTTGAAAGAAAAGAAAAACAGGCCCGTAAACTACATGTTGTAGCATGAAAGACAGAGTTATATTCATAACACAGTGCAAATAGTTGTTCCCTGTACAGTGATCTTTATTCACATATTTTTCATTTATATTTACAGTATTTATTAGTCTTTTTAAAGTAGAGTAGCCCCATCATTGTTTTTGATAGAGTCCTCCAACAAAATACCAAGATAGCAAGTGTAGTGTATACTGATATAAAACATAAAGAGGGATTTCACGGGGCATGCGGCTGATTTGCAAATGGTGCGAAAAGCTTTTGCTGCATAAAAAGCGCAGTTGGACTTCGACATTCTATCCTTCAAAAATCGTTTGCTTGCCCTGTGAAAACCCCACTTAACCCTAATACTCCTGGGGTATTTTGATCCTTGTCATTCCGGGGTGGGGGGGGAGGGGGGGGTAAAGATCTTGGCCGCGGATCGCGCGATCGCGGCAAAAATTTACACGATGGTAGAGAATGATGTAGTGTACATGGTTGCATAGGTAAATTTCACTATTTATATGAATTAATTATGCTAATTTATTCTTGAAATCATACTTTTTGCTCTAATTCACTAAATAAAGCTCCTAGAATGCTAATTTTTTTTAAAAATATTCTTTATAGCATTCCTAACAACTGTGAATGAAAAAATTCCGGTACCAAGATCGACTTCTTATGTATTTTATTGTGTTTTGAATTTCTTATGTATTTCTTTGTTTTTCGACTTTTTTTATTTTTCTTTGTTTTTTGGTCAAAATTGATTGCAGAATCTTTTTGAAGCTTATTCATGCTAAAATAAATTAATTTTAGCCAATGAAATTGAAAATAATCATATTTTTGTGAATTACTTGAGAAAACTCTATTTGCATTGACTTTGTACACTAAATCACGTTTTTGAGTGGTTTTTGGTCTGATGGATATTTTTGAAAATCGTGCAGCGTCGTAACCATATGCCCGATTTTTGCGAAAATGGTTTCAAAACATGCGCAAGACTTGCAAATAAAAAGTCAGTGAGCGGCGTGGTCAAAAAATTTTGCGCGGCAGATTTATCGCAAAAAATGTTGGGAGTATTAGGGTTTAACTGGAAAACATTTTTGATCAATAGAAAAGGGGGATAGTAAAGATTAACACAATACAATGGACCATCTGAGGGATTGGAGCAAATATGGTACCTGCAAACAAAAAAAAGGTGTGACATTTATTGTATTATTTTTGGTAATGCATTATCAGGTTGGCTCATGGCAGGATGGTTCGTTGACCTTTGACCCAGCCAATGTAGACTCATGGACAGGAGTTTTGAATCAACCAGTGATGTCTATGTGTGGAGTACCATGTCTTGATCCAGCTTGCAGTGCAATAACAACCAACAATACCATGGTGAGAAGTCTATCATGTCTCCCTGTTTCTGTCTAATATTTCCCCCTATGATGAATTGCCTGCTTTTTTATTCCAAAGAATAATGTTCATTTTTAAAAATCATTTTAAAAATCATTTCTTTGTGATTTCTTGCAAAAAAACACAGTTTTTCTTGAGGTATGTGTAGGCTTGTGTCGTACATTTTATAGTGCCCCAAGAGGTATGGTAATTGAGATATTTTGACATATTCTCAACATTGCACTCCAACTAAACATGAATGAAGTGGGCAAGGGGGGGGGGCACTGATCTACAATGTAGTTTGAAGGCATATGTGTAGCCCATGAGGCCGAGGATTTTCCCACCAGGCCAAGAGTCCACAAGGCCGAGTATTTTTCCACAAGGCCGATTTTTGTAATATAGTATTTTCTTTAATTAGGATGTTTGTCTGTTGATTTATACGATATAAGAAAGATCGGCCTCATTGATTCGCATCCTCGTGGACCCTCGGTCTCGTGAGCCCTTGGCCTTGTGGGTCCTTGGCCTTGTGTACCCTTGGCCTCGTGGGAAAATCCTCAGACTCGTGGACCCTTGGCCTCATGGGAAGACCCCGCCCTAGGGGTCAAATGGCCAGCCCCATTATTTCATACGTGTAGTCTGAGGTTTGAGCAAGTAGGTCTATGCACCTCTTGCTTTATTTTTTTTAAGGATTTATGTAAATATGTTGGTACATCACTGTATTGAGAACTGATAATTGAACAATAAACGAATAAGGATAATTATAATAATAATAATTGACAATCATTGATATTTACATACTTTCCTGAAGTGGAAAATAGAGCATATCCATGCACTTTCAATTTTTCAAACATTCAAGTAAGAGCGAAACATGCATTTTGGTGTCAATATTTTCAAGTAATGTGTTGATACTTGGAAATCCTCTCCTACCTGCCAGGAAGGAATAGCCTTGATGTAATGTACAATGTAATTTGAGAAACAAACGGAAATGTATATTTCATGTAAACAGTCAAAGACCTTTTTCTTGTCTGATTTTTTCTTCACTTTATTCTGTTGAAAAAGGTTTTGTTTTGTGTGATGCAAACAACTGAAATGATCTTCCTTTCAACCAATTTCAATATAAAGGGACTGCTCTAGGGACTATTATTTTACAGCATGTCTTATAAAAAATGGCAAGGCTGGTAAAAAAAAATGCTGTATAGTTTTTATTGTATAGCGGTGCAAACATCATAAAAATCATAAAATTATGCCGTTTTGAGTTCCCCTGCCTGTTCAAAATCATGACAATTTCTGTACGCAACCCCCCCCCCCCCCCCCCCCCCCCCCCCCCACTCAAGGGGTCAACCATACACGTATGCTCATTCCGGATTCTTAGAGATACCCCTATCAGTCGGGAGGCTGTGTCAAAATTTCCCTCCTATTACAGGCTTTTGGAGGGGAAGCCTATAGAATTACCCCCTTTTCCCAGGTTTTTGGACTATATTCGGGACCTTATTTCTAATTTCTACCCCTAATTAAAGAATAGGTCAGGGTAAAAATGCTAAAAGCCCTCTATTTCAATGATTTGTCAGGGTTTATCCCCTGACCTGAGCCCCTAAAATATACCCCTTTTCCGGAGAAATTGGGAACACGCATACATGTATGGTTGACCGCCTGAGTGGGGGGGGGGGGGGGGGGGCGGGTACGCAAACAGTTTCTGTTTTGCAAAATGTTGAAATTTGCCTCCTTTGATTAAAAGTGCATGTAGTTTCCAATAAGTTTTGCCAACAGATACCAAACTAAACTAATAAAAGTAACCTGGAGATATATGAAAGTGTTTTTAAACACTTAAAAGTTTGATTCTTAAATTTACCTCCTGTGTTATACTTCCTAGTCAGACATGTTTATAACACACCTTCCTTAAACGGATAAATGATTATAAGAAGGAAGGAAATAAAGAAGGAGGGAAGGAAGGAAAGGATCTATTCTTTATCATGTTTATTTATTGATATGAATTGTTGTAACAGGGCATTTGTCTTTAAAGTCCAATTTTAAGTTTTTGTAGATAAAAAAATGATAGATAATGATAGAAACATGTCAGTTCAGGTTTAACCCAAGTTTGTCAATAAGGAGAGCAATGATACAGTCTTAAAGTTTAAATTGTTTTTACATGTATGTCACTTGTTCCTTTTCATGTTTTTTGTTGAAAAAAATATGCTGTAGAGTTTGTTCTAAATGCACTGGAATCAAATTATTTTTGGGGAAAAAAAGTAAAATATTTTTTGGAAGAAAATTTTGAAGGGGATGGTGGAGTGGGGTCTTATACCCTCCCCCTGGAGATAATAGGGTGAAATTATTACACATTTATCATTGTTTTTTGCATCATTTATACCAGAAATGTGTTACCAAGTAACAAAAGGAGTACAATGCCCTTCAGTACATTCCTGTTTTGAGATAGATATGCATTTATACATGTAGGCTAATTTAAACTGAACTGTTCATAGTCATCTTTGGTAGGCTTGAGCGGATGGTGCACCTTTAATTGCTTGCATTCTATTCCCATTCCTTTCTGTTGCCAGGCATACATGGGTGGTGACATCATCTTAGGCGGACTCTTCTCCGTACATTCCTGGAGCGAAACCAACCAAGCATGCGGAACGATCCGTAGAGAGGGTATACTCTATCTAGAAGCCATGCTCTATGCTCTTGATCAAATCAACAGCGATTCTACCTTACTCCCGGGACTCACTTTAGGCCTTGACGGTTTAGACACGTGCTCAAACCCGAGAGTAGCTGGTATGTATCAGACCTACAGCCTCAAATTGGCAACACTTCTCTCTCCTCTCTCATGGAATACTGTATAAGCCAATATTTTCACGTACAAATATTTTTCGCGATTTTGGACTAGTTTGGGAAATTCGCGAGAGCAAAATTTCGCGATTTTGGTGATGATTTTCATTACTATAAATAGCTGGAAATTTTCGCAATGACTGACTCGCGAAATTCGCAAAAATAAAGTCACTGCAAAAATAACCACTTTTACAGTACTGTATACGCCATATATTTCGGATCCATATATTTTCACGATTTTTCTTCAAGATGGGGCCTTCGTGAGAGTATATTTTTGACAATTTACTGTATTTGCATTCGCTTTGTACATAAATATTAGGAAGTGAAAAGTTTTGTGTTCAGTAATTCGCGAAATTCGCAAAAATGAAACCACTTTGAAATATTCAGTGTATACAGTGCTACATTGTATTTCTAAGAATATATATGCTTTTCATGATTTATAAATTACTAAAAGGAGAATGAAACCCAAATGATCACTACATGTTCATGAGATGTCGATCCACGTTGAAATTGATTGAATTTTACTCAATTCCCCAGAAACAATATTATACCTTTTATCAGTTATATTGCAAAAACAGTTGAATGTCTCCATTGCTCATGAATGTATTTAATTTTTTAGTGAATCAGTCAATTCGACTTTAGCCTGCATGTACGTATCAGGACAATTACCCCCTGGACAATTACCCAATGTCAACTACCCCCCCCCCAAAAAAAAAAAAAAATAGGGTAAAGGTTAGGTGCAGAGTAAAGTGTAGTTGTCCAGGGGGTAATTGTCCAGGGGGTAGTTGTCCTTGAACCCTGCATGTAGTGTCAATTCAGCAGCAATCTCCTCTCAATTAATAAACATGTATGAGTTGTGTCCTCCGGGGCCTCTGCCACCTGTCTTTAAATATAAAAAAGAAATTTTTGAATGCTCTACCGTATTCTAACAGGAGAAGCAACACAGGATTTCATCACCGAGGCAGAGTTCGGTGCAAGCGGCTCCGGAAAAAGGATCCGGGATGGCGTCGAGCAGCTCGTCTACGGCGTCATTGGCCCCGAAGGAGACGACGAAGTAGCCACAGTCAACCGCATCCTCTCCTTCTACGGCATCCCTCTCATAGCGTACGATTCCTACGATAGCTCACTCTCCAACTCAATCTCTGCCCCCAACCTGGCTCGCGTGACCCCGAACACCTACGCTGACACTATCCCTTTGGCTCGAGCTCTGGGACAAAGGGGGATCCGCTACGTTCAGATGCTCTATACAAGCACATTCTCATCTGCTAGATCGGTCTTTAACAGCATTGGCAGACAAGTAAGGAATCTTAATACATCTAAAGACACTTTCCAACCTGAGATGAGGTTAGATTGGATACAAATCTAGAAAAGATTTAAAGAAAAATGGTTATGAAAGCCAATGCTCTCATTATAATGACATTTGAAACAAGTTTTTGTTACAAGGCAGTTCTCCCAGTAATGTACATTAAAACATTACAAAAAAATAATGCAGTAAAAACATAACCCCAAAAAATCTTTAAATTTGCTTTGTGTGAATTTCCCCAACTAGCCCAAAATCACAAAATTTGTGGCTTATACAGGATACCATGGACAAAAAGTATAAAATATAAATGCATTTTGAATCGGCATTCTTCATGGAAAAGTTCTCCATTTAAATATCATATGACATCATGCATTGTAATCATGTTGCCAATTCACAAATTGTCTTTATCATTAGTGATTTTCCCCCTATATTTCTACAGAACTCTGTGTGTGTAGCTCAATCCTTATCTGTCAACTCAAACACCGATTGGGAGGATGTCTTCTTAAGATTAGCCTCCAGGTCTGAGGCTAATTTCATTGTACTTCTAGCGGAACCCACGATCATCCAGACCTTTATGTCAGAGCTAGAGGCAAGGAACCTTGTAGGACAGTATCATTTGGTTGGAAATGGTCTATTTCCTTTGGAAGACTTTCTCCAGAATAAAAACGCAATCAGAGGTTAGTGTAGACAGTATCACTCAGTTGGTTACAATCTCTTTCCTTTGGAAGATTTTCTCCAGAATAAAAACGCAATCAGAGGTTAGTGTAGACAGTAATACTTGGTTGGTAATGGTCTCTTTCCTTCGGAGGACATTCTCCAGAATACCAATGCAATACTAGGTTAGCGTAGACAGTATCATTTGGTTGGAAATGGTCTCTTTCCTTTGGAAGACTTTCTCCAGAATAAAAACGCAATCAGAGGTTAGTGCAGACAGTATCACTTGATTGGTAATGATCTTTTTTGTTTGGAGGAATTTCTGCAGAATACCAGTACAATCAGAGGTTAGCGTAGACAGTATCACTTGATTGGTAATGATCTTTTTTGTTTGGAGGAATTTCTGCAGAATACCAGTACAATACTAGGTTAGTGTAGACAGTATCATTTGGTTGGAAATGGTCTCTTTCCTTTGGAAGACTTTCTCCAGAATAAAAACGCAATCAGAGGTTAGTGTAGACAGTAATACTTGGTTGGTAATGGTCTCTTTCCTTCGGAGGACATTCTCCAGAATAAAAACGCAATCAGAGGTTAGTGTAGACAGTATCACTCAGTTGGTTACAATCTCTTTCCTTTGGAAGATTTTCTCCAGAATAAAAACGCAATCAGAGGTTAGTGTAGACAGTATCATTTAGTTGGTAATGGTCTGTTTCCTTTGGAAGACTTTCTCCAGAATAAAAACGCATTATAGGTTAGTGGAGATTCTCCTTAAAGTTAAGGATGCACATACAAAATGTTGTGCTTAAATTCATTTAAGCATATAGCACTTAAGCTACAGTCACACAGACACTTATGTTGAGTTACATCCAAAAAATCTTTTTATTTCTGAGGATCCCCACGGATGCCTTCCCATCATAGTCAGCAGTGGAAATAATGGTAATGTTGTTCATCCAATAAAACAAAGAAATACATGAGAAATAATAGAATAGAAGATGAAATAAGTATAAAACAACAAAAACTTAAGTGTCTGTGTGACTGTAGCATATGAGGATGTTCTTTTGCAACAGGGCAGCTAATTTGTCAAAGCTACCTGTGAATTTTATTTTATTTTATTTTTTTTAGACTATTGAGACAAAATAAATTCACGTTACAAGTAGATTTATTGTGATGCTCAAAAAAATCTTCTTCACGATAATGATGCTATAAGAGGTTTGTTTGGATGCTCTTAAAAGATCTATTATCTAATTCAAAAAGATCTGAAAGCTGTGTAGGTGGAATGTTAAACATTATGAAAAATATATGAAAGCTCACTTGGTTGGAGTGCCCGTAAAAAGGCAGCCTTTCTTGCTTTCATGAACGGGAGGTCGTGAGTTTGATTCCAGTCCGAGTCGTACCAAAGACTCAGTAGCGGACGCAGCCTGATTTCACACAATGAAAGTATCGGGCCCATGCGTAAACATAATAGAGCCGCCATTGTCCCTAGACAATTGGGCCCGAGAAATGTATTCAATTCGGATACCGTAGATCCGCACCTGAGACTTACAAAAATGGTACCTAAAGCTGCCTTTTAACAAGGAGCTTGGGGGTAATAATAACATATATCATGTTATGCAGGAACTGTAGCGGCTACCCTGGGTAAATAAAACGATATTATTATTATTGTTGTTATTATGTCAATTACCAATTATCTAAATTATCTATTGGCAATGATGTCATCAACTACATGCAGTTGTATTATGAATTTATTATATGCTGTTATTGAAGTATCTGGCTTAAGCATTTATACTTGGTTTTATTATCATTATTATTATTGGTGTTGTCAATAGGCCTAATCCAAGTCAGCAGGCGGACACGCACCTTCCAGCAACCTTTTGTGGCTCATATGACAAGCTTGCGACCAGAGATCAATGTGAGGAATCCGTGGTTTGCAGAGTTTTGGATGGATCATTTTCAATGTGAACTGCCGGGATATGAGTCTGCCTTCACTACCCCGTGCACAGGTCAGGGTTAATTCGAGAGATGCTCTGTAATTTTAGCTGCAGTACACAATGCAAGCTGGTGGCAAATATGTGCATTTACGCTTCTTTCACTGCAATGCATGATGGGAGAGAAATCTAGCCAGTCGGCTGATTGCACTCCTCACCACTGTGTGACAATTTTACAGTATCAATGCAAGTTAAAAAAAAATAAATATATTTTCACCAATGTCCTACACTCTATCCACGAATCCTTTCTTACAAACGATATATCCATTAAGTTGTATGAAAATAGTCATATTTTACATTGAGCCACAAAATGAATATGGCAAAAAGTGAATTTCTGATAGAGTTTACAATATGCTTACACACGCGATTATGAGCAGATTAGACTAAAATTTCGTCCCATCATGCATTGTGATGTAAGAACCGTAAAGACATGTATTATTGGGTCATGCTGTTATGTGGTCTAGTTATAATAACTGAACAGTTAAATACACCTTTTAACTAGTATGGTCAGGACATTAGCAACGGGGGATTACTGTCTGATGTGTTTCGGAGCATTGCTATTTTGTTTGATGGACAAATCTATGCTCATTACGAAAATTCTTGTTTAAACCAGGAAGCTTTCTAGAACCCCAATTTTGAGTTCCAATCCACCCCTTCACTATCCTGATATCAGCAATCCTTTCCAGGGATGGTAATCCTTAAGTAAACAAATACACACTCCCCAGATAAAATCCACCTTCCCCCAAGGAGAAGTTGCCTGGCAGAGCTGGCAGCGAGAGAGGAAGAGAGAGAGAGAGAGGTATTATAAAAGGAAAGAAAAAGAAGAAAGAGGAAAGAACTTACAATAGAAAACAGAAGAAAGAAGAAAAACAATGAAATACATGAGATAAAACAAAGAGATACTTTAGGAAGGAAAAGGAAAGAAAAGCGTCAGGAAAGTGATAGGAGAAAGAATGGGAAAAAAAGAGGATGAAAGAGAACAAAAAGGAACAAAAATCGCCTGATCATGATTATTTCTGTCACATTTTGCAAGACAGTTTTGGGTTTTTTTTTTTTTTTTTTTTTTTAATTTCTGAATTCGCTAATTGTGGGTCATTGCGCTTTGTTCAAAATTTCAATTTGATCTTCATCTAAATTTGAAATCACTTTTTGATATGATAATGTCTTTAAAACAAATGGAATAAAAATTCACTATTCATAGATTTCTTTCAGCCAGGGAGTAATCAGAGTTTGTTTAAACTATTACGTAAGATGAACAGCTGCAATCCTACACCATGCTCTGCTGTGTCTAGCTACTTTTCTGATGATTCAAGACTTCTTGGGTGAATTAAAAAAAAATAATAATATTTCGCTAATTGTGGGTCATTTCGCCTCGTTTAAAATTTCATGTTGATCTTCATCTAAATTTGTAATCACTTTTGGATATGATAATGTCTTAAAACAAATGGAATACAAATTTACTATTCCTAGATTTCCTTCAGCCAGGAAGCACTTAAAAGTTTGTTTATACTGTTACGTAAGATGAACAGCTGCAATCTAACTCCACGCTGTGGTCATCACCCTGTTGCAGTGGTTGTGGTTTGTTATCAGCTCTTATCAGCCGTCAGCCCACCCCTCCCCAGTTTAAACGAGAGAAATGCAAAACTCTCCCAAAATTTGAAAGTGGGGTGATGAAAACCCCGGTAGATCTCCCATTGACATAACATGCAAAGCAATAGGGTTCCTGTGTTATAGCTGCCAGGGTTTATTTTAAACGGAGGAATCACGTAATGTGATTTTATCGTTTCTAATGTCCTGACATTTAGGTTCAGGCTCGACTCGATAAAAAGTGTCTTTTATTGTGGAGTTATCACTAGAATCATACGGATTGTTTAAATATTAGAACTAAGTGTTACAAGAACTTAACCCTTTAGCACCTAGAGACTGCGTTAAAAGTGTCAGTTTACTCACTAGCGGAAAGAGTTATGCTGTGTTTCAATCACGTTTTTCCAATAAGAATAACTCTTAAAACATATTTTCTTGTGCCGAATCGGACAGCACACATCCAGTGGGTAATCCACAAGAAGTATGGGCATGTTTCATCACATATTTTTGATACAACCTTGACTAAAGCGTGCTTAAGACGGGCGGTCTCGGGCGGTTTAGGTGCTAAAGGGTTAACAATATCAGTAACCAGTGAATCCTAGGTTAAAGTAATGTAGTTAATTCATTCAATTCAAATTTTGAGCCAGAATTCCTGATGTTGTTTTGGTGTACCCATAGGAAGTGAAGCCCTGACCCCCGATGATATCTTCGACTCAACCGTAGCTGATGTTGTGGACGCAACGTACACCATGGCAAGGGCCCTTCACGATCTCCAGCAATCCAAGTGTCCTGCGTCTAATCAACTCTGTCCTGATATGATTGCCAGCCAGGGAAGTGAACTGTTCCAGATGATCATCATTCAGATATTTACCAGTCCGTTTGATCAAGAGCTGATCCGATTCAATCCAATCGGAGACGTGGTGGCCAATTTTTATATCTATAACTACCAGCTCTCCGGAAATTCTCTGAGCCCTGTTCAGGTAAGAAGTCAATACACTCGGTTTGTACCCACTTGGTCTAACAACAGTTGGTCCAATTCTCAGGTTGCCTAATCCCAAATGGGCTAAATTCATAAGGTCTACTAACGGTTTGGTCTAACTTGTAATTGGTCTAATACATACTTCGTCTAATTCTCACTTGGTTTAATGGCCACTTGGTTTAATAGCCAACTTGTCCAATAGCCAAATGGTCTAATTGCATTTTCGTCTACAGTAATTCCCAAATTGATATTTGGTCTACTACCAGTCTGTTGCAGGATTTGACTAAGTTGTGTTAGACCAATTGGACTTTAAACTTAATGGACATTAGACCAAATGGGAATTAGACGTAATGGTAATTAGGCAAAGTGGCATTTCGTCCATAAGGTAATTAGACAAACTGATTGTAGACGAAATGACTTAGACCATGTGGGACGAGACCAAACGAGCCTAAGTCAAAGTGGATTTAGACCTATTGGCAATTCACAGTTTTCGAGACGGAGCCTATTACTTTGGTATAACAACATTTGGTTGTAGTGAAGATGTATTGAAAGTTCGCATCTACTGGGAATATTTGAAATTAGAGAATTGCTCTGTTATGATGAATCTTGCAGGAGTAGACTATAATATGTACAATAGTACTACAGTATGCATATTTAGTTTTGATTATATCTATAAATATACTGACTAAAATATGCACCAGATTGCAGCATCAAAACCTGAAATAAAACGGCAGAGCTTCCTACCGTGGAAGAACGGGGGGGTCGGGATACCCTCTTCAACAGTGGCTCACTCTAAACTACTGTACAGTGTGTTCCTAAAAAAAGAGGACCGAAGTTCAAAGGTCAGTCATTCCAAAAGTATATGGTTTAATTCTTGTCGATTTGTTCTAGAATATAGTAACTATCAGCTTTAATTTGGACATTGGACGTCTAAATTGTAATGGGTCACAGAGTTAGGGTCCTTTGAAGGTAATAGTACAAACCCGTTTTTTCCAAGTTTTGGTTTTTGGGGTACGAAACAAAATTTTGTTTAGTTTTTGGTTTTCACATCGTTTTGGGGTATTTTTTCACAACAGGTTCAATGAAATTCAATCTCATTTTCCAAAGGACCACTGGCAATGAGATGGGTTACTATTATGGGCCTCTGGAGTCGTGGTGACGTCGTGGTGACGTCTCCTGAGACTTCAGGGGTCGTGGGTAAATCGAACAAAAGTCTGAAAAATTGTCAATCCTGTTCGATTTCTTTTAATCGCTAGAAGTTCCGACAAATTTCTGAGAGTCGTGGATACTTCGTGCATATTTAGGGGACGTCGTGGCAACCCACCGAGACGTCACAGAGACTTGCTTGCGTCTGAAGAAGTCTATTAAAATATGAACATGTTTGACATTTGTTTGGTTTTCTCGCGACTTCTGGAGACTCAGGATCCGTCGCAGTGACCTCTCCGAGAGTCCAGAGACTCATAATTAAGAACGCATCTCATTACCAGTGAGAAATCCACTTAGCAAAGAGATGACATTTCATTGAAACTTGCTGAAAGAGATCCAATGCACCATTACTTAAGAAAGGTTTGTTTCATACCCGAAAAACCACAAACTTGGAAAAAACGGGTTTTGTACCTATCGCCTTCAAAGACCTAACTCTGTGACCCATTACACTTTGGACGTCAGCAATGTCTCAATTAAAGCTGATGAGTTACTTAATATTTTAGTAACGATCCAAAGAATAAACCATATACTTTTGGAATGACTGACCTTTGAACTTTGGTCCTCTTTTTTTAGGAACACACTGTATAAGTGGTTATTTTTATAGTGGATTTATTTTCCTGAATTTCGCGAGTCCATCTTTGCGAAAATATCTACTTCAATATAAAGCTATTTACCATAATGAAAACATCACAAATATCGTGAAATTATCCAGTATTGAATTTCCCCAACCAGTGCAAAAATCGCAAAAATATCTGTACGCGGAAAAAATATGGCCTTATACTGTAGTATATCTCAGGTTTGGCAGCCCTGTTAAGAGTTAAGAGGTCGTAAAATTGATAAATATTAAACAACTATCTGCATGTGCCATAATCTTGTACTGTATATTCTGAATATTTCGCGGTGGTTTTAATTCGCGAATTTCGCGACTTACTGAACGCCAAATTTTACTTCCTGATATTTCTGTATTTAAGTGAATGCAAAAATTCCCAGTCTTGAAGGAAAATCCTGAAAATATATTGTGTATATTGTACATGTATAAGGCATAATTATTATTAAAATTAGAAATGGTAGATATCATCAAAATCACATACTGTATTCGCTGATATTTTTGCGTGATTAATTTTTTTGCGCTGAGCGGCCTCAAAACATATTCACGGGTTGTTAAAATCGCGATGCATTTACTTAAGAACACTTTTAAACCCATTCAAAATGTGCATAAGAAAGCATACTCATATATTCGCATGTTTTTAAGTTCACGCTTGCCGATATATGCGCAAAATCCCCGAAAATTATTGTACCGCGAATATTTCCACGAATACAGTAATGCAAGCGTCACTGACTTCTTTTTTTTACTTTACATCCTCCTTGATTTAGATTGCCAGCTATGTCTCCTATGCCTTTAGCGATACGAACGAGGACGTGATCGTGTATAATGAGAATGGTGTGGCAGTGACGAACCCCGTTAGTAATTGTTCTGGTCTATGTGACGAATGCAATACGATTGATAAAGGAGACACAGCGTATATACAAGGAGATATATGGATAGGAGGTATGTCTAACTGGCAAATTGCCATTTGGTCTAAACCCAATTTGACTATTGTCCATTTGGTTTCTTCCCACATACTGTATTCGCTGTTATTTTCGCGCGATTAATTTTTCGCGCTGACCAGCCTCAAAGAATGTTCACAGATTCTTGAATTTGTGCTGCATTTTAGTAAGCATGCAATTGAATGCACCCCAAAAAAAAGCATGCTCATAAATTCACGCGTTTTTAAATTCGCGACTGCCGATCTTCCAGCGAAATCCACAAAAATTAATGTACCGCAAATATTTCCACGATTACAGTAGTCTAATTCCATTTTGTCTACGTACAAACAAATAGTCTAATTTAATACCTCTTGGTCTAAGTACCACTTTACCTATTTACCATTTCGTCTAATTCCCATTTTTTCTTGTGTCCAGTTCGTCTAATGTCCATGCCGTCTTTCACCACTAGGTCAATTCCAGTAACCAACTGGTAATAAAGTGCTGGACATGTGACTTTGACTTTTTTTTTTTTTTCATTTTTCTTGAATTTTCCTGTAGGTTTCTTCAGTATCTCTGAAGAGGCTGAGGATCAGTACACATGCACAGGTCGTGTGAGCACTTACAACATGCAGCTCTTGGAAGCGTTCCTTTTTGCTGTAGATATGGTCAACAACGACAATAGCGTCCTCCAGAATTTCAGACTGGGCGCCGTCGGCTTTGATACGTGCGGAAGCGCTGATAAAGCCCGTCGTGAGGTGTCCAACTACGTTGGTGGCACTGTGGAGTACAGGACAGGTTACTTCCCGACAAGTGTGAGCATCGCAGGGGTGATTGGAGGACAGACCAGCGATACGTCTCTTGCGATTGCAGACGTCCTGAACGGCTTGATGGTGAACCAGATCAGCTTTGGTGCTTCCACCACCGAATTGAGCGATGACTCGGACTATCCATATTTTCTTCGAACTTTACCTTCGGATGCTCAGCAAGCCAAAGCGTTGGTGGATCTGATTTCAAGATTTGATTGGTCTTACGTGTCTGTCGTTTACTCCCAAAATGCTTACGGAAATGATATCAATGAGCAATTTGGGCGGTGTGCACGGGATGCAGGTATCTGCATCGCTATGGCTCTAGGTGTTCCGTCAAGAGGAGTGGTGAACTACCTTGATATTGTCTCTCAACTTGTGTCTAATCCTCAGTCGAAAGTAGTGGTTCTTCTCACATCCGACGTCCATACCAAGGGTGTCCTGGAGGCCGCTGAGGTTTCTGGAGCCTTTGACTTGCAGTGGATAGGTGGAGATACCTGGGGCAATCGCAAGGATATCACAGCTAATGCAACCACGGTGGCCAAAGGGACTCTCATCGTTGAGCTGCAGGACAGCATTGTCCAAGGTTTTGAAGAGTTCTTTACCCGTCACACCAGTTACAGCAACAACCGCAACCCCTGGTGGCAGGACTACATCATGGAGACTTTCCAGTGCCAGATCAGCGGTAGACCTTATCGCTTTGACACCCCATGCACTCCTGGCTTCCTGGACTTCAGCGATAAGTTTAGCCAGGCTCCGGAAGTTGGATACGTAGTCAACGCAGTCATGGCTTTTGCTGTGGGTGTTGATGAAGCGATAAAAAGCTTGTGTCCAAACCTGCTGCAGTATGAGATCTGTCAGGATATCTACAGCAATCCATCCATTCTTCATGATCATATCAGAAGGGCCAGCTTCATTGGAGCCGATGGGAGGCAGTTCATGTTTGATGACCAAGGCGACGGTGAACCCAGATATAATATAATCAACCTGGATAATAACCTCGCTTATACATGGGTATTTATCTCATCTCAACATTTTCATTCAGTTTAAATTCCTTGTACAGTACCATTTCCTATGAAGAAACTGTATGTTATTAAAAGTTTAGATATTTTGTTGGGGTTGAGGCAGTAGGATAATTCCAGAATAAAGGAATATATTTTGATAGATTTAATATAAATCTTGGAACAAGTAGTAATGTTCATAATGTAGAAAGAAATGTACATTGTGCATATGATGTGTATTTTTTACATGGGAACAAAGGTAAATTGACTACTTGCATGAATATTGCATATGCATTTGCATTTGTAGAACTCTTTATAAACACTATTGATAATGGATGTTTCAACAATAGATATTTTTGTTTATTTGAAATGGGAGTTAAATTTTCTTTTATCAGGTTGGAACATGGGTGTCGGGTGTACTTGACATTTCCGAGGACGTTGAATTCTTCAATAACCTAGAAAAAGTCAACTCTCTTCAGAGTAACTGCTCTGGCCGTTGCGCCGAATGCTCACAAGCATCAGCCACCCGTCCAACAATGATCACACGAGGGGGTGAGCTGCAGATCGCGGCTTTGTTTGCTGCCCACAATCAGCCCCAGGACATCAGCACCGACTGTGGGTCACTGCGGGTTGAAGGGGTCGTTGAAGCGGAAGCCTTGCTCTACGCCATCAACGACATTAACTCAAAGAACAGTATCCTACCTGGTGTAACTCTTGGAACAACGACGTTAGATACGTGTGAGAGTGTTAGCCGTGGAGTGAGCGAGCTCTCCTATTTCTTGAGCGGTGGGTTCACAGAGAATCACCAGCCTTGGTACCAGGTTGCTGGGGTCTTAAGCGGTGGAAGACCAGATCTGATATCTAATACTGCTACGGTCTCACAGGAATATCAATATACCCAGGTAAGATTCTTGTTATCTGTTGATCAACCTTGGTACCAGATAAGCTCAGTATTGTGTCCTGGAAGATTTTAAAGGGAAATTAACCCTTCAGAAAACTTTGGCTTCAATGAATAGAGACAAACCAGCATGGGTAGAATCTAAAAGTTTCTGAAAATTCAGCCAATGAATTATATATATAGAGATATATATATATACACAGTGTGTTCCTAAAAAAAGGTAAACGAAGTTCAAAGGTCAGTCATTTAAAAAATACATGATTTATTTGAGACGTTGCTTACGTCCATATTGTCAAGGCTCACATCGTTATGGTCCTTTGAAGGTGCAAGGTACAAAACCCACTTTTTCCAAGTTTTTCGTTTGTAGGGTACGAAACGAACCGTTCGTAATTTCTTGGTTTCATCTTTTTGATTTTTTTTGGCACAAAGTTTCAATGAAATGTAATCTCATTTGCCAAAGGACCTATCTCACTGGCAATGAGATGGGTTCGCAATTATGGTGACGTCTTCTAAGACTTTGAGGTGTTGTGAGAAAATCAAACAAAAGTCTAAAAAACTGTCAAACCTGTTTGATTTCTTTTAATCGCTAGCAAGTCCCGACAACATCTCTGCGACGTCGTGGACTTAGGGGATGTCGCGTCAACCCCGCAGAGACTTGCTCGCATCTGATATAAGTCTACTAAAAGATTGAACATGTTTGACATTTGCTTGGTTTTCTCGCGACTTTATGGAGACTCAGGAGACGTCGCGACGACCTCTCCGAGACTCCAGAGACTCATAAGCGAGAACGCATCTCATTACCAGTGAGAAATCCACTTTGAAACTTACTGAAGAAGATCCTATGACAACAACTACTTTAAAAAGGTTTGTTTCATACCCTAAAAACCAAAAACCTGGAAAAAGTGGTTTTGTACCTTGCACCTTCAAAGGACCCTAACTCTGTGACCCATGACAGTTTGGACGTAATCAATGTCTCAAATGAAAGCTGATGAGTTACCTAGTATTTTAGTAAACAAATCACAAGAATTAATCATGTATTCTTTAAATGACTGACCTTTGAACTTCGGTTACCTTTTTTTAGGAACACACTGTATATATATATATACATGTAAGGGAGACTGCGTTGCCAATGGGAGATTTCTTTTATCATCAGAGATCTCGACTTTCAAATGCTCCTGACTTCCATATTTTTAATCTCAATTTTACCGAATCTTCAATGATGTGCTTATTTGATATTTCTGCATCCAGAGTAAAACAACCGCCTTTAATGGGTCAATTCTCCCATAATACTGCTATTGTCTGTCAGAAATATCAATAGTCAAACTGAAAGTCAGAATTTGTGGATGCGTGTACATTGCAGCAAATAGTCAACCCTCCATTTTGCTTTTACATTTGGGGTGATAATATCCAGAGATGTTATTTTCCAAATGCTAGAGAAAAAAGAAAAATATACATCTTTCTCACAAAAAAAAAATCATGTTTGATGAACTGGTTATGACTCAAAGTTACCATTTGCGACTAGAATAATTCAATTTTTTTCTACTTGAAAATAGCAGTTAAAACATCTCCTTTGCATTGCCTGTTTAAAGATTTGTAACGATCTTGGTGTCTGTGTTACAGGTGTCCTATTCGTCGGTTGGGAATCCGTCAGCCGATCTGATAAGCATTCCAGCGAGTTATAATGATAAAGCCAGTGCCCTAGTCGGTCTTCTTATGCACTACTCATGGAGCTATGTAGCTGCTGTGTACGACGGGCAAGATAGGCAACAGCGCACACGTGAGCCATAATCTTCTTTCCTCTCTCGTAGTTCAGAGTCCTGTAACATACAATCAATCTTACGATTGCTATCAATTGGAAGTTTACCATGGTAAACCATGTACGAAATAGTTCAACTTTTCAAATCAATCGCTCATAAGATTGTATCTCGTTATATTACAAGGCACCTATTAAAGCCTTAATTTGTGACTATTTCAAGGCTAAAACCGTCAATAAGTTGCCATGTTTCATTTATTAGGTTAATATAATTTCCTAAAACATGAATTTTGAAAATATTTAGAGTACCAGGTTGTCATTATAGTCTACTCCCATTATACCAAGGCAATTTTCCTTAAATTAAAAAATGTTGCATGTATGTTTATGTACCTATGCATTCAGTTCAACAAGATTTGACTATTAGGTAAGTGACTTGGGCCCGTATTCCCAAAAGCCGCCTAACTTTAACCCCCCCCCCCCTAAAAAAACTTGATTTTTGTGTACGAAGTCAATGCAAATGGAGTTTTCTCACGTTATGATTATATTCACTTTCATTGGCTGAAATCAATTTATTTTAGCATTATTATGCTTCAAAATGGTTCTTCAATAATTTTTGCGAAATAAACAAAGAAAAACAAAAGGTCGAAAAAACAAAGAAATTCATAAAACAATAGAGTACATAAGAAATTAATTTTGATACAAGAATTTTTTCCTAGTACAATTGTTAGGAATGCTATGAAGAATAATAATACACAAAATTAGCTTTCTAGGAGCTTTTTTTATTCAATTAGAGCAAAAAGTATGATTTAATACATAAATTAGCATAATTAATTCACATAAAATAAATCATTATTTCGGAAAAATTAACAGTGCAGTCTTGTAGATTACATGGATGGGGGGCCATCATGGCCCCCCAGTCTTATTAGGGTTAAGCCTAGCCTAAATTTGTGGTTTAAATATGGCCTGCTAAAGAGGGAATCAATCCAGAAAAGTAGATGTTCAATTCATCATAATTTTTGGTTGTGAAACTATTAAAAACTGATTAGGAATGATAAGTACAAAAGTTTCCTTTACAATTAAAACCTGATGATTCCAGAATTCAATGAAGGTGATAGGAACATGCAACATAGACAGATTGATTCCCTTTTAGCAAGCCATAGTTAAACCAAAGATTTAAAGGACTCATCCGGGCTGGAGTTTGCATTATAAGAAAAATAAAGTAAAATCGAAAAAGCACAACACTGAAAATTTTATCAAAATCGGATAAGAAATAGCAAAGTTATGAATTTTCTTAGGTTTTGAATTTTTTAGGATACAGTTCTTCAAATTGGCAAACTGATGATGTCTCAGTCCCCCTACTTTCTTTGTATTTTAGTGTATGAATTACCAATTATCAAGATTTTCTGCCCCAAGGACATAAAAACACGGATTAATCCTTGTGGAATGTTCAAGGTCACAAGTGCTTTTACTTATTTTAGTATGAGGGACAGATTTTCTGTATATGCAACATATGAAAAACTGAGATAAATAGGATTTCATATAATAAAATACACAAGAAGTAGGGGGACTGTGACATCATCAGATTGCTCATTTGAATATTCAAATATTCAAATGAGACAATGAGACGATTGCCAAGAACTGTTTTACAAAAAAAATCAAGACCTAAAAAAATGCATAACTTTGTTATTTTTCATCCGATTTTGATGAAATTTTCTGTGTTGTGCTTGATGAATTTTACTTAATTTTACAAAATTTTTTCATTTCAGCCCGGACTCCTCCTTTAAGCTAGGCTTAACGTTAGTTGGCTTTTGTGAATTCAGGCCTTGGTTCTGAGCACCTTGTAACAAGAGTGCACTGTAAAATGAAATCACAAAGGTTGATACCCAATATCATTATTAACATTGGAAAAAGTGTTATTAACAGGAAATGGTTAGTGTTTTCATGGGGAAAATATTGTGAATCTATTTTTTTTTTTCTCACTTGCAGTGTTCAGTACATTTCTTGAAGTATCTTATGGTGAGGACATCTGTGTTGGCCTATCATTGGCACTGTCTGGCGATAACCAAGCATCCGTTCTTCAAGATATTGAAGACAACGGAGAGGTCAACGTGGTTGTGGTCTTTGCTGATGCTGTCCAGACCAAGAATCTTCTTGAAGCAAGTCAAGCCAGAGGAGGCAGAAGACCTACGTTCATCCTGGCTTTCCCTCAGGAGTACCCAGCGAATGATGTCACCCAGAGCTTTGTGGGATCCCTGGCGTTGTTCACAGCGCCACCTCCTGGCGCTTTCCAGCAGTACTTCACATCCCTGAATGCAGCCGACGAGGGCATCAGCCCTTGGTTTATTGAGTACATCGAGAACAAGTTCAAGTGTGATGTAGACAACAACGGGAATTACGTCAATCCATGTTCGGAAACCAATCGCGCATCTGCAGAAGATGTCTTTGAGTTTGGAAGTGCCTCTGCGGATATCATCGATTCTGTATGGGCCGTAGCGCAGGGTACGCATAATCTTCTGCAAGAACTTTGTGGTGAGAACTACAATGGGTTGTGTGCCAGCTTTGTAGAGGCGACAGCTAGCCCTGGAGTCTTGCAAGATGCCATTGCCGACGTGTCTTTCACTGGTTCAGGAGGTCAGACGGTCAGTTTGTCTGGTGGAGTCAGAGCCGGTCAGTTTAATGTGTGGAATGGACAACAGGATGGTCCAACGAGACGTTTCAGTCAGGTCAGTATCCAGCTGTCCTTTCTTTATATCTTTCGAAGTACGAAGCTGACTAAAAAAAAAACCATATTCAAAATGAAATTAATATGATGCACCAATCACAATTATTCATTTATCAATCTCTGATTACCATGAATTTACATATCTAATGTAAGAATTATGACTGACACTGAGCACTAAGTGCACTGGGCCTAAGAGGTGTCTACATGTATCTCTTTCTTTTTGTGATGTAGTGAGGATTTAAGCCAAAAAGTGCAGCAAATTGTGCTTGCCATGTAATTTTCAAAGTCATGTAAATGAAAGATGCAAGAACAAAAAGTTTGCTTGATGAATCATTTGAAAGAGCATAAAATGAAATTTTAGTTTGAACATGTTTCTTTTTTTTTTATATATGCTCCATTAATAGCCTTTGATTATGGTTCATTTTTTGCACGATAAGCTTTTTGAGGTTTCCTCTTGATATTCTATACAGGTTGGTACCTGGAGTAGTGTTGGATTGATGTTGAATACAGATGGAGTACAGCTCTTTGATGAGAATTCCAACCCAGGCCCTGTTGCATCTGACTGTACCCCTGGTTCACCATGTCAAGGTTCTTGCTCTGTCCCACCGACTACTCCACCACCTATCACACGTAGACCATCTCCATCCACTCAACCTATAACGACACCTGATCGTAGCAATGCCGTTCCGTTCTCATCCGTGGGCGGCGTTCAGTTCTACATCCTTGTCGCCATAGCAGCTATCGGAGCTTTCATCACCTTAGTTATGATGATCGTGCTGATCTCAAGATGGAGTCATCCATCAGCTGTTGGAATCTCCTCCTTCCTTCATCTCACCCTCCTCATCGGAATCCTCCTCCTCTTCGTCCTGGTTCCCATCAACTCTTCTCCGGAAACCGCTCCAATCTGTGCTCTCCAACGCGTCCTAACCGGCATCGGCTACGCCTTCTGCTACGTGTCCGTCTTCCTACTCGTTACGCGCCTCTACCGTATTGGCATTCTGGAGCGTCGCATCGCCGGGAAGAGGGCATCCTACATCAACAACAGCAGCCAGGTGATGTTCTTTGGAGTGTTCATCGCGATTGAGATCGTGTTCCTCGTACAGTGGTTGGTCCAGCAACCTGTGACGGACTTCATCTACTCTACGGATGGACAGGATGCTGTCATGTACTGTGGACACATGTCCAAGGATACTGTTCTTAGTCTCCTCTATGTCTACGTTCTGATGATACTGTCTCTTGTCATCTCAATCCAAGCTTGGTGCTCCATCAAAGTAGTCTTCACAAGGGAGTTCTCTGTCTTCATAGCAGCCATGTCAAGTAAGTACTTCACTCAACCAGAGGGCCAGAATTTTGCTAAGGGATCGTAATTTCTTCCTCCAAATGTCAACAATTCCAATTTATGATTACCAATGATAATCAAACAAGAATTCCCATTCCTAGCATTTCCCATTGTTTATATTTTAATTGCCAATAATTTCAACTTTTAACATTCCTGTTAAAAGGAGTCAGCAAACATGTTGTGGATTTTCATTTTGACCACTTCCTTTATACAACGTATTTATTATTTTCAGAAAATTTGTGTTCAAGTGATGCTTAATTTATGATATTAAATTATATTACACAGGTTTCATATTTACAGCAGATCTCATCACGTGAAAATAAAAAACCTGTTTAAAATATAAAGGAAATGCGTGGCCTTCTCAGAAAAATTAGAACTTAAGAAATTGAGACATAATACATTTGACATGACATTGATATTCAGACCACCCAGCTCATCCTAAGCAAAAAGTTTTGATCTAAGAACCAAAATAATTTTCTCCATCACTACTTAATTTTCCGGCTACTTTGGGACCGGTACCCAACTGTTTAATCAGTGGTATGGCTGGTTGTAAGAGTAATGCAAAGCTAAATCTGACCAAAGACCGAGGTCGGTTGATCAGGAGGCTGTATAAGCAAGGTCGAGCTGTAATGGTGCTATCGAGGCAGCGATCATTTAAACTCTACCATTTGACCTTTGACCTTTACAGTATGCATTATCGTGATGGTTGCATGGATCATAGCCGATGTAATCATAGATGCTGCCTCTTCAGCCATGTTATCAAGCATCAACGCCATCGTCCAGGGTTTCGTTCTCCTGATCGTCCTGGTCGTTCCCAAGGCTAAGCTCCTATGTTCAGGAAAGCATGATGAATTCTGGGAGTCGGCCAGTGTGACGTCCAGTGAATACGGCGGAAACCCACGTCCACAATCTGGAGGTAAGGTATTGGTT
>CALNVZ010003433.1:42120002-42150943 GCA_940671915.1 Paracentrotus lividus
TAGTAGCGGTTACTATGTAATCCAGTGAGATATGCATGCCATAATTTGTTTCGATAATGGTAACCCAATTTTATTTTCCCTCTTCCCTAATTTTCAAATTAAGGCATAACAACAATTATCAAAAATCTCTAAATCTCAGGATTCCGACCAATAAATCACTGTCACTATTGACTAGAAACTAATTAATTGAACATTCTTTTTATGTTATTGTATTTCAGACTTTGATGGAATAGAGAACTACCCGACCAGTGTCGATAATGAATACGAAGTTCCTGTAGATCACACACATGATAACCCAGCTTATGACAGCACTCTGCCGGATAAATCCATGGACCTCTCTTGAACATGTCAAACACATACATGTATTAAGAACCCATTCAGGACAGGAATAATTTAAAGGAGAATTGTCCCTTTAAAGATAGTTGGCTTACTGCGGATACAGAAAATATCAACCAAGCACATCAAAGAAGATTTGGTAAAATCAGATGAAAAATAATGAAGTTATGAGTATTAGTTGACATCTCTGTTGACATAGGAAAATCTCCAATTAGCAACGCAGTGACCATGTGCGATGTCATACAGGGTGTTTCCGAAAAAAGGAAACCCAACTTTGATCAACAATAATTTCAAAAATATTCCAATGGTAATTATGAAATTTATATCACTGTAAAGTGCAACTCATGCCATTCTAATGATACCTCGCTCACCTCACCAATGTCACGCATCACTAAACCCCATTGTTTTCAAAAGTCTTGTAAAATTGTGCGTGGTTCACTTTCCTGCACCCTGAGATGGTTTGTGTGAAGTGCCTGGAAAGGAAACTCAACTTTGATCATCAATAACTTCAAGATATTTCAGTGGATTAAGAATTTAATATCACTGGAAAGTACAACTCATTACCATTCTAATGATACCTCTCTCAGCTCCCAATATCATGCATCACTGAACCCCATTGTTTGAAAATTTCTCGCAAAATTGTGTAGGTTCTCTTTCATGCTCCTTGAGATGAGTTGCTTCAAGATTCAACAAATCTAAGTAAAGCATTCCAGTGACTTAAAATAAATGAGTTTGATAAATGGGTTGGAAATTTTTACTTATTTAGTCCTTTAATCTTACATCACGTAATTTCAACATGTTACTGGTCACGACAACAGAGAACCTTCAGTTCCCATGATAATGTAAGAAGCATGACAGGCATCAATCACAATTTTGCAAGATATTTCAGACAATGGGTTCAGTGATGCGTGACATTGGTGAGCTGAAAGAGATATCAATACAATGATAATGAGTGCACTTTCAGTGATATAAACGTCATAATCACTACTGTCATGTTTTAAAATGATTGATGATGAAAGTTGGGTTCCCTTTTAGGCACAATTGCAGCAACCATCTCAAATGAGCGTGAAGTGAACCACTCACAATTTTGCAAGACATTTTCAAACAAGTGAGTTCAGTGATGCGTGACATTGTGTGAGCTGAGCAGGGTATCATTAAAATAGTAATGAGTTGCACTTTCCAGTGATATAAATTTCATAATCACCATGGTAATATTTTTTAAATTATTGATGATCAAACTTGGGTTTCCTTTTTTCTGGGTCACCCTGTACAGGGAGAACTCCCCATGTGAGGTATGCAAAAACTATTAAAAATGTCACTTTTTGCCTATTCTAATAATAGAACAGTTTTGTGGTCATGATTTATTATGTGTTTCATATATTTATATGTCATTCCATAAAAAGATTCTTTATTCTACCTTTATAGGAAAAAGACAATTGTAGTAAAAACATGTACTAAAGAAATAGGAAAAGTTCTCCCTGCACTACATCACACATCATGGTCGCGTTGCTAATTGGAGGATCTCCATACCAATAGTGATCTTGAAATGTAACAAATCATATCTCCCTTAATCTTTGCCATTTTTTTCTGAAACTTTTGCCAATATGTTTGTTTTGTTTATCTCCATTCATTGAAGCCCAATTTCTCGGAGGGGTTCATTCCCCTTTAAGGACTTATGATAAGCATATCTTATATTTGTAATTGGCAACACTTATATTTTTCATGGATTGCTACATAATTTGAACAAAATAATTTGCATAGAATGCATCTACATGACATTGACGATGCTTGAAACTATGGATTTCCAATTTGCATGGCATCATACTGATTTTTATTTTGCCAAAATGATTCCAATTAAAGGATTTTGGTGCCCTAATTTCCTTCTTTTAATTCTTGATACTAAACCCCAGGTGGTAACACTTCAAAAATGGACTTATTGTTTGCAGATTTTTTTTCTTTCTCTCTTTCCACTGATATGTATCTGGTATATTTTTTGAAAGCTTTCAGTAAAAATCTATTGATTAAAAACAAAAAAAATGTGGAATACTGTCCTGAATGCGTTAAGAACCTGAAATGTCTCGAGCTCAAGAGTCGAAGACAGTTTTCGGCCTACTCAGACAACAGGATTGAAAGTTTATCAATGAAATTTGATTTTGTGCTGGCTTGTCAGTTATATCTTTCTAAGCGGTTTATTTAGAGGTGCATATTCAAAATGGGGAAAAAGATATACAAGTGGTGGCCAAAATTATTAGAACACCCAACATGACAAACGCCACACAAAGTGTATGGGATCCTGAACCCTCTGTGCATTCACCTAAGATTGAAAATACCATTTTTGTGACCCGAGCTTTCATGACTAGTTATCATAGATTCTTACAAAACTTTTGATACCAAATTCATATAGTTTTGACAATGAGGTAATAAGCAGCTTCAAAAATTGTCATGCTATGGAAACAAGTAAAATAATTGAAATATGCTAGGTGTTCTGATAATTTTGGCCCCCCACTGTAGCTTGCTGGAAATCAACACCTGTTTGCTAGTTATTCATCCTTTAATGTATCTTTATAGCATATTACCTAGACAGGTGTACTTTTAAAGGTGCACAATTGTGGAATTTTTAACAAAGAGAACACAAATGCTTAAATATAAGTTAGCATAATCTGGAAATAGTTTATAAACATACAATTGCACAAATTGGGATTATACAGTATGAAAGCTTGCTGAAAATTATGTACAGTACTATACGCATAAAGTAAATGGGCATTATTGGGACTACATGTTAGCCATTTAGCAATTGACAATATTTTTTATGTAGATAGAACAATGTTTAGTGATTAAAACTGCTGCAAATTGAAATCATTAATGTTAACAAATTTATTAATGTTTCATTGAATTAGTGCTTTGATAGTAAAAAAAAACAACAAAAAAAACAAGAAACTTTTTAATGATTTTTAAATGTTTTCAAAATCTACTCTAGATTCTAATATTTTCTCTATGACAATGTGATGACTGATGGGGCCACCCTGTATATATAAAACAAAATAGATATTCTCAATCACAACGTATTTGCCCTAATCATCATACAATGTATTTTCTAAATGATAAAATGAAACGCCATTGAATTGGTCAATAAAGCTGTATGGTGCATGTATATAATGTAAGAAGCAATAAAATATTTACTGAAATAGGACCGTTTTATAACTAAAGTGTGTAAATGGACAACTCATGTGTTGCTTGAATAGTTTGCATTGGTAAATACATGTAGTTAGATTGACAGAGAAAAATAAGTGTGATCTAAACTTCACAAAATTAATGTCACTAGCTGTTAGTTAGTTCAGCTTACTTGCAAGCAGAAAGAATACTTGTATAGTCTGCTCCTGTTTTAATGAGTACATTTATACTGAACACATAGGCACATGGACAAATCACCTGGGGGTGATTCACCAACAGCTAAAATTAAAGGCGGTCCTGCACGAGCATCGCTAAGCTAAAACGAGGACTCAAGATATGATCTGTGTGGTCGCCGCCATATTGTTCACGATCAAGAGCATGACTTAATTTGCATACGGCCGGTTGTCAATCAAAATTAGCGCAAACACACGCCAGCCAATCGCGATCGCGCTGTGAGTGCGAGGCGTACAGCGTGTGCGGATACTCTGTTTGTGTATAAAGCATTGTATCAGTGCACTATCAGTGAAAGCATATACACAGTGTTCGGATCTCGAGATTATCACGTGCGTGTAATACTTCTCGCTTGCGCAACAGGCGGGGACATCCGAGCGGTCGAATCATTGCTGATAACAAATTGGCTCATGTCTTCAGCAATCGTTCGGGCGTTCTAGCTTTCGGTTTTTGGACCACTGCGTAAGAGTCGCACATCGTTGGTGTGAATGGGCAGCTTGCAAAGTTCGCTACCGCGTACGTATTTTGAACCCCCTCTACACTATGGGGAACGTACACCTTTAATCCCAAGTGGGATAAAATCAATTTTAGGATCGATATCAATCCTAAGAGCGCTATAAATTTTAGTCGCTGATTCACTAAGCTATTTGGGATCAATTTTGCTGCTAAAATTGATCCCAAATCTAGAAGCGGTCGCGCACCACTTTTGAGCATTGACTTTGTACATACATTAACCCTAATTTAATATGAGCGCGCGTGTAACCTCATTATTTCAAACGCACGCGTGTAGCGTACAATCTGACAATTTGATTGTGACGTCAACAATGACTAGCGCAATTTCCATGTGCTGACCTTTTAACCTCATTCACCAGTCTTTTACAAAAATTAAACCTGCAAAAATAAAATTTTCTGATTGGTTGATTGAGTGCGTTCATGAATATTCATATAACTGAGCGTAAAATTAATCCCAAGCTAATAGCGATTTAGTGAACCAATGAGATAGGATTAATTTTAGCCTGGGAATGAAATCAATCCCAAATATCGCTCTGAGGAATGATCGCGGGCTCTGTTAGTGAATCACCCCCCTGGTTCTCATGAAATCTTGCTGTACTCATTACAACGGAACAAGACTTTAATTATAATCAAGTATTTCATTAAAATAATCGAGACACTCAATTATTTCAGATATCTATAAATACATACTGTATCGCAAACTATTGAAGCTTGTTAGTTCATGTGTATTGTTATGTTTCACATATTTTTAATGTAATTTCCATCAATACTGAAAATTCTTTGTATCTTTTATTTACATATTTCTATATTCCACCTTTTTAATTTTCATGTATTTATATGTGCAGGCTCTTACATGTATATACAATTGTGATTCAATCACTGAAAGGCAACCCTTGGAATATAAAAATGAATAAATATTCTAAAAATAGAATTGAAAAAAAATATAGCGAAGTTTTGAACTCTCAGATATAATGTCTGATCAATGTGTTTTTATTCATGACTTCTCTCTCTCTCTTATTTGTTAACTTTACCACTTGGTCTATTAAACCCACTTTGCCTAATGCCGATTTGGTCTCATCCCACATGTTCTAATTTTATTTCGTCTACAACCACTTCGTCTAATTCTGTTTTGGTCTAAATGTCAATTTGCCTATTTACCATTTTGTGTAATTCCCATTTCGTCTATTAAATGTACACTTCGTCAAACACCACTTTATAGTCGATTCCTGTTATAAACTCGTAATAGATCAAATTTTCATAAGGGATTTAGACAAAAATGCAATTAGACAACCACATTGTTAGTAGACCAAATGATTTTAGCCTATGTGGTATGAGATAATTAGAGAATTGGACAAAATGCTATTAGACCAAGTCCCAATGGTTTGTTAATCCTAATTTCCTTTGGGTGTCTGAATATAGGTAAGGGTCTGTTACTCCAAATATTTGATGCAATGATCTGAATCTTTGCATTCTCCGAAACTGAAAAGAGGATTGTTAATTCCATTTTTAAAATAGGGTTCATTAATTCGAAAGTGAAACAAGGTTTGTAAATCCAAAATGGAAGAGGGCGGCTACAATGTTGGGTTGTTTCATTTTTCAAATGAAGGAACCCTATTTGATTTTTGGATAAGAAATCCCATTTCACTTTTGAATTAAAGGAAGTGTCATCCTTTTTCACAAATTGCAAAAACTAATGTTTAGGATATCATTGACCTATACTGTCTATTCAATCTTACTGTCATATGTTGCCTACCGGTAGATCAGTAATATGAAACGAAAATCTAACTACCAATCTTGACCAGCTCTCCATCAACATCGTTGATATTACAGTGCGTGCAGCTCATTTGCTAAGCACAGACCACACACAGCAATATACACACTGCGTATCAGCATGCATTATTCTCTGCGCTAACAGTTTAATTTTTGAGGTACGAAAATTAGAAATGAATTTTGATAATCGTAATATAATGACAAACATACACATTTGAGTTTAATCATGTTGTGGGAAGATATAGTCATTGATATACTACTAAATCCTCTCAAACACTAGAAATGTAACGGTCTGTAATAAAGTATTTTATTTCATTTTCAGAGAATGAACATTCCAAGTTTCCAAACCAACTAACTTTCAGACTAAAAAGCTATAGCCTGTCATTTATCATATTCATCATAACAAGTGACACATGTAATTGGAAACGTGGAATTAGAAGAATTTAGATATATTTATCAAATATATATATATATTTTCAATGTATGAATTGGCTAGCTGCATTTATATTTGTTTCATAAATCTGGATGGGAAAAATCAAACTTTAAACATCATTTCATCTCCATATTTTTGAGGTAGATAAATAGGAATTAATTGAGGCAAGCAACTCTTGGTGTAGTCAAAAATACTATTTTGCTGCATAGAATACATCTGATTGATAAGAAGTATAATTAAGTCTATGATCATGGAACTCCATGACAATGAAGGTAATTAATCAAATATTGGAATAAGAAGTCTTCAGAGACTCCAGCTCTCACGCGATCGACGCAGAAAGGCCATTTTTTAATATTTTTTATATCTCGCTCTCCCACTTGAGTTCAAATATTTCAAGCAAGCTCTATTTCTCCCTTTTTTCCCATGCCCTAGCTGCATTTGTACTCTTTTTCTCCCGCCCAACCACTTATGTGACAAAATTTCATCAAATCACTGTATTTTACTGTAGTTGTTGTTGTCATAATGTTCAAAGATAACACCAGAAAGCTGTATCGCCCTAAAAAGTGGCATCTAACTGCAAAGAATTTTGGACTTTGTGCTTGTGATTTGATCAACGTGCACACTGAGCCAAAGTCTCCTGTCTGCTAGGAGCCTGTGCGGGAGATTTTCATGCTTAAAGAGCTGGGGTAGTGAGCTTTCCTGGGGATTGAATCATATTTGATTGATGAATTTGTGAAAAGCACTGGAAATACCTGTCTTGAAGCTAAATTTCTGGACCACAGCAAAACAACATGTCCCACCATGGACAGCTTTGGGCATCATAGGGCAATGGGTGGAATATACAAGGCATTACATAAGGTCTGGCAGTGGTGATAAAAATCAGGTGATGGAAAGCACCTGTTATTGGGTAAGCATCCATGGTGCTCGCTACTCACTGTCTTTAAGAGGTACTTGGGGTTGGAGTCTCTGAATCTTACTCTTCTACATGTACTTTTTACTGGTTGGAACCTGCAAGGTGACACTGTACTGTACCCTTTTACCAAGAGTCTCTTTGGGTTTTAACATGTCTGGAGGGGGTGTGACCATGCACAATGGTCAACTAAAACTGGGCGATCCTTGAATGGTCATTCCTCTCTGTTGGATAGACAGTCCAGCTGTATAATGACCACATCGTATACACTCTTCAATGGTCTTCTGTTGAACTAGCTGGGACAGAAACCCTGCAAGAGGAAAACAAATCACAATAATTATGGTTATGTAATAAAGAAATATACAATTAGAATTTATGACTGAATCTTAATGCTATTCCACTCGGCCTAAATGTACATTACACATCTATAATTTCGTTCATCATTTTATGAATGTTACAGGAAATTTATTAATGACATAGTATTCCATTCAATCACAAAATCCTCAAACTTAAAAGAAAAACTGACAAATCAAAAACTGACAAAAAAATTGGCAACATGTGCTCCAAATTTTAGCTTTAATTAAAGGGAATCTAGTGTACTGGGAAGGTCTGGGAAAGATGAAGAAAATTATTGTGAGATTTCCTGTTATTTTCATGCTATTTGGGAAGAATATCATGATAAAAAGCTCCACAAGAAAGGATTGCTCTTCAATTGCCCTATAGTAGTCATAATATTATGACCCTAAAGGCCCTAACAGCTGCATGTTTGGGTTCCTAACATTTTGTATTGTCCCACACATGCATTTCTGTGTAAGTGCATGTGACTCAAAGCTGAATTTGGTTAATTTCTTACCATTTTGGCAATTCCAAAACCTCACAGCACAAAATAATGCTTAGCTGAACTGTTATTAACCTATCCAAATCACTTTTAGACAATGTCTTTCACATTTCTTCACTTAATTCTCCCAATACACTAGATTCTCTTTAAAACACCTCCATAATTGTTTCTATGGACATTCACTTGTTTTGATTTTGTGTGCTAATATGTTCTGTATGTTTGCTCTTTTCTTCCACAGAATCTCTAGTTTCTCTAAATAGCACTAAAATTATTCATGAAGACTTATTGGTGGTTCTCAGCCATTGTGCTATTTGGTAGGCACATTGGCCATATGCATGAAAAGAAGCAATTCCATTTACTAGGATTTTACTAACACACTAGCAGCAGTGCCGCCGTAGCAGCAGAGGGGGAGGCACATAATTCTATTTTATATGGTTTGTTACATTATATAAATTTGATTCTGAAGTTAAAAACAAAAACAAAAACAAATCAACAAACAAACAAAAACAAAAACACGACTTTCACCCCACCCATGACGAACGCAGTCCGTTTGAGGACAGTATACCCCCTTCTTGCAACTCTATTAGTTCTCTTTTCCAAGTGTGACCAGGGACGTGAGAGGAGACCCTGGTGTGACAAACACCTCAGCCAGATATCTATCTAAAAAACATCTGTTTCTTGACCTCGGTCCAAACAGTGGTCACCCAAGGTCACAGCTGGGGGCCAACATTGTTTACATTAAACGATCAAAATGTCTGTATCGATACATTTTTATTAGTTTTTTATTTTTGTACTTTCCTTATTCCGAGGTCGATTTTCTTCGTTTGAAATTGAAAACGAATTAACATTTGATTTCTAAATGTAATATGCCTGTGAAAACTTGAAATATATCAAATACAATCATTTTATTTTGAAGGGCCTACTCATAGGCAAAGCTACTATTACGTAACATCCCAGCTGTTGTTTATCTTTTACCCCTGGCTCAACGCTCAAGCTGGCCTGTGGAGTTTTAAAGTTTGATAACAGGGATTATCTGGCGATGCAGGGCCGATAGTGCTTGGAAATAGTTTCAAACGAGGATTTTTTATAAGGGGGTCTGATACCTGAATAAGGACTGAAAAGTCAGGTAGGCTCGCAAACGATGAGTTGACGTAATGGCCACGCCCCATTTTTTTTTTTTTTTTTTTTGTTGAAAATATATAAATAAAGAAGGAATGTTATGTTATCATAATTACAAATAAAAATATTTCGACACCATGCCAACAGTCCACCATAGATGTTATTACCTTTCCCTTTCTCCCTCTATCTTTCCTCTATAATTTCCCTTAATTTGCTTTTTAAAAAAAATAAATAATCGGCCTTCAACCTCCAAGAAAAGAAGGTCACATTTCTGTCATAGGGGGTGTTTAATTATTTTTTTTTCTATTTCTATTTATTATTTTATATCTGCTTTTCGATCAATTTGGTGTCCCCTTCAGGTCAGTTTAGCGCCCTGCTAAGGTAAATTTGGCGCCCCCTCATGTTACTCATAGTTCTACTTCTGTTTTTCTTTTCCTTTCCGTATTTGCCCCTATATAGTTTTGTTATCTTATATCAGTTTAATTGAAAACATTCATTTTCATTAAACGATAATTAGATATGAATGCTTTATCAAAACATTATCCTTCAAGCATACCCATCAACCCAAATATCAAAACACCCCCTCCCCCCCCAAAAAAAAAAAACGAATCCAGTTAGACTGAGAGGTATATATTACAATGTGCATAATATCTGCATGAATTAAATTTGTGTAAGTGACATGTACTATTTAATTGCTTCAAATTACATTTTTACTCGCTTGTTCTGGTCCATTGGCAGAACAATTTTCCCCTTAGTTTATTTGCTTTTCCCGTTTAACGCAATATATATTCAATTTGAAATATCATAATTTGAGTGGTTTGGTTTAGTCTTTCTATTTCCCGGCTGTCCTATACTCCCTTAATATTTTAATTTATTTCTCTCGCTCTCTTTCTCTCTCTTTCTCTCTCTCTCCATTCCTCCTCTCCACCTCCTCACATGTTGTTTTTTTGTTGTTTTGTTTTTTTTCATTTTAATCCAACTTCATGACATCTGAATGGGTCGATTGAGTACTTGGAGCCCTACCTGAACTGTTAGTGGTAAACAGTTCTGAGAGGTTCATGTTCTTTTGGGGCCATTGGTAGAACAATTTTCCATCATTTTGTTTGTTTTTTTTCCCCTCATATAACGAATATTATATTCATTTTGAAATATTATTTGATTTTCGAACATTATTATGAAAATTATATCTATTTTGAAATATCATAATTTTAATATTTTGGTTTCTTTTTAAATTATATTTATTTTGAAATATCATAATTTTAATAATTTGGTTTCTCTTTTAAATTTCCGGCTACCTTACTGTTTTAGTTTATATATCTCTCTGCGCATCCTACTCACCTCCTCCATAACATGGATTTCATTATTATTATTTTTATATGACGCCCCTTTCTCTCTCACACTCGTTGGGTTTTTTTTTTTATGACGCCTTTTTTTTAAATTTCATTCCGACATTAAAAAAAAAAAAAAAAAAACGCCTTCAACCGACCCATTTCCAATTTTCAATTGCTGTTGTTGTTTAAAATATATAAATAAAAGAGGAATATCGTGTTATTATATTACATGGAAAAATGTTTCGATACCTTGACAACCGTCCACCATAGATTGTTTATTCCTTTTCCCCTTCTCGCTATCTCTCTTTTTCTCTTTTCTTTTTTCTCTCTATATTTCCCCTCCGAGAGATTTATTTCAAGTTTCGTTCTTATACATATTTTATATTAAACAAAAACAAAAACAAAACCCAAGAAAATACTTAACAAATAAAAGACCCGAATCAAGTTAGACTGAGAGGAATATGAGATAATTAGTTTATGATTTACCCCGTAACTGGTAACGTAATATAGGCCTATAATCATTTTAACAAATTATAATTTTAGTGGTTTGATTTCTCTATCAATTTCCAGGCTGTGATCGCTTACTATTTTACTATATATATCTCTCTCTCACTTCAATATAACATGTATATTTTATTATTATTATTTTTTTATGACTCCCCTTTCTGTCTCTCTGTCTCTGTTTTTTTTTTTCCTCTTTTTTGTTTTTTGTTTTTTTTGTTGCTGTGATTAACTTTGTTTTTGCTTTCTTAAAGACACCATAGATTATAGCGATCGATCGGCAGAAATTCCGTCTATCTTATCTCATCGAAAATGGCAAGATTACATCCAAACGGTCCTATTTTATGAATTCTGAATGTCACGTTGCACTGCTTTTAGTGTTAAGTGATTTGTTGAGCAAAGTGTTGAAACTAAAAAAACAATGATGGCGACAAACATTCGTACCAAACCTCGATACCCAAAGAATATAGAGGGGGAAAGCGTTAGATTTCACGCGTTAATGCAGTACAGATACGATGGAAGCTGTGTAGGGTCTCGCTGCGCACAACCCGCACAACATGTGAGAACGGGTACTACCCATTTTCGGGCAGTGGCAGCTCTCCGTTTTGTTGTCCTTCGGCTTCGGCTTTTAATATATAGATTTACTTTTGAATTTAATTCAATGCTCACTTTATTCTGTTTCCTAATGATAAAATAAATAATTACAATCTAGAATACAAAATATCACAATATCATGATTATTTTATAGGTAAATTGCCAATTCGTCTAAACCCACTTTGACTAATGGCCATTTGGCTTCATCCCAAACGGTCTAATTCCATTTCGTCTACATCCAGTTTGTCTAATTACCTTTTGGTCTAATTGTCATATCGCCTATATACCATTCCTTCTAATTCCCATTTGGTCTAATTTCCATTCGGTCTAATTTCCATTTGGTCTAATATCTAATTGGTCTAACATCACTTTATCAATTCCTGTAACAGATTGGAAATATACCAAATATTCATTTGGGAATTAGACAAAAATAGAATTAGACAATTTGGATAATAGACAAATTGGCAAATACACCAAGTGGATATTATTAGATGGAGTTAGAAGTGGACCAAATATGTATTAGACTGAGTGAAAATTAGACCAAATTTTTAGTAGCCCAAATGGATAAATTCCATGTGGTACTACACAATCAGAGAATTGGACCAACTGCTGGTAGACCAAGTGGATATAAACCGGCACAATGACGTTGAGGACTCACCACCAACAAATGCATCACCCGCTCCACATGTATCTACTACCTTATCCTTCTCAATACTCGGCACATCAAACGATCTCACAGTGGAACCTGTGAAAATATGAAGTCAAACATAAGAGATGGAGGGATTGTACAGAGTGTTTCAATAAAAAGGTAGCCCAAACTTATGAACTAAGAGTGATGAGCTTTTCATTAACCGACAATAAATTTAGTATCATTTAAATTATCTGAGTAACATCTAAATTTGGGCTCTACATCTTACAGGAAGCAAACCAGGGGGGTATCTCATCAAAGGACTTGTCGGATGTTTTATCCATCAAATTTGCTTTCAGCCAATCAGATGCAAGTATTTCAGTAGCTTGTAACAGTTTGTCGGATAAAACGTCTGACAAGTCTTTTCATGAAACGCCCTCCAGTTTGATTGGTCTACGAGGCTCTCCCTCTAAATTTGCTGGCATATCAAACTGTCCATTTCTCTCAATCAAGTGACTATTGTTTGTAATTGTATATTATACAAAGCAACATGAAAAAAGGCCTGTTTTCACAGAGGTGTCCTGAGTTAAGTTAAGCCTAAATTCTGTGGTTTAACTATGTGTAGCAAAATGTGACACAATCTCGAATGTTCCATTTATCAGAATTTATGGTACTGAAACTATTAAAACCTGTCTCGGAATGGATAAGTACTTAAGTTTTCCATAACAACGTAGACTGATTGGGTCACATTTTGCTACACATAATGTAGCTAAACCACAGAATTTAGGCCTGGCTTAACTTAGGGCACTTTTATGAATATAAAGGCCAAAAAGTATGATGTCTTAGCTTTACACCCCATGGTAATGCTCTGCTGATCACCACTGTCTTTAACATTTTACATAAAATCACGCTTGGTTCACTTCCATTTACCCATCTTGGCTCCACTCTGAGACTGAGGATGTGTTTAATTAGGAGAAATAAATGAAATATTAAACAATCTTAGATGAAACCATTTGGAGCGATCATCGCCAGAGCAAATTTCAGCGCATGTTTCATCTGCTTACCATCACACCATACAGTGGGTTTGGGACCATGCGTGATGATTACATGTCTAGTAGCATTCTCTGATTTGGATGGAATTCTGCTCAATTTCAGCATCACAGATTGGTCAGAGTCCTAATAGAGAGAGAAAGAATGAGAAAGAGAGAGAGAGAGGGGAGAAAGAGGCGGGGGGGGGGGAGGAGGAGATGTTTATATCATTTATGCACACAGGTACTCAGAAGAAATTATCCTAATATGGCACTTGCATCAATTTACACACGCTCATGGTGCTTTACAATGAATGTTTTACACATTACCCCGGTCGTATCTGAGCGGCCAAGTATGTAGCGCTCAAGCAATCGGGTACCCATTAACACCTGGGTGGGGAGGAGCATTGTAGACAAAATGCCCATGCCGGGACGTGATTTGGTCTAATAATTATTTCCAAGGCTTGAACTATTCAGTTCAGTTCAGTTTAAGAACATTCATTTAGGATTCACAATGTACATAGGCCTGAAAATGGCAAATCAAATTAAGTGCAAAGTGGAAAGAGAAATGCATTTGTACTACTACTACCACATGCAGATCTAGGCTTAGCTCTAACAAAGGATTTTATCATCTCCAGTCAATTGGGCTAATAAAATCCTTTTCAAAGTCAATGCTGGATCCGTGTCTAACTTCTATTTTTTTACAGCCAAAAAACGGCAACACATACACACACACACAAAATAATGCATATACAAGTTTTAAGAGAACGCATTAAGTAAATGAATAAGCCTGGCCTAAATGCAGAATTATAGGTAAAACCTAAATAGAATCATCTTCAAAATGCCTTTAAAGGGTCTACTTTAGTGGGAAGGTGTGGGAAATATGAAGAAAATTATTGTGAGCTTTCCTGTTATTTTCATATTTGGGAAGAATATCATAATAAAAAGCTCCACAAGAAAAGATTAGTCTTCAAACGCCCCAATAGTCATAATATGATCGAAAATATGTGACTAATCATATCAAAATCAGACACAAGTCGCCAGAAAATAATCAAAGATTCCAACCAAACAATCCATTTTTAAAGGCTTTCCCCTAATCATTTCTACTCCTTTTTTTTTTACAGATCATACAAGAAACATTGAAAATTCAGGAAAAACAAAAAAATATTTCCCCCCAAATAAGACATTTTTTATCATTTTACCAATTTCCTCGACACTGTCCCGAATTTCCTTGGCGACTTGTATCTGATTTCGATGTGTTGCATCACATATACCACACAGCTAACATTTTTGGGTCCCGAACATTTAGTGTTGCCCCATACATGTATTTCTGTGTAAGTGTATGTGACTCAAAGCTGAATTGGTTTAATTTCTTATCATTTGGCAATTCCAATACCTCACAGCACAAAATAATGCTTAAGTGAAATGTTATCAACCTTTCAAAATCACTTTTAGACAGTGTCTTCAGCATTTCAATGTCATTAGTTTCACTTTAAGAATGTATTTCTTTAATAGCTACAATCTAAAATCCCTGCAATCAAGACGTCAGAAATAAAATGTGAGATTTATTCATATCTACAATATCTGAATCCGAGAAATCTTGAGTCTTACTGTAAAAAGAATGATTATCAAAGACCTTATTACTTACATGCCAATCCATTGCTTTCCCAAATGAGTGAAGTTCCTGCAGTAAAAGAAAAACAAGATGAATCCTCGACTGCGCACGGTCGAAATATATGCCTCCGCCATTGCCAGATCAGAAATATATGGCACATTGGGATAGGGCACAAGTCTGTACATGGAATTTCACATTTTGACCTCTGTGACCCTTGACCTTTGACCTACATACTTTAAAACTTAAACAGATCATCTTCCTATGGTGATACATACTACCTATAAGTTTGAAGCTCATATCTCAACTGGTTCTCAAGATATCGTGAAAATGAACTCAATACATGGAATTTCACAATTTGACCTCTGTGACCCTTGACCTTTGACCTACATACTCCAAAATCTAAATAGATTGTCTTCCAATGATGATGCATACTACCACTAAGTTTGAAGTTCATATCTCAACTGGTTCTCGAGATATCGCGATAACGAACTAATTTCCATGGAATTTAACAATTTGACCTCTGTGACCATTGACCTTTGACCTACATATCTCCAAAATCTAATCAGATCGTCTTCCTATGATGATACATACTACCCCTAAGTTTGAAGCTCATATCTCAACTGGTTCTTGAGATATCGCGATAACGAACTCATTTACATGGAATTTCACAATTTGACCTCTGTGACCCTTGACCTTTGACCTACATACTCCAAAATCTAATCAGATCGCCTTCCTATGATGATACATACTATCCCTCAGTATGAAGTTCATATCTCAAGCGGGTCTCGAGATATCGCGATAACGAGCAAACGGGACGTACGGACGTACGGACGGACGGACGTACGGACGGACGGACAACCCGAAAACATGATGCCTCCGGCACCACCTTCGGTGGCGGAGGCATAAAAAATACATTTAAATAATTGTGATACCATATCAAGATGAAAATTCTAAAAATTCAAAATAAAATAAGAAAACAATTGCTGTGTGGTCAATCCCTAATGCTACAGTCAAACAGACACTATATTGAGTTACGTTGCTTTAAAAAAATTCCTTTTTTTCCGTGGATCCCCACGGATGCCTTTCCGTCAAAGTTAGCAGTGGAAATAGTGATAATTTTGTTCTGCCTATAAAACAAAGAAATACTTAAGAAATGATTGAATAGAAGAGGAAATGAGGATAAAACAAAAACGTAAGTAAACGTGTCTGTGTGACAGTAGCATAACACTTAACTTTGCAAAAAACTAACTTCAACCTTCAACTTAAAATTATCATACCTAACACTAAACCCTACATAAACCCTCCCACAACACTAACCCTAACCCTACATTGTACATCTTTATGAAATAAGGCCCGGAGCAATTGCCACCTGAGCAACTGCTGGTTACCTGTACAACTACATTGCCTCGCTGTTGTAGAACTGGTTTCTAAGGGCCACATTTCTGTTACAGTGGTCACCTATTTCAACCCCCCCCCCCCCCCCCCACCCCCATGGTAAAAATGTGAAACCGTTACTCACTGCTTCATTTCCAAACACATATTGCGTGTGTGCTATTATCTCACTTAAGATGTTGGTCGACTGCTCACAAACGTAGACTGCAGACAGGTTCACAGTTAATATCTTATTTTGTTTGCTTGTAAATTCCACTAGCTGCCTTGAAATGGATGGGTACGTGTGGATAAAGTAGCCCTAGATTGAAAAAGAGAAACATATTTAAAAGAACATTTTGTGTTCTGTTAATTTGCCCACTGCCTGGAATTAGAGGGATTCAATTTGCATAATGAATTCATAATGCATTTTAGAATTTTTCTAAAAATGTTCCAAAGTAACATATAGTTATACTCATCTGGGGGGCATTTCATCAAGACTTGTCGGACGTTTTATCCGACAAATTTGCTCTCAGCCAATCAGATGCAAGCATGTCAGTAGCTTATAACAGTTTGTCCGATAAAACATGATGAAATGCCCCCCTGATTACTAACTTCTTACTGCAACATATTACCAGTATTGCCAATTTCAGAAGGACTGATATTCTAATAAAGGAGTAAGAAGAAAGCTTATACCACACTGCTGCCACTATATTATGTATATATTTGTGTGTATACCACCACTACACTAGCACAATGTTATGTACATGTATTTGTGTGTATCCCACCACTACCACCATGTTATGTATTTGTGTGTATCCCACTGCTGACACCATGTTGTGTATTTGTGTGTATCCCACTGCTGCCACCATGTTGTGTATTTGTGTGAATCCCACTGCTGCCACCATGTTAAGTATTTGAGTGTATCCTGCTGCTGACACCATGTTATGTATTTTTTGTGTATTCCACTTGCTGACACCATTTATGTATTGTGTGTTAACCCACTGCTGCCACATGTTGTGTATTTGTGGTGTATCCCACTGCTGCCACATGTTAAGTATTTGTGTGTATCCCACTGCTGACACCATGATGTTTTGTGTGTATTCCACTGCTGACACCATGTATGTATTTGTGTGTAACCCACTGCTGCCACCATGTTGTTGTATTTGTGTGGTATCACATGCTGCCACCATGTTAATATTTGTGTTGTATCCCACTGCTGACACAATGTGTGTTTGTGTGTATCCCACTGCTGACACCATGTATTGTATTTGTGTGTATCCCACTGCTGTCACCTTTTATATTCATGTGTATCCCACTGCTGACACCATGTTATTGTATTCATGTGTATCCCACTGCTGTCACCATGTTATATATTTGTGTGTATCACACTGCTGACACCATTGTTATGTATTCATGTGTATCCCACTGCTGTCACCATGTTATGTATTTGTGTGTGATCCCACGTGTCACCATGTTATGTATTCGTGTGTATCCCATGCTGTCCCAAGTTATGTATTTTTCTGTGTATCCCACTGCTGTCACCATGTTATGTGTTCGTGTGTATCCGACTGCTGTCACCACTGTTATGAATATTCGTTGTATCCACTGCTGTCACCATGTTATGTATTGTGTGTATCCCACTGCTGTCACCATGTTATGTGTTTGTGTGTATCCCACTGCTGCCACCATGTAAGTATTGTGTTGTTCCTGCTGCTGCCACCATGTATGTATTTGTGTGTACCCACTGCTGACACCATGTTAAGTATTTGTGTGTTTCCTGCTGCTCCATCGTGTTATGTATTTGTGTGTTCCCACTGCTTCCACCGTGTTGTGTATTTGTGTGTATCCCACTGCTGCCACTGTGTTGTGTATTTGTGTGTATCCCACTGCTGCCACCATGCTAAGTATTTGTGTGTATCCCACTGCTGACACCATGTGTGTTTGTGCGTATCCCACTGCTGCCACCGTGTTGTGTATGTGTGTGTATGCCACTGCTGCCACCATGTCATGTATTTGTGTGTATACTGCTGCTGTCAACATGTTAGGTGCCACCATGTTATTTGTGTGTATGTATTACTTGGCATCCATCTTGTGGATATCCATCAAAGGTGTATATTCATGACATCGTAACGCCAAAAATATACAATATACAATCAAAATATACAATTAATATACAATCAATATTGATATTAATAATGAACTAAACACTTACCACTAGATACAAACATGAAGCATTCTGTATATGTCTCCAAGTCTCAGCCTCCAAGATAAAATCTGGTGATAAATGTTTAGCTGCCCCAAAGTTTGCCACAAGACATCTCAAATATATGGGGGAGAAAGAAAAAAATTTGAATCTAATTTGAATTCTGAGGGTAAGAGCCAAAATTGGTTTATATTTTCTTGGTTCATAAGTGTCCACTGAGCTCAGTAAATATATCATTTTACTCACAAATTTGAAATGAAGTTTTTTCTTTAATAAGTTATGATGACCAAGGCATCTTACAATAATACAGGTTGGTATCTAAACATGATTCATATTCAAGTGCCAAAATGAAGACATTTCCTATACATGTAACAAAAGATCTTGACAAACTCTGTGACTACAATTTTAAAGCTTCATTTTTGTTGATATTTTCGTAACAGACTCTTCTTTTAAAACATAACTAATGCTGTAAATAACAATACTTTCATAAATAATTTCAAAATCATCATGAATGATTTATCTGAGAGTACAGTAAATACCTATTTTGTCCCGTGATGAGCACAGCACACGTCCCTGTTGACTGCACAGGATGAACCTGATACTGGACGCATACCCCTTCTGACTGAGACTTATTGCTGAGGATTTGACCACAGGCATCGTCACCAATGCAACCAAATGATACAGTGATATCTGGGACACCAAGCAACCACTGAATGAAGAAAAAAAAATATGACAATATCATAGTTATATGTAGCTCCACGAATGGGATCCTGCTGAAAGATACTGTAAGGCCGGGTCATCATGACCATAATAAAAGCATCATCTTCACTGCAACAACATGATACTCTGATGTTTGGGATACCAAGAAGCCACTGGATAATAATAATAATATTAAGCATTTATAATGCGCCGTCTATCTAGTAAAGGGCAAGTCCAAGCTATTTTGCAACTTTGTCCCACGCGTTACTGACATATAATATACCTTAACTTAATTATGAAACGATTCATCTCAATAATTTTTCATGTTATGGTTAAATGGTTCAGAACCTTTGCAAAATGCATTAAAAAATAATTGACGTAAATCATTTCATAATTAAGTTATGGTTAATTATTTGTCAGTAACGCGTGGGACAAAGTTGCAAAATAGCTTGGACTTGCCCTAAACTATTCAGAGGCGCAGCTAATATTATTACCCGGCTATAGCCATAGCTGCCATAATAAAGGGCGCTTTAAGCATTCGAGGAATTTCTTCATACCGGTACCCATTTACCTTACTTGGGTCAAGTCTGGCAAATTGTAGATTAATATCTTGCCAAAGGACATTAGTGGAATGGACGGGATTCGAACCGCGTACCTTGTGATCGTCAGTCCACCGACTTATCCACTCGACCACACCACCTCTACATATAAAAAAAGATGAAACCAGATTTAGGTCCATCACTGGGATTTAACCCTATTCTGACTGGGCTTTTCAAGAGGAGATTTATTTCCTTTATATGACAAGTGGTGAATAATTTTGTTTAGCGTACCTGAGCAACTCTAAGAGCATTAGGTACAGCCCCACCAGGGATGACCTGAACCTTGGGATGTTCTGCTAGTTCATCATATAGACCCATCTGTTCTTCATTTGCCTGGTTGGAACTATTACTTTCTAGATTGTACCTGGCGAGATTAGACAGGAATATTTCATAAGTTAAGACTATATATCTGAGCTATCTTTTCGGAGGAGAGTTTGGACGGTTTCTTGTTTGCTACACTTTGCTACATTCTTGAAAAGTCATATGAAAAGCATTAGGATTGACAAAATGCGATATGTTATTTGAATGCTAAATTGCAGGATTTTGATTATTGTTTGGATCATTCAAACTTTATTTCTAGAAGAATGACAGAAGAAAATAATATTAAAAATAAAATAATTAAGTTTTTTAAGTTGCACCCCCCAAAAACGTTGTCGACAGCAGTCCAGGGTGGAGTACTAACGGCAGTGTGAGTTCATACAAAAGATTGTACCAGCCTAGCTATGCTCAAACATGATGGAGCTGCTATTGTCCCCAGAAAATCGATCTTTTGTACAATCTTTTGTGAGAGCAAATACTCAATCCCTGCTTGTCTAATATATACATGGCAATAATACCGTTTGTGTAGTCACCAATACTCAAGAACAATATTTTAATGAAACATGTTTACCAAAAAATGAACATGAGAAATTATTCTTTTTTGGGAAGCTTATAAATTTTATGCAAAAAAAAAAAAAAAAAAAAAAAAAAAAAAAAAAAAAAAAAAAAAAAAAAAAAAAAAAAAAAAAAATCAGTTTTAATCTGATTTCGGGTACAGGTAATAACATGATTATAAATGACTGTTGGTTTCTGGCTTCATATATTGTTTATAATACCGTTATTGGGAACGAATACTCTTGCAATAAAGGGTGCATGCTTGCATTGATGTTTCGGAGGATGGGAGTGACAGAGACGATAGAGCACCTCGGTCTATCATTGACACTGTAAATTTGTTTGAAATGGATGTTTTCAATGTAAACTTACCTCTCAAGTAGATCTTCATCAACATCTGCAATGAAATCAAGAAGAGGAATCCCAAATCCTGCAATCTTGCCTGCACTGGGCAAAATATGGAAAATTTAAATTTAATTTTCTTCTTCTTTGTGGATACTCCTCAACATCCCGTCACGACCAAACAAGGAATTTGAAAAGGAGAAAAGATGGAATGATAAAGTATATATATGAGCTCCCTCCATCCCCGAAACAGTTTCATCATACATTATTTTTAATGCATCAAGTTGATCGAAAACTACTATTGCTTATTCAAGTTATTAAACTGTTCAAATCTATTTTTTTAATGATTTGATGACATCTAACTTATATAAATGTCAGTCAGTACCCATGCATGGCAACCACTTACCAGCATTAGGAAAAATGATTTTAGATAAATTAAAAACAAGAAATACACGCAAAGGCTTGGTTTGGTCCACGAGGTCAATACTAAAGTATTGACATCGTATCATGAGTGCGCAAAGGTAGATTAGAATAAATCAACTAATTTTTAATCTTATTTACTTTGTCAATTGATCATTATCAAATCTAATGTGACAAACACTCATCAAGCAACATGATCAATAAAGTGTAAATGTAGGCCTAATTACCTCATTTTATTTTCCATCACCAGCTCCTATTAATACACGATTCACATTCAGAATAGTTGTGTTAATAAGCACGAAGCCTGTTGCAGTTTATTCTGGATCCCCAAATATAAATCCAGAGCCACTAAATACACTGCACAGAATTTTGTTGATACAAAATTCGATAAGTATCAGGTGACATTTGTAACATTAGCATTTTGCAAGTCGTGAAGACATTAGTTTTTGTTTTTTACATGCTAGAATAATGCCATGAATACTTATATCACTATAATATAACAGTGTAGTTTTGTTCATTAGATATGAAAATTAAATAATATGAATATTTTAGTTTTAAAAAATTTATATAATTGGTCAAAAATTTACTATGGCAAAAAAATATATAATTGTTATTGTTATTCGAGCCTATCAATTGGAGCCAAGGCCACTTGAATTTGTAATGCCAACCAAACAAACACGCGAACTCGCACCGTATCGGCTTTTGAGGATTCGTCGACGGAGACTTGTACTCGGAGACTCCGAAAACAGTTTTTGATCGATTGGCAACTAATAAGGTTCAGTCTTCAACAATCTAAAGGTTCTAGTCTCTGTCACTATACACATCGCAGCTTAATATTGTTTTAGCAGAGTACATATTTCTTAAAAAACGATTGTCCATCTGTCGTGTTTTGTTTTTTATTGCCACGTCAACGCGTATTTTGCACGGTAGCACGCCAGACGTTCAGGGGTAAAGACACCGGTGCATTTCGTTCAGAGCCGCGGAACCAACTAATCTATACTTAGGCCCCTAAACTGACAGTGTATTAAACTGTAAGTACTGACACTAAGTACATGTACTATGTAGCACATTATTTACGAAATATTTTTCTTCTTCTCAAAATTCGAAGACCATGGCTAGATCTATAGACTTCCATTCTGCCGCTGCAGTAAAAAAAAAAAGTCAGTTAATGACATGTTATTTATTGTTAATTGTTGTTATGTTGCTTTGATTCGACTTGGCACTGATAATTATTTTTACTTTTAGGCAGTTTATGAGTTATTGTTACTAAAAATCATGAAAATAGTCCAAACAAAACTAAGTTAAGTATGATAAAAATGTATTACATATTCATTTCATATATAAGATTGGTAACCAATGTTTTTGATTTCTAAGACTTTAACATACATAGGCCTAGGCCTTTATCATGTTATTTTATCTTTTTATTTGTTTCTTTTTGTTTTTTGTTCTGGATTTTGAGAAATCTTGCAGTCTGTTTTAGATCTGCATCTAAGTTTGTTTTTGTTTTTTGTTTTTTTGTATTTGCAACTTAAATCATGTGCACGTTTTCTGTGCACATATATAAAAAATTAATTAACGTTGAATTCAGATAAATTATTGACTTATTTCTTATCTTGCAGGTCCTGATTGGAAATTATTGAAACGGGAGCAACCATTGAAACATCCGAGAATCAAGATGAGTCTTGCAGCAGCCGGCTTCTATGGGCTCTGTTCAGGATCCATGTCTTTCATAAACAAGCTAGCCATGAACACTTACGGCTTTGACTACCCCGAAATCATCATGCTGGCTCAGATGAGCGTTACCGTGACGATCCTCAAATTCCTTCATCTCATCGGCAAGCTGAACCTGCCGGCTTATACCCAGGAGAACGCCCGCCTCTGTTTCCTACCTTCTCTCTTCTACGTCTTGAACACAACCTTTGCGTTGACCGCACTCAGCGGAATGAACATCCCGATGTATAATGTTTTGAAGAGGACTGGGCCCTTGTTTTACATCTTTTTAGCTGTCTGTATACTAAGGAAGGGATGGCCGTCTGCGTCTATCATTGGAGCTGTTATGCTGACATCGAGTGGATGTGTCATTGCAGGTTAGTAAATAATAGTCATCATTGGTATTAGACCGAGGCTGCTCTGTCTTCATCGTAATCCCCTCTGAAGACAGAGATCATGCAGTGTGCGAGCTGTTCAAACTGCAGTGCCGTGATTCTCTGTTAAATTTCCCCAAATTTCATGGGAAAAAACTTAGGGAATCCCCAAAAACCAAATTCAACAAGACGGTTGGGCATCAAGGACAAGAAACATGTAGATGTAGAGAAAATCTACTTCTAGATGCGGTAAGTCGAATAACTTTCATGTTATAGCAAATCTTGGATCAATCAAATATGATCACCGAAAAACACACTCGGCTGTGTACACTGCAGTTTGAACAGCTCGCGCAATGGTAGCTCTCTGTCTTCAGAGGGCATTACGATGAAGACAGAGCAGCCTCGGTCTACATTGGTATGGGATGAACTCATTTCAAAGTGTGATCTAGATGAGTTATCTTTACAAAGTGTAGCTGAGGAAAGATAGCGTGATATTCAGATTGCCGAGGAAGTGATATAAATCTTCCATATTGGCAAATTATTCAACTTGGTTCTAATTGTTAAATGTGCAGATTTATTTCAGATTTATCTGGCAAGCACAATCCTCAAACTGAAACTGAAAATTATAAAATTATAAAATTCTGAAATTTTAGAGGTGACTTTTTGACGGGCTGATTATCTTCTGATAGGCAAATATTTCTATTCAGCTTCTATTCCATCCTCATTATCATCATCATCCAAATCATCATCATCATCATTTAAATCTTCATCATCATTATCATCATCACCATCATTATCATCACCATCATTATCATCATCACCATCATTATCATCACCATCATTATCATCATCACCGTCATCCATCATCATTATCATCATCACCATCATCATCATCATCACCATCATCATCATCATCATCATCATCATCACCATCACCATCATCATCATTATCATCACCATCATCCATCATCATTATCATCACCATCATTATCATCATTATCATCATCATCATCACCATCATTATCATCACCACCATCATCATCACCGTCATCCATCATCATCATCACCGTCATCCATCATTATCATCATCATCATCATCACCACCATCATCATTGTCATCATCATAAGCAAAATCAAGATATTTCTATTCAGCTTCTATTCCATCCTCATTATCATCATCATCCAAATCATCATCATCATCATTTAAATCTTCATCATCATTATCATCATCACCATCATTATCATCACCATCATTATCATCATCACCATCATTATCATCACCATCATTATCATCATCACCGTCATCCACCATCATTATCATCATCATCATCATCATTATCATTATCATTATCATCATCATCATCATCATCATCATTATCATCATCACCATCATCACCATCATCATCATCATCATCATCACTATCATCATCATTATCATCATCATCATTATCATCATCACCATCATCACCATCATCATCATCATCATCATCACCATCATCATTATCATCGTCACCGTCATCGCCATCGTCATCATCATTACCATCATCATCATTATCATCACCATCAATATCATCATCATTATCATCATCATCATCATCATCATTATCATCATCACCATCATCACCATCATCATCATCATCATCATCATCATCACCATCATCATCATCATTATCATCACCGTCATCCATCATCATTATCATCACCATCATTATCATCATCATTATCATCATCATCATCACCATCATTATCATCACCACCATCATCATCATCACCGTCATCCATCATCATTATCATCATCACCATCATTATCATCACCATCATCACCATCATCATCATCAACATCATCACCATCATCACCATCATCATCATTATCATCATTATCGTCACCGTCATCCATCATTATCATCATCATCATCATCACCACCATCATCATTGTCATCATCATAAGCAAAATCAAGATATTCAGGAGAGGGTTCATTTAGAACAATGAAGCTTACATTTGTAGGTTTTGGTTATTTTAGACAAAAATTTTAAGAATTGTTGGTATTCTATGGATTGGATTACACATTATATAAAAAATCTAATTGATATGTGTATTTGCAAACCAAAGCAGAAAAAAGCAAAAATAAGGAATGAGATATTAGTGTGAGATTTATAGTTGACTTTATTTACTAAGAATTATTGCCAACTCTACCTATTTAGACAGTAGAATACTACTTTTAGTGGAATTCCTTGTATTGTGCCCGTTACCAACTTTAAAATCTACTGCCTTTGCATTCTTCAGAGTTTGTGAGAATTTCTAGAAAAATGTCAGGTATTGATTATGAATTGATATGTCACGTGCCAGGTCCGTTGATTGCTTTGCAAGGATTCTCTGTTTTTTTGTTTTTTGTTGTTGTTTTTTTTTAATTAATCAAGAGTGAAATTAATTGGAAAAGTAATTGCATTCAATAGGCTTATTAATGTAGGCCAGTATATTTAGAAAATTATTAAAACTTGGCTGTTAGCCAGAATGAACAATGGCTGCTGCTCACAGCCAACTATCACTGTGACACTTAATTGGCAGAGCTAAGATTTTCATCTAATTTTGTTAATACTGGTATGTTGAAACTCGTATACAGATATCCATGGTTGAAACTTGAATTTCATTGCAATATTTACCACCGCTTAAAACATTAGAATGATAATATCACATAATTCTAAGGAAGGAACAGATTTTACATTTTCACCCTAAATTCAGAAATGGCACTTTTCTCCTCTCCCCTTTCTTATTTCCTTCTTTTATGGTAAACAATCTTCCCCCTGGTTATCATTTCTAGCAATAATTGAAAATTTGTCATTAAAAAGTCTGGATAAATGCCAAGATGGAAAGCTTATTTGGTACGTGGGCAGGGATTAATAAAAGTATCAAATGGGCTTAATGAATTTCAGTGTTTAATATTGAATATACAGTCTGTGTCAAAAAAAATGGTACAGTCGGAAAAAAAATATTTAGGTGTGAAGTATTTTCAAATAACGTGTGTATGTGGTACCAAAATAAAGCCAAATAATTTTCCTTGCTGATGCGCTTTGTTTTGTATAATTTGCTTTCGTAAAACAAAAGTTATGCTAAATTTTGTGCGACGAGGAACAAATCGAAATTGAGCACTTCAAGGCCATTATGCGAAACCTATACACAAAGGCATGGGACGGCGTGCGAAAAATTGATTTTTCTTGATTGTAGAAAACTAATCATATTTAAAAAATTACAACACCAAATGTGATGAAAAAATTGCAGGTGAAAGCCTGATCTTCGTGCTTTTTGAAAATACCAAACAATAGCAGGCTGTGATTAATCTTCATACTATAAAAAAATGTTTTCCACTTGTACCATTTTATTTGACACAGACTGATGTACATGTACATGTAGCATTTCACCATGCAGCAACAATGTTATCCATTCATGACTCTCTCTCATGATTCATGTGTGCTTCTTTGGAATACTTAGTAAAATATGGGTGTATACCATGTGCATGTAGATACATAATGATTTTTATTCATTTGCATGGTTTTGATGTGTGTATGTTTTGATATGTTTTATTATAGAATCAAAAACATTTAACAATACTTTACAAGTGATCAGAATGTTTGAAGAACAACATAAATGAAAAACACAATAATAATTTAAAAAAAAACCCAAAACATTAAAGGAAAATGAAACTCTAGAGCTACAACCCCATTGTAACAATCTTTCATATATGACAGTCAAAATAAGCCATCAACCACCAAAATCTGATCTCACAAGGAAGGAGAACCATCTCCGGCCAAAGTTGGGCTACCTTGGGTTAGACATCGCTCAGCGGAGGTCGCCATGTTGGCTGGGCTGGAGCAAAAACTGTGACGTCACTTGCGAACAACCCCACTCAGCTATGTTTTGTACACACTATCATACACTAATCACGATTTATTTTCCGAATCACAATATATAAGTTATAAATTATAAAGAGACATATTGAATAATTGAATATTATAGTACTCATGTTTTACATTATTATTATTTTTGTTTCTATTCAAAATAAAATAAACTCTAAATTTACGATCATCAATTCAACAATAAACTGGACGCGTATGCGTGCGCATTTTCAGAAAGCTAGCCAAAGCTGCTTCACCGTCGCTACGCCCGCTGTCGCAGCCGGCCGGGCTGGTATCGGAGCGATCCTGTCTCTGGTCCGGTCGCTAACACTGGCTGCTCGACGGACGCGTACGTGCGCCATTGCTTTCATCAACGCCGAGTACACGTACCGCACATCGAAACATTCAACTTTATCAATTCTGATTGTGTCCTTTTGCTTCTTTTATTGTAAAATTGCAGCAGACTACTTTGCTTAGTATTTTATTTCTCAGATATCTCAGGCTCTTTTGTGGGTCGGGAAACCGAAAAAAAACTATATTTTGCGCCTTATCGGCACCGATTCCGACAGTCAAATGCTGACAGTACACCATCTTGCGGAGCCGACTGCACGTAAACAAACACACAAAACGCGCGCTGGCTGGCCTGGGCGATAGCTGAGCTTGTTCGTCGATCATGCGAAGTTGTTCGTCAGTGACGTCAAATATCGCAGAGGACCATGGGAGAATATGCAAATATCGGCAAAGATGGCATCTTCCGCGGTAATCTCAAAATCAAGTTGATTGAAGTTTGAGTGGCAATATCTCGGATATAGTCCAACGAATTTCTTCATTTAAGTTTTATTTAGTAAAGTGGAGTATGGCTCGACTTATTAAGGGGTTTTTGCTCTAGCCTTTCATTTTCCTTTAACAGAAACAGAATAAATCAATGACTTCAGCCAACTAATATGTCAGAAGCTCAATCCAAAACAAAATAGGTACTTACATGACCAAAATAGAATAACATATTTACCATTTGGTATTCCAAGAAGTAAGAGATATATAATAGTAAAATGAATAATTGTATCTACAATGATTTTAATGTCACCTGATTTTCTTTTTTGTGCAGGATTTGGTGATTTATCATTTGAGCCTAAAGCCTACCTGTTTGGTATCAGCAGCATGTTCCTTCAAGGGATCTACCTGACGCTGGTCCAACGTCTCGGCCTCAAGGACGAGATGTCGACCAATGGAATCCTCTACGTGAACAGCATCAACTGCCTTCCTTTCCTCATCATCTACTCCCTCCTCACCTCCGAGTTCCACCAGTGCGTCATCTTCTTCCAGTCAGCAACCTTTCACTTTTACCTCATCCTAACACTCGTGGTAACCGCCGGCTGCGTACTCAACTACTCCCAGTTCCTCTGCACGACGATGAACTCCGCCCTGACGACCAGCATCGTGGGAGTCATGAAGAGTGTCGTGACGACCGTCGTGGGAATGTTTGCGTTTGGGGGCGTGCCCCTTACGACGTACATGCTGATGGGCGTGTCTATGAATATTCTTGGTGCATTCTGGTATACGTTTGCAAAGTATAGGGAGAGCTTGGTGGGACATATGAAGAAGCTTGGATCCAATGTTTCGGTTAGTGAAATGGGGAATGGTACAACAAACGGTACAGATAATGAAATTGTTCATAAAATGTCCAATGGTTATGGTCATTCTTGAACATTTCTAAAACGGTATCAGTGTGGCTTTCTTAGAGATAGAGATAAAAAGAAGAATGGCGAGGTCCAAAAGTCATTCTAGAATCATTCCTGAATGTCTTTATGTCCGTCATACCGCATTCGAATTGCCAAACACAGGTTTACCTGGAGTACTGCTTTAGATTTGTGGTACAAGGACTGAGCCTGTTGCAGCGATACTTGAGAGCAAATTTTTGTATTACATACAGACTCCAGTACTGCAGAGTGAACAGGGTTCCCATCCCATCAGGGAAATCAGGGAAAATTATATTACTTTTTTCCAGTCAGGGAAAATGAAATGTTATGGTATAGTTGGTACTCGGAATGACGACACTAAATCCATGATTTAGTAGAACTCAATATGCACGTTAATCCATGCTTTTAATTAGCAACTAGGAACTCTGGCCAAAGCACACCATAGCAACAAGAGGTATCATACAGATATGAAATATAGTTCTTAATTAGCATATTAATGTGACATCACATTACAACCCCTTTCTTCTAATAAATCAAACAAACAGTTTGTTTTTAAAAATCTATACGACCATCTGACTGAATGTCAACATCCTAACATTATTTTTGATTATCTTTTGAATTGTGTGTTTGTTTTGTTTTCTATCATACAATATTTTCTTGGCATGTTTATACACAATTATGTAAACAACTTCAGTTCAAATTAATCCAAAGATTTAAACTCATCAATTAATATTTGCAACATTTGATAATTCTGAACTATAATAGTTTGAACTCAAACTTCAGTTCTACAAATTTATACATATTCATATAGACAATGGCTGTACTATTAAAATGTCATTTGTGACTTTGAAAGGAATTGCTTTCAACTTGACTTTCACAAATAATTTTGTTGATAAATTTGTTCCCTTTCAAAATTTTACAAGTTTGGTAAAACACAATATCTTCATCGCATTAATTAACATTAATTATAATAGAAGAGAGTAGAAGAGCGATTCTTCAGACTTAATACGATGCTGATAGCACCACCTCAAATAGGTCCAGTGTGGTGAGTGAATCTATGCTCTGCTTAACATCAGGAGCGAGTCACAATACTGAGATGTGTGCGTTCCATTATAGGGATGCCTAAGAGCCAGACGTATACCAAATGTATGCTCACCGATTTTCTTCTTTAACCCATTTTCCCTTGTTTAAGATATAGGAACCCTAGGCCAAGATTAGTGGCCTAGACAACTAATTGCCCTATAAAAGTTCCACATAGTTGGTTGGACGGAGATCTTTGGAGACCAGGACCAATACATAGGGGAGGTTGATTCCATCATATCTCCCAATCTTGACGAATCTAGGGGACGAGTGTTCGAGTTGCTAGGCACGTTCCCTACAGACAGAACTTCAGTAAGTAATTAAGATAGTAAGCAGTAAACGTCTCGCGAGGGCGTTATAGAAGGTGAACTATGTTCAAGTTGGTGTCAGAATGTTAGTCTAACAGAAGAGTAAGGACCTTTTGGGTCTTATCCTATTACAGAAAGGAGGTAAGGGCACATCCACCAAATATAATGTAACCTATCCTCTGGTACATAGATATGCAAATTCTTTCGTCAACTATTCTGACATAGATCTATACGTTAGATCTCTAGATTGTCTAGAAAAAACTTTGCAATGAACATCAATTTCGAATATCAGTATCATAGATTTCTGACAATGAATTATCAGTTTCAAATTTCAATGCAATGACAATGTTATCAATAAC